>BOPP01000136.1:1381478-1397336 GCA_017312745.1 Gryllus bimaculatus | reverse complement strand
GGGGAGGGCGCAGGCACGCGGCGCGGTGGCCGCCCGCAAAACGCTGCGGACTGATGCGCGGGTTGCGTGCGCCAGGGGCAACGCTTGGAGCTCACGCGAGCACCTCGCCGCCGCCCACGCAGCCTCCGCCGGGAGCCTCTCCCGCCCTCTTCGCCCTCCATCCGCCACTCACCGCTGCCCTCTCCACCTCCACACCGGAGAGGTGCCTTAGGGCGTCAACTAGTGTGCCTGTGCCGAGGGGGCCTCCTGTTCCTCTTCCGGTAGTGGAAGGATTTTCCATTCCAAGCATTCCGTTGTCTGCATGAGAATTCTAGCGGCCGCCTGCACTTATACGTACTTTTCTGTGGTTTCTTCAAGTTAATGCCAGCAGACCGCACGCGATCTTTCCTTTCTCTTCCTTGGCCCCTCCTCCCCCACACACACTTGCGATAACATGTACCACACTACCACACATGTCACGAGACCGCTCGGGAGCGTAGAGCTCTTCCCGGCTGGGGCGGTGCTTCGGTGGTGGGAAGTATCTGGTTGAGGAAAACCACATTAGTCAACGGGCAGTATCGCGCCGACTCTCACCATCCAGCGTGGGAAGATCATCATCACTACCACCACCAGCCCTCCTCCTTCTGCGATAAAATTATGTATTATAGTTTCGGGACTAATAATGTTAGCGGTTGACGCTCCCGGAATCACTAATCAATCAACCATCACCTTCAAGCGCCGGGCGGCTGGCCGCTTCGCTATCCCACGACACACCACCCTACCGTCCCCACTACCTCACCACCCAGTCACTCCACCCACTAAGCCCACCTCACCCGTCACACTTCCCACAGTTGGCGCTGCCCCGCCGTCCACCCGTCGGCCTTGACGCCGCATCTTCCTCGCTCTCGCGCCACCCCCACTCAACTTCAAATCCCTCCTACAGCTCCAACTCTGTCCTATTCCTTTCCCACCTCCTTCACCTTAGAAGCTCATTTCAAGAACCGCTACCTCTCAGAACGTACTGCTATCCATCTTGCTATCGACCTGTTGCTACGACACAGTCAACGATCATACGGAAAAATACCCACTGGTCTTCTTTCTACCGGAGACTCAGCACGCACAGCAGAGATCTTCTCAGCTCTTGCTCGGCATCAACTCTGCATAAATTTATGTTTCTCTATTTTAATGTTCGTGTGAGCATTCTTGGTACAGTGCGCCAAAAACCACCATCGCGAGACGAATGAGAGCCTCGTATTAAAAACTGCACTGGCAGTTGCTAGGAGCCAAATCACTGGGCAACAAGGAAGGGAACAACACTTCTAGCTATTGTTATTATTATTATTATTACATCTTTATATTTGTGGTGATTTACGTATTCGTGTATCACAAGCTGCACCTCCTTCTACCAATATAATTTTTGTTACAAGCACTCTCACCAGCACGGTGCCAGAGCGGTGAGATTTTCTTGCCGCGCTATACTTTCTTCTTTGTTCTTTCTCTACTCCCTCCTCACGCTTTTTGATTCTCTACCGCCCCAGGGCTCCCACAAGTGGCGAGTTTGACGGTAGAGCAAACTAAGGGACCGCGTGGAGCCCCGAGATACTTTAGTGGCCACATTTTTCAACATTAATATTTTTACAAACAGCACTTTTCTATTTTTCTTGCAACTTCTATTTCTAACTCTTGTTTAAACCCCAAATTATACCTTTCAAGACCTCAGCGATCTCGGTACTCACTAGTCAGTTACCTTCCATCGCACACTGCTAGAGAGTCCATTGCTCTCCACTAAGCGATGTTTACATCCTCACTACAACCTACACCCTTTCATCGTTTATAAGTCTTCTCTACTCCTTTTGTTTCTAGACCACCCTACAGCATTACCACTAAAGCATACCAAGATAACTGACGCATATTTTGTCTGGATTGCATCTCCGCGTCTTCCCCTAATCCGTCGCCTTCGTCCTAATGTTGTTCATATTTCCACACCCTACAACATCAATATCGAACAACTCCGCACCAACCCACCCCCTCACACTCTCTTCTCTGCCCAGCCTCTCTCTCCGTTCTCACTGCGCCGAAATATTTTTGTTGTCTAGGAGAACTTGCCTCTCACATCGCCACGAGAGTCAAATCGCCTCGACGTAGCGATGTTCACATCCCTCATTGTAACCTATCTTTTCCATCGCAGTTTTCTCACTATGTATTCTTACTTACCTACCACGCAGCATTTCATGGCGTCTGAAGTACTTTTTGTCTCGCTTCAACCCCCCCCCTTCCTGCCCTCCAGCCACTCGACAATATTGTCTCCCCTCTACTACACACACTCTCGCCCCCTCATATCCCACCACCCGCATCAGCTCTGCAGCGCCGTATAATGCAAAACTATCTATTATTGGCGGTTGTAGTTCTGTCGCCTCGAGCCCCGCCCTCAATGAGCAATCTCACACGGGCGCCGCCACCAACTTCGGCGAAGCGGCTGACGAATGGAAGGTTGTGTGGGGGTGGGGGAGGGGGGAAGTGTCGCCGCGCTGTGCGACGGCGTGGGAACCACACGCAAAGCGGCGTTTAGCGTCGGCGCCTCACGAAATGACACGCCCCCCCCTTCCCACTCCTTTCCCCTCATCGCATCATCGCTCTCAACCGGCAAAGGTGATTCAAGCCGTCAACTGATGTCACTATATTGACGTCGACTAGTAAGTCCCACTTTGGAGGTTTGACGGTGGCCGGGTTTTTGACACTAGCTAGATAGCTAGGTCGAGTCAAAGCCTCTGCCTGAAGGACAATTCTAGCGGCCGACTGCTCTGATGAGTAGTTTTCTGTAGTTTGTCCGATCAACACCAGGCGAAAGCCACAGCAATACCCCAACAAACGGGTCACGGACCACGCGCGACCTCTCCATCTCTATCCTCACGCTTACTTACACAAACATCCACTACATATACGGGACTAACGACTATAGCAATCGACGCGCTCGGAATCACTAATCAATCAATCCGTCGCTTTCTGATCTCAATCGGCCACGCTTAGATGGTCCCTTCACGCTTCGTGCCGCCCATCACGCCCTGCCTTTCCCCGCCCTGTTTACTTCGCTTCTCGTTCCACCTGGCTTATCCGTGTCCACCCCCGTGGTTTCCGTCATCGTCCCTCAGCGCTCCTACCCCGCCCGACGTTCCTCTTCCTCTTCCATTCCTTCTCTTTGCGCCCTTCTTGCCAGTCTCTCCCCCATCGCATCCGCACCTTTTCTCATATCCCACACCTTCCTATTCCGTCCCTCCCAGAATTGCCACGCCCCGCCCCACCTCACCTCACATACTTCCCTCTCCCTCTTCGACACGCCTCACCTTTCCCCCTGTCGTCTTCTTTCTGCCCCATCCCTTCTCACCCTACCTTTCCTTACCCTAGGCCGACCCACTTTGCTTCTCCCTGTTTATTCCCACTGGTTCTTTCCCAAATCCGTCACGTCTCGACTCTCCACACCTCCTCTCCACTCTGCCCCTCCCCACTCTACCTCTCCTCCCCACTCTGCCTCTTCTCCGTCGCTCACAGGTTCTTCTCACTTCCTCCGTCCTTCCCCATCACACATTGGTCCCTTCTCTCGCCCCTCTCCAATCCGCCTCTTATCAGTTCCTCACTGACCAGCGTTTCTCCTCTTCTCCTTCCCTTTTCTCCATACCCTGCACATCTTCCGTCTCGCACTGCTACTTCATCCTTTTCCCCATCCCTCCTCTTCCATGCTTTGCCACCTCACTCCACCCCGTCCTTCGTCACCCTGACCCTCCTTCATCCCTCCATGTTCTGCCCTCCGACAAAGCATCAGAGATAATTCCATGTTCTCCACACTGCCCGTGACTAAGGGCTGAGGGGCAAGGAGGAGTAGCAGTAGTCCTTCTCACCTGTTTACCCTGCCTCCTCTGAACAATCTTTTACACCTCCCGACTCCTCGTTTTTGTCTTCTGTCAAATTTGTATCTTCTCTTTCTCATCAACTTGATAAATCGGAATCGTTTTTAATACTTTCTCTCAGTATTTAAATATTAATATGAAAATGAATACATACATTTTTTCTCTTGATCATTTATTTATTACGATTATCTCTGGGTGACTTCTTCTATTTTCGTTTTGTTACATCAACCCCTCACATCAGTTTCTTCTCTGTAACCTTTTCGTGACGTTCTCCTGATCCTCTTTTTTATCTTAGCCTAACATCAGAATCTATCTCTTCCCAAACTTCAATTTACTATTCTCTTCTTTGTACTTAATCTAACAACTATTAAATTTACCACGTCAAATTAGTTTTAAAAGGTTTATTTTGGTGAATGAATATTTTTTAATGTAGGAGAAATCATGACAAGAGATAACATTTGCTTCTTTATCAAAGTCGTGTGATTGGCAAAGTGACAAAGTGCAAAAGATCACATTTTACAATGGGAATCAGAAGAATGCATATACTAGAGTGAAGACCCCTAAAGTAGATATTCTCAGTAGTAATACGCTCATCAGTAAATCAGTTTAAAAGCATTTAATTTCTAAGAACAACGTTTTATCACGAGACCAACTTGGGTTATACCTGAATTAAAAAAAAAATTAATTCAACAGGTAGTTTCGTAAGTATTACAGCAACTTTCTCATAGAACTTGCACTAATGCAAACGATATGCAATGAAAAATGGTTTCCCAGAATTATACATAGTAATAACTTATACATAACTAAAACTTCTTTATCTTCGGGCCTCAGTGCAAACGATTTACGTCGTATTAGCAAATTGGGCTTACATAGTTCGTAGGAGGTTTTAGAGAAACATTCCACATCTCTAAAAAGTGAATTGATATAACAATGTTACATTGATTCTATCACTTTTCCTTCAGAATTAAATCTGAAAAATAATACAAATTTCAGATAATGGTTATGGGGCGTATTTTCACAGCAAGTTTGTACTCGCTTTTCTTGTTTCACATAATGTTTTTGATTTAATATAGATTTTTTATCTTTAATATAGTGGTTAATCATATATTAAGTTAATATCTTTAATATATCTAACTTTATAATATTCTGTTATTAATGTAATGTAGTACTTTTTTCATACTTCTTGAATGGATATTTTGTTTAAGCATTAATTTTCATAAAATGCTATAGTTCATTCTACTTTCGTACTCCCTGTCTATTTTCTGCTTAAAATACGTTAGTTGGGGTTGGAAGGCAGTTACTCAAAGGAAAGTGCATATTCTATCCACTATGTCATAAGACGGCCGTTACTTACTTTATTATCTTACGAAAAGAATGAAAGAATGAAGGTTAATAAGAGGTTATTCAAGAAAGACGTACCCGACATTGATGGAAAGGAGGGGGTGACTCTTTTTCTACTAAACTGAGCTGAGGAAAGTAACTCAAAAGTGCACGTAAAATATGAAGAAAAGTGTTCCATTTTAAAATATTGTCGTAGAAAGTAAGTAAATGCACTTTTTAACTTAGAAAATACATGTAGTAGGTTGGTTTTTGTAATGTATTTACAAACCGTAAACGTATGTATTAATCTACCAATATTAAATTTTGCTTTGCAGTCAATATAAAAAGGGGGTCATGGTATGCACGTATACTTGGGAAATATAAAATTTTATTTATGAAATAGTGCAAATTAAGACAAAAATAAACAATTAACAAATGTTCCACACGTTTGTATTTAACGAATTGTATGTAGAGTGATACATGATAAGCAAGAATATAAGACGAATAGGTGTATATTATAGACATATCATTCATTTTCTACTTTTATTTACATCGCCCCTAAACCTTTTTTCAAGGAAAAGTCACTAAGACATTGATTGTACAAACAGAGACGGATAATGGTCGATAAAGTATACCTTTCTATTAATGGCCATTCCTTAATAAAAAAGGAAAGGAATTAAAACGCAAACTATTCAAATAACATCCAGTTACAAATTTAGTTGTCTTAATGTGAATAAGGTCAATTTAACTCTACGTTTAGGCGAGTTTTGGTGTGATTAAATTATACACGATGATGCTGAATACTTATAATTGAAGGCTTTCTGGAATGATCCGGTAAACTTTTGTGCAAAATTATTTGTCGAATACACTTATGTCCACTGGTATTAGCGTATACCAATTTCAACCATAGAATTTTCAGTGCTCTGAAAATTGGTCCACCGTATCTACAGTCTGATCCCACTGGAACAACAGTCCAGTGCAGAAATTCTACTAGATTTTCATTCAAATCACGTTTGACATCAAGGCCGTGTCCAACACATTGTAACGCAGTACAACGAAAATCAAGAAAATGAACAACTGGAGCAATACTTTAGGGCAGCTTTGTATCATCTAAAACTTGTCAGCTACTCTTGCTAACTCTACAGCTAAGATGTAGAGGGCAAGGGAATAGCAAATAGTGAAACTATCTTTTGGTTGTATTTCGTTTTGTACAAGTTACTCGCAAGAGCTCCAATTATTAAAATAAACTGGATCCAATTAGGCAGAGACAACAAATAAACAGAACAAAATTTCACGTAGTACTATAGAGCACTGAACAAAAATATTGTTAACAAAAGTTAATGAAGACAAAAATGCGGAAAAAGTATACCAAGGACCAAATGTCAATTCGACGAAAATGTTTCTAGCTGTAAGTTCAGACTTACCACAATCTTGACTGCAAATGTAAAGAGAGCTATCAGTACCTGAAACAAAAAAGGATTATTAAAATGTTTCTTTTGATATTACTTTTCAGTAAAATTATTAATCCATTTGATAATATCAATGTTTTCAAACATTTAACTGATTTTGTACAATATTACTTTGCCTACAGTTAGTAGAACCATCAATTTGCATCATAAATTGTTTGCCGAGACCGTAGGTGAAAAGAAAAATAATTTAGACCATAAAAATAATACTTTACTCACAAAATATAAACAACATTTTTATACAACTACTTACCTATTAATAGTTCAAAAATATTTTTAATTTTATATTGGAATAAATGTTCGATATCTCGGGGAATATACAAGTATATTAAAAGAGCTACGAATGTGGCAGCGTTACTAAGGAATGAGACATTTTATTTCTATGCGCGAAGTAACTTTTTTCACTGCACAAGGCAGATGTCTTGGCATTCGTTTTTGTCAATGGATATCAAAAAATTACCTACTCGTACTCCACGTACGGATACCAATGGGCACAGCTCACCTTTTTTATGCAGCTGAAGAAAAAAGATTTGTAGCATTAAAAATATTACGATAATTTGGTTAAAATACTAATGTCACGATAATTTTCCGGACAATTCACCAAAGATAGCTGTACTTCACCTTTCTGGATACGGTCCGGTATCAGCAATGCTATTAAAAAATCAGAATACTCTCTTGATCCATGTTCCACAATTCCAAAAAAATATATCGGAATTCCGTTCGCGCTCCGTCATTCCTATTATTCGTAGCTGGCATAGCCCTGTTAATTTCATTCCATGTTACAGGTTCGTTTAATTCAGACACACTCCGATCCGTCAAATACCTACCCCTGTTTGAATGTGTTTTATTTCGAAAGTTGTATACCCATGCATCTGCTGTAATTGCATTTATGTTAATACAGAGGGAACTGATAACGTTCCAAAGTCATCTACTCTAATCGTTCTTTACAATTGCCTCTATTCCAGCTGCGTCTCTCTCTTGTCAAGATTTATTCAAATGCTTAATCGTGGGTTCATATTGACTACGTAATAACTATTTCATTCATTAATAGATCCCAAGTTTCTCTATTTTCTGAATTTCTTTACACCTAGTTTGCGACACACTTTGTTAAACCAGTCCTATTTAGCTTCCTCCCCCTATTAAAGTTGCTTTTTCATTAATGTGTGATTATTTTCTTACTTCTCTTCTCCTTCTGTACCATGCGTAAAAGTCTTTATTCGAGGCTGTCTGAAAAGTAACTCATTGTTGTACCTTTTTACTTGTTCATTACAGGATGATTCTGATGAGTTGTATAATAACGTTTCCTTGACTTCACTTTCACCATTTCTTCATCATGTAAGTGCTACCGACGAAGAACCAATAAGCTTGCATTACACTAAAATTTCGTGGCTTAGTGTTGGTTAATCTGTAATATATATCGTGTCAACGCATACAATGACTTTAATTGTGATGGACGTCACGTCTTCATATAGCTAAGACACAAACACCATCAGAAAAAATGTCATGGCAAAATATAATGTGTTTCAATACATTCGAAACGTGCACTTATCATTTGATATTTTATATAGAACTATTTCCATTAATTGTAATTGAACAATCTATGAAAGAGCTATTTAACGGTACTTTGCACTCATTTCTGAAACGAATGGGAGAAAACAAAATCTTCTTCCCTCTCTTGCACCTTGCCACTTACAAAATTCTCTATATTCTTCCGCACATCTATCTTTTGATTTTAATGGAAACATATTTGAAGTTGTGGCTCTTGCGTTTTCTAATATATCGGACGGAGTTCCCATTGTTTCCTCATCTTCCATTTCCAGATCCATTATATCGATAGAACCTGGTATTCTCGTTACAATTAAATAATACACAGGAACAAAGATCGACATGTATGTGGTAGAAGTGATAACCGCACTACATTTTCATGTCAGTGATATCATTTAATTACAGGAAATGAAGCATAAAGAAGTATCTCGAATAAAATATTGCACATCTCAGGGCAAAAGTCCCTGTTCATGGCTCCACAGGTGAAGAACTCGCCTATCTCTCCATGAGAAGGACGGCTTTCTTGACTTATGGTGTAAATTACGATTACCGCCGAATAATGTCACAGTGAAAAAAATATTTTACGCTCGGCGATGACTGGTTTGTCAGACTTTTTAAGAAAAGAATAACTTCACGCACGCATTTCAGCACGTGGAGATCAACATGTTTATGCCATTAGAAAAATTATTTTTCGCAATAAGATGGCGAACGAATGTGATACTATTGTTTGGTAACTACAAAGAGTATATATTAAACAAATAAGATTCGTATTATGAGTATTTTCAAAAGATCGTAGAAAACATTTTCTTGATATTGCTTGAGTTAAATTATAGATTGTCGCAATATATTGATAGGCACCTCAATATCCATTGTGCCAAAAATCTGTTCACGTAATTAATATAAAAATAACTATCATAATATTTCCATCAATATGTTGAAAAAGAGTGAAAATTAATATTTGTACAATGAAGGCATTCGTATCAACCTCTTTAAGACGAATGAATGGGCGATCCTTTAATCCCAAACTCGTCTACAAAGCGCCGATTCGTATGAACGGCCCCATCGCTGTTTCTCCCGGAAACTTTTTGTTCCGCCCGTTGAAGCACGCGTTTGGGCGCAGTCGGTCGAACGCTTCATCGAGCGGATGTGATTCTTAGCGCTCCGCGGGCGGTCTGGCCGCCCCCGCCCCTGCCTGCACCCCCGCAGGGCGTCTGCCGTAAATAGGGCGGCAATGGGGCGCGTTGATAAGGGCGGTTTGGGCAGCGCGACGCGGATCGGGAAGCAGAAAGGGCGGGAAGAGCGTCCGATGGGATAACGAGGCCTGGGATGAGAAAGGATTTGATTGATTCGTGATTCCGGGAACGTTAACGGCTAAGGTCATTGGTGCCGTTAGAGTAGTGTGTGTTTTACTCGGGAGGAGGTGGTGATCTTTCTCCGCATGATCATGAAATTCGGCGCCGAATCTCAGGGGTTTCCCCAACCAGATATCTCCCAACAGCGTTGCATTGTCCCAGCCGAGACAACCTGTAAGTTCCCGTCTTGTGAGTCAGAGTATGTGCGTGTGTGTGCAAGGGATGAGAAGAAGACAAGGAAGGGGAAGGAAAAGTCGCGCGCCACCCGTTGTCCGTTTGGTATGTTACTGCTCCGGCATTCGCCTGGTTTTGACCGGAGAAATCGCGAAAAACTACCGATCAGAGCAGCTGGCCGCTAGAATTCTCTTTCAGCCGTCAGAAACCTTGGCACCGTCGAGACTTGAAACCAAGGACCTCCCGGTCAGAGATACTGCGGTGGCATCAATTGATGCCCTGAGCCACCTCTTCCGGTGAATGAGAAAAGAAAATCGGAACAAGAGGATGGGAGAGTCAGAAAAGGGAGGGGGTGGATGGGAGACGTGGAGCAAAGGAAGGTAACAAGGTAGGAGAAATGGCAGGGGTGGGAAGGGTAAACACGGGATGGTTCAGTGAGAAGTGGAAAGAGACGTGTCTGGCGATGTGTCTAGTCACGATGGGACGAGAAGCAAGGGGTTGGATGAGAGAGTAGGGGATAAGTAAAGAGACGTGGAAGCGAGGGGTGGTACGGAAGGTAGGAGAGGTCGGAGGGAAGGATATAAGATGAGTATGATGCGCAGTGAGGCACGAAGATGCAAGTGATGAGAGAGAGAGAGAGAGAGAGAGAGAGAGAGAGAGAGAGAGAGAGAGCGTAATGAGTAAGTGGAAAGTTTTATGTGGAATTGCGTTATGTGTAAGGAGATGTTGCGGGAGAAGAATACATCGAATGAAGAAGGATGGTGCGGGGATGGGAAGTGGTCAGAAAATATGCAGACGAAGGGGAACGTGGTTAGGATGAAGTTGGACCAGGAGACACTGAAAGAATACAGAGAAGAGAGAGTGATGATATGGACGGAGTAGTCATAGGTGAGGATGGAAGAGAGAAGGGAGGGAAAGGGGAATAGAATGGAAAGAGTTGTGTCGAGGTGAGACATATTGGAACGTAGAAACTACAGGATGATCGGGGCCTGGAAATGAGAACGCGGGATGTGGCAAGGAGCCGAAAACGCTCACAGAGAAGCGTACAGAGCAGGGATGAGAATGGTAAACGATACGCGAAGCAGAGGGGGAGCGGGGCCGGGTTGCGGGTGGACAGAGAGCGTGCTTGAATGCGGTGCATGGAGCGAAGCGGGGCGAGGCGTCGGGGAGGGGGAAAGCGGGCGAAAGCGGGGGGGGGGGAGGAGAAGGCGCAAGTGACGAAGCCGCACGCGCCATTCAGCGCCAGGCTAATCCGGAGGTTCGGCGGAGCTGTCCCGTTGCCGTCCTCGACCTTCCCATACGCCCGATAATCAGTTTAACTCTTGTTTGCCGGCCCGCGCAAGCGAGCGAGCGCGCTAGCGAGCCGCGTCCTCTCCAACATTGCCCGATGTCCGGAAGGCAGGGTTATCTTCCGCCGCAGCCATCGACCGTCGTTACCGGGCGGATATGAAGCTCGCCAGCGCGCGCCCAGGAGCGCGGCCCGTCGCTGCCGCCGCCCACGGCCGATTGATCTCCGCGGCGGGCGGGCGAGGAGGGGAAATGGAATGGAAGAAGACCCCAGTAATGGAACGCCTGAATTTTACTACACTACCAGTTTTTCCTGCCATTTGGAGTGATTACCTGAAACGTTTCAAGTATCAAGGTCCTGCCGCTCCCATTACAGTGTCCATGGTTTCTCTCCGCGGACGTACAGGGAGGAGTGTTTCATCATTTAGTGATTCCGGGCGCTCCAACGACTAGTGTCATTGTTTTCATGAATGCAGTTTATGTTACGACTCAGAGGGTGTTGGTGTTTCTATTCCACTGGAATGTGAAGTCTGGTACCGACCTACAAGACATCTTGCGCTGATTCCTCCCTCCATGTACCTCCCCCAGCGGGGCACCTCCCCAGCCAAAACAGCCGCTCATCTCCCGATGAGGGCATGTTTGCCAGTGTTATGCATGTAAGGGAATGTGTGTATGTACGAGGAAAGGAGGGGACAAGAACGACAAAGGAAAAAACTTCGCTCATTCCTTGGGCTATTTATTGATACTTGTGTGGTTGAGTCTTGCTGTCTCTGAAATAGCTGAGAAAGATGCGCATAACTCTCTCCTCACGTGTTTTTGTTTAGTGTACCTTCATATCTGCTTCTAAAATATCAGATGCGGACTAGCGGATCGAGTGAAGGCTGTTCACCTTTGAGGGTCAGTTCAAGATTCAGACCGCTCTCGTAGACCGCACATCAATATTGATAAAACGTTTCTTGCCATTTCGATTATGTGTGAACGTGCTGAACGACCTCGGAGAGTGTCCCTAAACATCCCACTTTCGATAGCGGAAATTGCTGGTTGTGTGACAGTAATGTGACTGTGATTGGGCCTTTTAAAGTGAACACGATACTAACAACGAAGAGGAAGAGTAAGGAACAAGATGATGAACACTGAGAATATAAATATTAGAAGAAATAGCAGCAGAGGAAGAGTAGTAAAAGTGAAATGGATATCATAACAGTTTCGTCAAGCGATGGGTACTTCTAAAGAACACCGTGATACAAAGAGTTGCACAAGTCTGTTCAAAAGCAGTTGAACCTGCCGTGTACGCGCTCGACATCCAAAATGCGTGCGACTGCAGTTCGGGCAACGGTCGATAGGGTGCAGAATTGTCGTGCTGCGTCCAGGCGACCTAGCTGCCTCACCAACCATGTCGCCGTCCGGACTCCCCGTTGCCTGCCGACGGCTTTAAATCCAACGACTTTCCCTCGCGGAGTCAGCGGCTTCCAGTCGCAGCTAGTCGCAGCCGAGAGTCTGAACCTACATCACAGCGCCACACGCGTGCAGCGGCCGCGCTGACCTAGGTGAGGGCCACGCATCTCGCCGAGAGTCAACCGAGTGTCCCTCCAGTGGCTCCAAGTAGATCCTGGACCGACCGCCTCACACTTCAAGAAAACAACTTCACGGCAACCGAAGACCACTTTGTATGTCTTCTTCTTATGTGGCGCACCATTTGCGAAATTAATGTTGTGTCAATTAAACATATCATTAAAGGACTTCTTCTCATTTATAATTACACAACAGACACATTACACATTTATTTAATGGACAATGGTCGTGTAACTATACATTTTCTTATTTAAATAAGGATTGTAATGGAGTGAATATTGTTTCAAATCACTTGTATGCCTACTCAGATAATTAATCATGTATGGAACGAATAGTAATCAGAAATTTACACAGCGAGTAATAAATAAAGACATATTTATTTTACGTATTAATTAAAACCCTTTTCCGTCTTTATTATACCACAATTAATTTGAAAAAATAATCAAGTCTGTGCAAAATCATATACCGAAATAATCTCTTAAACTTCGTGGTTACACAGACCTTACATCACCAGCAACGCAAGTTGGACGGGGCGACACCATTTGACGCTTAAAGTACTTTTCCGGTCTTATCCTTATATTGATCGAAGAAAGCACGAAAACTTCTGATCAGTACCGCCAACCTAGAATTCTCCATCATACGGTGGCCGAATTTGACCTAGGTATGTGGAAAATGCAACAGAGTCGTGAATTGAACCCTAGTAACACCCGATTACCCACTGTCATGTGAAAAAATGTATTAAAAATAATTTACGTGTTTAGATTTTCATTTAAAGCTTTTTTTGAACTGAATTTATTAATTTTATTTTGAAATGTACAAGTATTATCCTCATTTGTGCGTATTTTTACGTTTATTTTATATGATTTTGGAAGTGTTAGTGTTCAAAATTAGTGAAAAGGTGAAACAACTAAAGGAACACTTTTAGGGAATATTTTTCAATAAAAGCCAGGCCTTATTGTCTGCGGCAATCAAGTAAGTTCCAATGTTTGTTGTTTATATTGTTTCATGAATCTCAGATTAACTTAATTACAAAGTAGTGAGACAATGTACAGTTCAAGTACATTTTGTAACATTTTACTACCTATATAAAGTGCATCGAATTTTTCTATTTAATTTTTCGAATGGTAGTATCAAAGTGTGTAGTAAGTTTATATTACGTAGAAACAAAAAATCATTTATTTGCAGCTGTTTCGAATTTATATCTAAACGTGTGGAGAATTTTGTATTGTTTTCAGTATGTTCCAGTGACATAACATCAAGTTACTGCGTTTCATATATCAACAAAGTTTTTACTCAGGAATCTCTTTGAAATGTGATTTTCTCAGCCTTTACTGTAGTGGCACAACAATATTTGAAACCTGCTAGTTCTCAGAAATTTCATTCTTTGTGACCGAACCCAGATTCTTTTTTCATCGTGTAGGATTTCCTTTCCTTTCAGACATTGAGTTGCTCATTTCTCCTCAGCCAACCATACGTCTTCCTTCAGAAAAGTTCCACTACTTTCACGTCATACAGCAGATCTATTTCATTTAATCTTCTATGAAAAAAACCTTCATAAAATATAAAACGACACAACTTCCATCAAAAGTGGAGTGTATCACACCTCAAAAATATGGCTTTGACCGATGAAGTTGCTGGGCACAGAGAGTTCGAGGCAGCTCTATTCAGGATTTTCCTCTATTTAAAAAACAAACAAGTAGTAGCTCCATACCGAGATATCCCGCTGGTCAAAAAGTGAAGAAGAAAATAAAATAAAAAGAGTGAAGAAAAGTAAGACCCGAATCGCAAGAGAGACGAGCCAACAGAATAAAACGAAAGAGAAAAAAGAAACAAGAGCGAGGGCTACCGCCGACGCAACGCAGCTGCTCCATGCGGAGTGCGTGACTTCGGCGGCACAGGCGGCGACAGGGTGGCAGTAGAACATGGAGAAAATACTTCCATTAATGCTTGTATATATGTGTATGTATTCGTGTATATGTATGTATTGTATGAATTCATGTATATGTATGATTTTATCATTTTATGTTGGCGGGTTCGTCAACTGCTGAGGACATTAGTACCGTAAGTGGCGTTTCTTCCCCGCTGGGTGACATTCGACGTCGACATACATGTCAGCGTGCGGGATTACCTCTTGGAGGTATTACCTACTGGGGGCTACCTCTTTACCCCAGACAAACACAGAGCTCCTGACGGTTACCCTAGCTTATCAGGTAGAGTAGTGTCTGGAGAAGGAACCGTGTGTAAGTGAAGACTCAGAAACAATGATGAGCAACGAAAGATATCCCCTTTATAGGATTGGCCTTGAATGGATTTAACAAGTCACAGGATTGGGTGGCACAGGGCATCAACTGATGTCCCAGCATTGCCACTGACCGGGACGACCTGTGGGGGTTGGGTGGGGCCGGGGCGAGGGCGGGGGCGGGGGGGGGGAGCCGATGGCGCGCAACCGCACACGACGCCGGTGGGAGCGAAGAGGTTATGGGGGCGACGCGCGCTCGAGGAGGGCGGAACCTTCTTTTCCGCTTCCGGCAAATGCGCGCAGGCCGTCGCGCGAGGAGCGAAATGGACTCAATAAATGGAGGGGGCCACCGACGAAGCCGCGGGCCGAAGCGTGATGAAGCGGGTGGGTGCGATCAGTGAAAGGAACAAGGTGTAAAATGGTGATCTGTTATTTTTCAATTTACTTAGCTAACGAGAGAACATACTTTTCTGCTTTTAATTGGAATGTTCGTAAATGAAAAAGATACAGAACACAATAACAATTCTACCTAGTTTATCTATTGTCTACGAAAATTCTGAAGCAAAATACATTAAATGCATTTAGGAAAATAAAGGGTGATTGTTTTTCTCCCAAACCTTTCTGTTTAACTTGACTAAATGTATCAAATACCCCTACAGCAAAATAAAATAAATTATGATTCTTGGAAGCTGTGTAGAAAATTTAGCACCATTTGTTTTTATCAATATAAATATTATTTCATTTTTACAACTAGAATGCACAATTTGCAAATTTCAAAAAATGAAATGCACAAGGAGTAAAGATAAGATAAACCAAGAGGCAAAAAGGAATTTTTGTTTTTGGAGTAAAAAGGACTATTGCGCGCACAAATTAAGTTCATGTTTTAAAAGAACTGGCAAAGAACAATATATAACATACAGCGCCGAGAACGTGGTAATGAACCAACCATACTTACTTCTCGTCTTATTTTTAAGAAAAGAAAGTGATTGAATCGTGAAGAAATGAAAAACGACGAATTTTCA
>BOPP01000136.1:1347594-1375912 GCA_017312745.1 Gryllus bimaculatus | reverse complement strand
CCCCCCCCGCCAGCCTGCGTCGCTTTTCCTTCCTTCCGGCCCGAGACGGAGGGTCGCGCCGCTCACTCGATGACATTTGATACGCGGACTCTCTTCCAGAGCTCTCGGATTTATCAAATTCTGAGACGGGTCGGGCGGAACAAGAGCAGTTCAAATGTATTCCCTGCGAAATATGTTTATTGATATCGCTCTGAGAATATTCTGAATATTGACGTGGAAGACGCTATCCTTGGCAAATACACGATCGAAGTACACTCTGAAGAAAAAAACTGACCCCGTAACGTTTGTATGCCAGCGCCGAAAAATGTTTTTTTTTTCGAAAATATAAGAAAATGTGTGGTTATTGAGGCAACTAATTCACGTTTCATTTTATTTTCCATTCTTCTATAGATTCCATTGCTGCAATTTTTACTCTCTGGCTTCCGTGAACATTTTTTCTTCTTCTTGAAAGTATTTTATATATTAAATTATAGCATATATTTAGCAGACGAATTTATAATTTTAACACTTTTATTAAGGAATAGACTATCATGTTTACCATTGTACACAAATGTGTAGAATGCGTTTATATTACAATGTAAAATAGCTTTTAATATTTCTTCTCAAGATGTGTATATAACAAAGTATTATGCATTAAAACGTATCTATGTTCAATATACTTTTGCAAATACATTCTTTACTCTGGAAAACAAACAAGAACGTTCATTTTGCCTGTGTAGAAAAGAGACTGCAATGTTTTCCAATAAATACTGAATTTATTTCATCGTAGCGCTGAATAACGCTGTATAAGATGCTATCTCCGTGAAGTTGAAAACATTCGTATCACAAGACTACGCAATTCCGTTATCTCAAAGTTTCCCCCGCACGATCCGGCGCAAACAACTACTTTTTGCGCCAGCCCGTTAAGTTGGCAGCGTGTGGTCGCGTGCGTGGTTAGGCGCACGCCTCCAGACGCCAGTCGCGACGACTTCCCTTCCACCCTCCATCCTCTTCTTCCCCATTGCTTCTCCATCGCCTCTTTTTCTTCTTCACGTCCTTTCATCTCCGAGTCGTTCAGATCTTCTCAGCCTCGCCTCGCACAGTGTGAGGTGCAAAGTCTTTAGAACTTCAAGAACGTTCTGAGAAACGTTCTGTCAAAGTGCCAATTGGTTATCTGACACTGCTTTCCTTGAGTTTCAACTGTACGCTTCCTTTGTATTTCTCGTTTTCTCCGCATACACCGTCATACACTAATGGAGGGAAGAGGGTCAGCAATCCAACTCAGAGATTCATTTTTCTTCTCCCTTTGTTTAGGTAAGGAGTAACTGTTTCTTTCAGAACTTTTGTTGTAAGAACCTTGCCGAACTGGAAAGAAGAGGTGGCTAAGAGCGTGTAGCGACTCAGCGCTTCGGCCCGAAGGGTTGACAGAATTGTTGGGTTCGGGTCCCGACTTGGGCATGGTTGTTTGTCTTGCCCCTTGTCTCTCACGTGTGTACTGTCGCGGAGGGATTCGAGTTCTGCTGACCCCAGATAAGAGGTGTTCGCAAGTGCGTTGATGTGTCGTGTACAGTCGAATGTGTGTCGGATAGATAAAAGCCCTAGAGAATAATATAAGCGCATTACCTTATATTATTATTGCAGCATTATTGATGTTGATAATACCTTTGCAATCGGAGCAACATTCTTGTGTTTGAACCAGATGCTCATAAAAGGAAGTGTCCATCTGTATTCTCAGGGGAAAGACCATAAGGAGGGAAAGGATAAAAATATATATGACCTTGCCACACCTCAAAAACTGAAATTATTTTAACACAAAAATGCAGAAAAATATTTTAATATGTAGAGGCATGCGTGTAAAAATTGGTTTTTAAATATTTTCATTGAATATATACTTGTAGACTTAAAGCCCATGGGTATGCAGGTATGGTCCAACATCGTTATCGATAAAAAAGGATCGTAAATGTATTTTTTTAAATGGAAAATAACCGTATTTCCTTCAACTCTATTGCCGTAACTGTGCGTCTAAACTCTGTGTGTGCGTAAAAATGTGATAACTGTGTGTAAATACTGCGAGTCACGAGAATGATGACTGTTTATATACTATAAATACAAGATATGCAATCATATCATTATCTACACATTTCTTGTGCTTAGTGCAGTTTCCTCATTGTTTTATAGTTTTACTACTACATTACATTAATTATTCGGAAGTGTTTCTGAATTAATATTTTCCTACAATAATTTTTCATTTTATTTCCACTCTTGATTAGAGAGAAAATGTTTCTTCACATTTTAATCAGCCTTCACTCTCATCACAAAACGTATTTTAGCGTGTACATTTTATAGTTTTGTCATTCGTATTTCTCTTGGCTCAGAACATTCTATTCAATTTTGCAAGTTTTTTTGCCCACATTCTTTCTTCCTTGTACAATAGTATACAAGTCAAAACACATAATCTCTTTATACACTGTTTAATATATTTGGTACCTGATTTTACGACATCTTTATTAGCTTCGAATACGGTTTTCTAATTACTGTAAGTTCATTGCATTCTTCCTGTCCTCCTCTTCTATCATACGTTCCTCTAAAATACATCCTTATTCTTATTGCTCATCGCGTTCCTCGTCTCCTATCATCTTTATCACATCACTGTTTCATTAACTTCCTTCGCCGTAGCCTCCATTTTGAACACATCTCCTCACTCCTGTGCATCATTCTCTTCTTCTTCCTCACTGTGTATTCCATCGCATTCTCCTCCTCCATTATCTTATCCTTCTGCAATGTCATTCTCTCTCTCTCTCTCTCTCTCTCTCTCTTTTCACTTTTCCATCCCATACTTTCCAAAATCACATCAATTACAGATTTTGAGCGTGTAAATTTTAATGTCGACTAATCGTGCCCCTGTCACGTCTTTATTCTTCCTTTCCTCCTCTTCCGTGACATCAACGTTCTGGTACAATATCTGATCCTCTTCTCTCATCATCTCCTCTCATTACTTAAATCTGTTTCCGTTCCATTTCCTCCTTTCCATCTAATGCATTCTTTTATTCGTCGTTATCCTCTTTCATCGCCTCCTTCTCCTTTTCCACCAGCTCTTTCTTCTTCCGTATTCATGCTTTCTGAAATCGCACATGCAATTACAAATTTCGGAAGCGTATGTTTTAAAGCCGACCCACCGTGCAACGGTTTCATCTCTCTTCTTTCGCCTCCCCTCCCTTCCTTCCGTCCTTTTTGCGCATCCCCGCCCTTGAGCGCGCGTCTTCTTATCGGCGGAGGCGGCGGTGGCGCGCGCGGCGGTTCTAGGCTTGCATTAACTCGGCAGTTCTCCAATGTGTTATTATGCAATAAATAGCGGCCGCCTGGCGGCAGATGCTATCGGGTGGAGGAGGCGGGGCGGGGCGGAGAGGGGAAGTGGCGGGGCGCGCGCGCGTGAGCCTTAAACGCGATACAATGCCCGAGCGCCTCTATCTGATCCGGGAAGTTTCGCCGACTGCAGCTGTCTGGGCAGCACGCCGGACTGCCACACAGTTCCACGATACAAAGACTGGTCGGCATTGTAGAATCTCCTTGAAAGCGTAAAGCACTTGTGAAAAAAAAGTAGCTTTGCTCTCTAAAAAGTCAATTAGTCAAAATATGTAGTGCTGGATACGAAGACAATTTGCAGGGAATTCTGGAAGTAATGATTCGTGAATAGATGATGGTTAAAGCTGGGATCTTGAGGCCTTATATTCAAGTAAATAGTAGGAAATGGTGAAGTAAGCACACCGAACTCCTCTAGCCAGTTTTTCTTTTGCCTTCTATTGATTGTCTGCTCAATAAAGTGACTTGTCAATTCTTAGTATTCTTGTATGCTAATCAAGTGACCTGCGTTGATCCGTCCGACCGTCCGTCCGCCGTTCATGGTTAGAGACCTTGCGGCCCGCCATTCTAGACAAAAGTGTTATTCGACGCGGCGAAGTCTTTTGGCGAGAAACTGACCATTCTTTGCATCCCACGAGAACATTACGGGATAATTACTAAAAATATGTTTTGAGGGAGATGAATAGCACCTAAAATGCTTTTTTTGACCGTTTTAAAGCACCTACCAATGTGATAAATAGCCCTTTATTATTTCAAAGTAGGCAATGAATTGACGTTTTTAGCTGGTTTATACAAGAACATGTTTTCAAAAATCAAGAAAAAAACGTTTTACGCGGGGGTTTTACGGCACTTACAGTGATGAAACGTTGTAAAATACTATATTTTCCTTTACGGCACAATAGGGTTCTTTAGTAAATAGTTTATAAAATTGAATAGAGTTAAATCTAATTATGTAACGAAACGTACACTATTTGAAATGTTTTCTCTCATTGAATTACAACATATATATTGAGATGATGGGTCTAGAACTAGTGCCATTTTGTAAATGAATATTTGCTTATTAGAAGGTGAAAATAATGACATAACGGAACTAATCCAAATGTTACAAGAAAACCTGTGTTAAGTGTAACTTAATTTTTTACTTCTAAGATGTATATCATAAAGCGTTATACGTGTTTTCTGAATCGTTTTTGGTGCTGTTGTATATTCGATATGTAGGGAACCAGCTACTCTATTAGGTGTTGGGTATTTATGAACGTGAGTGTAACAATATAAATGAATGTGGCTTATTTACACAATCAGTGTTGACTCTATTAATTATTACCTTGTTTGCAATACTGTTCAAAGCTGTCCCAAAGGAAATAATTAGATGAGATTCTGAAATTTTCACAAGCCCTTTACCTTTTTTTAAAAAGTGGTATTATAATGATAGTGTTGCATCAATTTGTACCACAAACATATTAAATAATGAACTTATTTCAACAAATAACTTTCTCTGATACTATGTCTCTGAAATATTGGCCATTCCTTGCATTTCATTTCCGTCTTCGTTCTCTTCTCGGCGCCTGGAGGAAAGATTACGCGAAACACGTATATGTTCTGCGGGTTGTATTCAAACCTCGCGCGAGGTATCAGCGCACTCAGTCGATGTCACAGAATGCATCAACGCCGTCTCAAAAACATCGACGTCCTAGCTTTTGTATGTGGCAGCCACGGCTAAAAAATAAATTCACATTTAGTGAAAGAAATCACAGAATAAAGTCAATGAAACAAGTAACAAACGCAAACGTAAACAAATGTCTGGACGATTACAATTCCTAGCTTGTATTAGGCTACCCAATGTTATCTGAACAGCTATATTAGGCATTCTGGCTCTTCTGCGCATGTGCTGTTTCCCTTTTCGTGTGTCGCTTGCGATTTAACGGTCGTCGAGCGAACACATATCTCGCGCAAACTGTGTCACTTTTCCTCAAGCAATAAATATTTAAAACAGGCCGCCCCGATTCAACTACACCCTCCCGCGAGCCACCGGTGACATCAAAAGACAACCGCTCCTTGCCGCCTCTTGACGAAATAGAGGCTCTCGGTTACATATATATATATATATATATAATATATAATATATTATATTATTATATATATATATATAGCATATATATATATAGTAATATATATAATATATATTATAATATAATATTATATTATGTTATTCCTACCAGTGGCACGCTCGCTTACGACAGATATTTCCGACACAAGCTCTCTGCTCACGACATATGTGATAGTGTGGTAAGTAAGGGGTAATGACAGGAGAAGGAAGATAAAGGAAAATTGCGAACGGTTCGTGGCCATTTGTTACGGTACTGCTCCGGCATTCACTTAGCGTTGATTGGAGAAACAACACAAAAGTCCTGATCACAGAAGCCGGCCGCTAGAATTCTCCTGCAGATAGAATCTGAACTCGGTCTAGCTACGAAAGTGGTACCCATCGGCAATCGAACCCTAGGGCATCCCGGACGGAGGGACTTCAGCGAAATCAGTTGTTACCCTGAGCCACCTCAGACGGTGACTAGTTAGTGTGCACATCTTTAAAAACGTGTAGTTCACATGGAGAGCCTCTAAAAATTCAATGAGTAGTAACTCATATCATTAAATGTACTGATGCACTTCTGTAGACTTGCAACAGACCTTAAGACGAACTTTTTAAAAATGTTTATAAGAGGTGCAAACATGTAAATTCTCATTGTCTAAGATGTGAAACGATGTTTCACACATATGTAAAATGGCACGTACCTTTACCATAACAATAATTTGATAATCTATTCTAAAAAGAAAAACCACGCACCCTTACGAATTATATAAATATTTTAAAATATTTACTTTAATAAATTTCTTTTTAAAGACACTATTTACGATACTCTTTGATTTCAAAATTTCTTCCCATGAATTTCGATGCAACCAATTGATTACCTTCACTATTTCAGAGCAAGAAATTTCTTCAACACCAGACTTTTCGGCTCGAAACGGAGCGTTGCGATTGGATGACAGTGTCTCCTTCTCCTCTAGCACATTGGAGAGTCACCATTTTTAAATCAGACAATAAGAAAGATAAGTGCGAACGTAATTTTTTTACATGCCATGAGCAGTAATGAAAATCTCCTTTGCTGCGTTGAAATTATATTTTCCGCCTAGACGAGTCCTTCAAAAACAGTGTGGTTACTTAATCTCTGCTTTAGACAAAAACGTAAAACCCACGGTATGCCAGAATCTATTGTAAGAAATTTTAACAATCCATGCTTCACAACATGCTACTTCAGCTCCATGTCAAGTGATTTTCACTCCTTTCAGACTCAAGTTTGAGCTCTTCTTTGTATTAGTAAGTTCTACATAAACTGTATCAGTTCGTATGCAATCCTTTGCTGCGTTACGGTAATGCGGTTGTTTTCAAGCTTCCTTTGCCACAGTCATGAGAGAAGGAATTGTACATTTAATTATGATCTCCTAATTAAACAACAAAGATGAAAGAAAGCTATTTCCAAGTTTGTCCCTCAACGCTATTCTCTTCTTCGTCTGTCCCAGTCAGGTCTCTCTGATGTTGGCAATCGGACTTAATAGCTCTTCGCTTTTTGCGATTAGTACGAGATTTTAGTCCCAGACCCATCTAGATGTTTTTCAATAACGAATAATGTTTTCATCAGGTTCCCTATCTACTCTTTATCTTCTCATTCATTCTTACTTGTCGTAAATGACTGTGGTCTCCTCGCAAATAGTATTCCAAATAGGCCAAATTTATTCATTTCATTTTGCTCAATTACTCTCGATAGTAGATAGTGTCCGCTTACTGCAACACTACAACATTTGTTATTCTCGCCACATTTCCTTTAATCCCTCTCCCAGCAGTATTTACCAAATTTTTGATTATCCAATTTGTTTGTTAGTATTTCTCTATCCAAATTAAAAATAATGGAAAAATATTCAAAAGTGCTATTCATAGTTTTAAATACGTATTGGTCCTTCCGCTTTGACATCAATAAATTGTGGAACTTAATCTTCCAGCTCGATTATTAAATTTGGGACTATAATTTGTTACTCGCGTTAGATTGAAATGTAAAGTATTTATAGTTACTTATTTTTATGACATTGGTATCTCTGAGGATTTGTCGACTGAAATCAATGAATTTATTTTGTTTGTCATGGATTTAATATTTAAGATGAAATAATACCAATCACAATAGTGCATTGCGGATCCATCAACTGATCTCATATGATATTTTATAAAGATGGTCTTGATAGACAAGATTTGACGACAGGTAGAACTAGTAGACCTTTGAGGCACATTCCTAGACCCAGTAGACCCACACCCCAGCAGACCCACACACGCGAACACTTAATACACTACTGATTAGCAAAGTGAAGGCTTTTTGCAAATGCAATCTTTTTGCAAGCTGATTTGATCATGGACACTGAGGTCACGATATTACTCTCAGTAGAGTCGTACATTACATTTCACAATTATAACTCGAAACAATCGATTCTAGAAAAATATGAAAAGTATATTTAGATGATTACCTCACTCTTACAGCTATACTTTGAGATGACATGCACATTTGTGCAAGTCGAGCTTGCCTTCAAAAAGACTTTAAAATCGCATAATGCAATTCATTTGGTACGTTGACAATGGTATGTCGCTGCACCACGGACACTCGGTCGACTCTAAGATCTTACTGCTGTGCAAAGCAAGTGTTTTTGTTTGTAAATGGAGGTAGGGACTAATCACTTCATCAATTGAGCGCATTCAGAATGTTATGGAAGCTTTGGCAGCTAAAAACCGTGGGACTTACCAAAATCTAGGCACGTAAACGGAACTTGTAGGCAGAATTCTCAGAATCCCGCGCTCCATCATTATTAGTTTGTCACCAGTGCATTCGTTAAGACTAAGATCGTTGATGCTCGAAGTGAAAGTAACTTTGTATGAAAACATAAAAATCGTACTAAAAAACCCTCGCAAAACCCCAGTAAATTTGTATAATTATAGAATGTGCGTAAGTGACTCTCTGTTTGGCCTGGGAATGACCATATCGCAAAAGAAAATGATTTTAAAATATACTCAAAGCACCAGATGTGATTTCGTTTGTAACGCAAAGCGGTTTTGTCACCACAGATATTAATATATTTCTACAGTATCAGTGTACCATTATGTCATTTTCTGAGAACTGTATTGATTTAGTTCATTTGCAATCAGCGCGGAAGCCTGCAGATTTTGTGTCCTGATTTCTTTGTTTGTTTTCGAAGGGAATTTTGTAAAGATATAATCCGATTGTTCAGTAATATTGGGCTTTGCTGGTTCTGTTTTAGTCGTATCAGAAATTATTGAAACTGCATTATGGCGGCGCAAATTGATTATCGGGACTCAAATTACCAACACAGCGTGAAATCCGAAACAGAAACGAAAACCGGACCGGAAGCAACGAAACATGATTTCCTGCTGCGCCGGGGTATTGCTTTTTTTTTTTTTTTGCCTTTTCTGCGTGGGGCAGTGAGTTTCAGCAGAATAATTAAGATTCCATATGAAAAGAATGGATCCCGCTTTAGCTTTTGGCGATGGCAATGCCTTTGAACTGACTGTATGCGTTACATTTTGGCAAAACGAAACTTGAGTGTATGGAAGGCAACTCAAAAACAAATATACATGTACTTTATTTGTTGTTCGTTTGATTTTTTTTAATTCGAAAATTTATTTGTTATATTTGAAACAAGTTCATATAATACTATTTGGTGAGTTTATATATTTTTAGTATACTGGATTTAAACAAAAAATCTGTAAAAATGAGTGAATGAAGACCTTTTAATGTCAAATAAGATATACTACCAATTCGTAAGATATTTATAAAATCATCAACCGTAGAAATGAACAATTTCATTCTCCCTTTTGTATTTGCAACATTTAACAGATTTCAAGTTGAAACAGCTACGTTTTCCCACGTGAAAACGTGTATATTAATTTTAAGTTTTCGTACCTTTGAACGTCACATCGAATTCGATTTTCGACTCAGCTCTCTCTAGAATTCGTTACTCGCAGCTTCTCGTACGTGACCATTTTATGGTCCTAATATATTTTCTTCGTTGTAGCATTCGGCGCGCCCGAGTCTGAATGTTTTGCACTCGTGCTTTCCGCATATTTTACGAACCAGCAAGTGCACAATGCATCAAGGGCCCAGCAGCCAAAAGAATTTCCGGCCGCCTGCGAGCACCAGAGGGGGAGAGGGAGTGGAGAGGGAGGAGGACCGCCGTGTCGCTCGCCCATCAGATGAATGTCCCGCGCTAATGCTGCTCTTAATGGAAGGGAAGTTTTATAAATCTGTTAGACTCATTTATCATGGGCGTGGACGGAATAAATTTAGATAACAAATGAAATACGCCTGGCGGGCGAGACAACGCGACACGCCGCCGGAGAGCGCGAGCTCCGGACGCGCCACCGCCACCGTTCACAGCGCCAGCGTGCCTGCCGTTGCCGTCGCCGTGTCGCCGTTGCTCTGCATGGGCTTAATTGTTTGTGTGGTGTCGGTGGAGTAACGGTTAGCGAAGCGGAATGTTAAGCAAAGTTTGCGTGTTGCCGACCGATGTCATGGATGTTTAAGGACGAAAAAATCCTTCTTACGCGTTCCTTCACATGGGAAGTAAACCGACTGTCCCATGCTGTAGATTTACTACATGTAAAATATCCATAAGCCTAAAAGAACACTCTGAGCAAAATTCAAATCTCCGGTTTCGTCCACAGAATAATATCTTCTTTCTAAGCCAGAGGGTGAAAGGAGCGCAGCGAAATCTGCAAAAGGCACGGAAAACAAGGCATAATTCAGTTGAACTAATGGAGGGAAGGTGTGATTATTTACAGGTTTTATGGTGCATCAACTACTCAGATCACTTATCCCGTATGTGTATTGTATCTAATAGCCGAGAGGGGGCGGTATTCCCCGCTTAAACGTGCAATTCGGCGACGACATACATGTCGCTTTGCGTGTTGTACTTCTCTATGCGTCTATTCCAGAGACACAACCCTTCAGCTGGGAAATGCTCTCAGCTTTCAGTGGACTTCTGAATGCACATACAAGTAAGTTTAAGTGTTTGTGCGTAAGAGGGGAGGAGAGATCAAGGATATTGCAGGGAAGACCACGCGCGTCTGTGACCCGTTTGATTGGCTAATGCCCCGGAATTCACAAGGTACTGATCAGAGAAACCACGGGAAACTATCGATAAGAGTATGCGGACGCAAGAATTTACGTTCCACACAGCGTGCGGCTATATTCAACCAACTAGAGTCGATAATAGTGCATTCCAGTTACAGATGTTGCACACGCAATGCTTGTTGCCTCTGAGCAATCCCAGCCTGTCGCACAGCGTTTAACTATCACCTCCATCCCCGTTTTTACCCTCGCTGCCGCCACTGCTGTTCCCATCGCTATCCCAGCCTTTTGATCCTACCTGCCTTTTTAGGACCGCAGCCTCCGTCGACTTCTATCTGCTCCATCCCGTCTGCGTCACGACAAGAAATCGTGAGATGGATGGTAGAGGCGGCGATAATGAGGCAGAATCGGTGAGGTGGCGGAGTCAGGGGTGGACGAATAGATTAGATTGAAGAAATATTTAGCTTTCTCGGCCATTTGTTATATTACATACATATTTACATACATTGTTTACATCTATTGGTGTACTACAGTAACTATTTACATATTTAAGTGTCTGTTTTTATATATGTTATAATTTTTCTTTTAATTTCCGTACTTTTATCTCAATTTTTAATTTCTAACAGTAATGTATTAAATAATTGAAATCCTTTTTCAAATAGTGTATTTTGGGCTTGTAGAGTTTTACTGAATTTAGTTACTGAGTTTTTTGCTTGTCTCGTTTCTCTTGTTTTATCTTTCACTCTTTGTATGTTACTTGCTAAATTTCCTGTTGTATGTCCTTTAAGTCGGTTGTGAATAATTTAGTTTCCCTCACTTCCATGTTTCTTCCATTACGTAAAATAATAAATTTGAGGGGCAGAGGGAGCTGGATATGACGATCACAGAACGCGTTCGGTGATGGGGTGGCGGTGGGGGTGGGGGGTGCAAAGAGATCCGCGCTGTGCGTCCTAGGGGTTTGCGTGGCTTGGCACATGAAGTGGCGGTCGAAAGGCTGTGTCAAGGGTGGTATGATGGGCGATGGGTGGTCGTGGCGAATGGAGATGGATGCAGAGGATGAGGAGGAGGAGGAGGTAGGGAGAAAAGTGGTTGTGAAGGGTAAAAGCACAATGGAGAAGGGTGTTGCAAATCACACAACCAAATCTATGACGCCTGCACTGCACCATTTAAATGTGTGGTTTATGTAATAATTGGACTGTTCCGTTAAAATGAACCAAAATTAGGACACCCATTAACAGTTCACTTTTATAATTTTTATATAGAAGAATTCTCATAAGAATGAGCCATAGTGACAAATTGCTAAACAAATGAACATTACATGTAATTTCTGAGACGTATCCCTCCACCGTGACAGCTGTTCAGCTACGCCTCTTCGTAATTGG
Source organism: Gryllus bimaculatus (assembly GCA_017312745.1). Classification (NCBI taxonomy): domain Eukaryota; kingdom Metazoa; phylum Arthropoda; class Insecta; order Orthoptera; family Gryllidae; genus Gryllus; species Gryllus bimaculatus. Next base: position 1,364,010 of record BOPP01000136.1, on the reverse strand, counting down.
TTGTGTTTGTATACGGCTTCCGTCAAGATTCTCATGGTTCACAACCGTGTAATTATATAAAAAAAATAATTGGTAAACTGCAAAGCACGAAACGTTCTCCATCACAGTTCGCCACCTTACCGCACAGGAACCGGCAACACGTGCACCAGTACGCATTACATTCAAGACTGTTTTCAAATAAACATTATACTTATCGCACAAAAAGTAACTTCAATGTAATATTTATAAAAAATCAAAGAAGAGCACATGTCACTGCAATTCCTAATTTCAATTATTTCTCGTGGCGCACTATTTTTTCGTCGGACGAGGACATCACAAAAGTAAGCGTCGGACACATTTACAAACGAGCCAACTGCAAACAGACGAGTGGAGGAAGCAGAGTCTTATAGGCTAAAGGACACACACCGAAGAACTTTCAGTTGTTGCCAGCACTATCAAAACGGTCCGTTCTTATAAAAATTGCTCTATATAAACTAATCCCTGGACAAGCAATTTTACAAGAAAATCATAAGTGAATATCGAATGAAGTAATATTAAAACAGCAGTTTCCTCGGTATGAAAAATGGGCACTATTGTACCCAAAATGTGAACAATACGAATTTTGTTTAACTTACGTTAAATTAAATTAAATTATTTTCATAGTAATATTATTCTTCATGAAAACCAGAAATCAATTTTCTTCTTTATCATCATCATCATCATCATCATTATCATTAAAGTCGACACCATAAAAGTTCGCTTCCTAATTCATTAGTGCCCATCCCAAGCACAACAAAGAGTCGGTGAAAACGAGAGACACGGACCAGCATGGATCAACTAGGCTGCGGAGGTAGCGACTGAAGCATCGACGCCATTGCCTGCTAGTTGGAAGGCGGTCTTGTCAGCCAGTTCCTTCGAGAGCAATTATAAAAGTAAATGTACAATTAAAAAAGTTATGCAATTACAAATCTCTACAGAATGAATAGGCATACGATACCTAGCTAATCATACACGTAAGAATAAACCATATTTGTAACAATAACTAGGCAAACGACGTGTATTAATACGGTTTATTGTACTTTTTTATTCTAGGTTGTCTAGTATTTTAAAAAAATGGGAACGTTGAGAAACTAATGTTGCGATTACAACACATACTTTCTGTAATTGATTACTTTTAACAACTCCACAGTATTATACAACATGAACCTGTGAAAGTGTTTCCAACCAGCAAACACATTTTCGTCGCCAAGATTCGAACTGAAGTCATCGAGTTAACTCGACGCGCGCTTTACAATTTAAGTGTGCCGTGTACACCGCACAGACGTTCTGCCGTCCCGTTCTCACCAAGTCTGTTTCTCGTTATTCGACGCTCGGGTGCTGCTTGCTTTAAAGCCCAGTTTATCAGTTTTCCTCTAGTAATACCTAGAAAACAATGTTGTGTAGCGTTACAGTCTATTCAGAAAGAAAATAAACTTTTTTTTACAAACAAATCTTATAATTTGAATTCACAAGAATATCATATCTGATATATTGTCAATATACAAGCCAAAGTATTTAAAGGTTTGTTTATGGATGACTGATAATAATTTGCAAGTTAACTGTATACTTCAAACAATAATGCTATGTTTGAGAAAGCAGGACAATAAAGAATTAGCAATGCCTTTCGTCATTGTCGGCTGAAACAATTGTCATTCAATGAAGAATTCGTAGCAACAGACCGTATGGTGGCAGTAAGAATTACTTTTTCTGTGAATCCACGAATGATTCCAGTTTTTACGCCAATGATCGCTTTCTATGCGATTGAGGTTCCCTTTCTTAAACTACCGCACAAATGATCTTGAAATGAAGGAGATTTTTCTCGCACGAGTTGAATGTGTCGAAACTCTTTTCTCTGCGACAATTTAATAATATATGCGTTCGTGCTGTGTATTTAGTCGACGAATGACATCGATTACTCGTCCTGTATCAATTCCAGTTTGGAATCCACGGTCTGTCAAACAAATACACACCTAGAATTTTTGGAATCCACGAACAGAATTGATTTATTTTTGCACTTCAAGCTTTTTGAACCGATATAGACACGTGAAAGATTTTGCAATTTCATGCACACAACCTACATATTGTTGAACTCATATTTCTCGATACACTTCTCACTTATTATTCAACAGAAAAGTAAGCTGGAAACAGCAACAAATAAGTGTGTACATAATATGTTCTTAAAACAAGTGAATTTCAACATATATATATATATATATATATATAATATATATAATATATATATATATATATATATTATTGAAACGAAAGAACGTTTCCGCATGATAAAAGCAAAATTGTTTAATAATTTTAATTAAAAGAAGCAACTAGATGGATCAGCGTAGTCGCGCGCGCCGCCGCCGCGCTGCCACCAAACGGTCAAACCGGGGGGGGCCGACGGCGAGGCGTGTGACGGTTTAAGCAGTAACGGCAAGGGAGGCCGCGAGCGGCCGGGTGGAGGTATCAGCGGAGAAGCCGCGAACAGCAACTACGGATGAGCTGTGCTGCCCCAAGCAAAGTTTGTAAGTAATATTATTCAACAAAGTGTGGATACTGATTGTAGCCGTTAAGTGGGAGATTTAGAGTGCTTGAAATCTGATAATTAGATGCATTGGAGGACGGAAGTGGCTCCAGGACGCGGGATAAGTGAAAACATTAATAGTGGAGTTTGAGTGACCGACAGACGACGCGTTCCCATGTCCGCCGGGTGTGATGCAGCAGCGGGCCGCACGCGTGCGAACAGTCGAGTGAAATTTGAGAAGAAACGGTTGTGATCGAGCTGCCGACGGGACGCCATTGCGCGTTGTGAAAGTTCGTATATGTGACATTGTTTCTTGCATTGGCTGGGGTGGTGGATTCCCGGCGAGTTCGTTGGCCATGCATTGGGAGGTCTGCGGATCGGCCGCCGAGGGAGATTCGTTTTCCCGACAAACTTCGGGGCGGACCGAAGTTTGCCGAACACGCCGCCGCCGTTTGCCAACGGGCGGCACGCTCCCTCCAGCCAGCCGGGTGGCATCGGAAAGCTTGCAAGTAGCGTAACTCGTGCAGAATTTAAATTTTAAAAGGCCTGGGCGCACTGCGGTATTGGTTAAAGGAATTTATGTATATAAGTTGTTTCAATCATTAAAAAACTTTCTCCATTGCAAAAGAGGTTTCCTCTCGAGTTATTATTCTAAATTGCAGCGTCCAATTTCCCGCTGGAAGCCCCACTTCACCGGAGAAATGTACGCTGTCGCCTTTATATTATTTTATTTGTCGTGAGAGTACCGTTTCCCCGGTACGTCACAATATATATGGACATAAAAATCAAGGAAGTATTTCACAATTCATGCCACAACATTTAAGCTTTAGGGAGTGATTTCTTTTAGCGAGAACGTTTTCTAACCTTTACAAAACCATTCGCGATTTAAAACGCTAGTTGTTACAGCAAGTTTTATTTAATGAAGAAGACTTAGTATTATGTGTCATATATAATAAATATTTGATGTAAGTAATTCTTAAAACCTTAAAACAACATCTGCTTAATATTTTAGAAGAAGAGATTCGGGGAATTTCATTTTAAAAAAATGTTTTGCTTTATTTTTATGTAATTTCGCTGATTTGGTTCTACGAGCTTCGTGTTGTATTATTCAACCGTGAAATATAGGCAGAATAGACAATAAGTAACATAGTGTGATACATATATTGATTCCTTACTGACTGCGGTAACAGTTCTATTTTAGCTTTTAAAAAATCAAACTTTTTAAACAATGTAGTTTCTAATAACTAATATATTTGTTGATATTGTTGAACTAACGGATTCAAATATACATAACATAATACACAAACGTGAATTAAAACAAAAATATTTAAGTGTATTTAATTCAAAGTGAAAATGTATTCATTGTCATGTGTGCAATTCTGAATATGCTTTTACATCAGCTAAATTAACAAGCATTGAATACATAAATACCGTTCGAATTGTCTTGTGTTATGAGATTGTGAATATGTAAGGCCCGTCACTAGAGGTCGACGTCCTCGCACTTCGCTTTTGCTTCTTCCCTCTGCCCTATCACTTTCCTCGCGCCTCCGCACCCTCGACTCTTTCGAGAGCAGCCCCTTTTGTGTCTCCTTCCACCCGCGCCTCTATTCAGCATTCGCGCTTCCGGCTATCACCTAGCCGCTCCTCCGCGCAACCATCCACACCTCTCCCCTCACCCGCCCTTCTCCCCCTTCCCCTCCCTCTCCCCCCGGTGCGCCCGGCAGCCAGCGAGTGGCAATCTCGGCATTTGTGCCCTCAGGGTTTGGATAATTCAACCGCAAACCCAAGTTACCGCCAGCTATAAATTATTCTCAAGTCGCCGAAACGCCCGCCCGCCCGCCGCCCGCCGCCCGCCGCCCCCGCCGCCCGCCACCCACGCCTCCCTGTCCGCCCATCGTCGCCGCAGGAGCGCGGCGGTCGCGAGCGGAGGAGGAAGAAAGGAGGGCGCGAAGAGCGCCGTGGGCGGGAGGCGCCGAGGTAATGAAATGCAGACGCGACAAAGGGAGTAAATCGGAACGAGAGGCGGAAAGAAGAAGTGTGGATGATGGGCGGGAAGTGAGAAAATCCGAATTTGATTTAGCATGACGAGGATGTTTGAAATGAGAAAAGATGTGCCTATAGGGCGAAGGGGCAGATAAAAGAAAACCATTATTCTAAGGCTTTCGGGGAGATTTTGGAGAGTCCAGCTATGAAGGCAAGGTAGGTGATAGCAATATAGGAGGAAAGAGGGGAAGATAAAAAGAGATAAACTGGCAAAAAATAAACGCGGGGATAGGGTGAAAAAGAAGAAAGAATTTGACGGAAGGAAAAACGGAGGAGAGATACATAGGGATGAGGAAAGAAAAAATGTTCAGGATCAAAGGACTGGTTAAAGATGAATGTGAACGCAGAGAAACGCGGACAATTAGGCAGAGTAGATGGAATTAGAGGGGAGCTTTAGAGTCGAATAAAAGGCAGCACAAAACAAAAATCGCTGACAATGAAAGGCAGAAGAACAGGAGGGAGAAAAATTGAGAGAGAAGAGACAGGAACCAAATTGAACTGAGTGCAAAATTGGAGAGAGTAGAGGAACATTCAAGAAACGTAACGGGGGAGATTAGACAATAAACAGCGGATAAGGGAAAAAAAGAAAAGAGATGAGGGAAGAAAAAGAAGAGTGGAGGCGAGAGACGAAGCAGCAAATGCCGTCCGGCGCAGCGGGCAGCCCACTCATGTACGGAAAGCAGCACGCACACTCGGCCACAATAGCGCCGCTTCCGATCTGGAATGCAAATACCGCCATTGAAAAACTAACGTTACCGTATTATGATGGCTATTGGTACTCTTTGGAGACCAGGTGGGGCGGGGTCGGGTGGGAAGCAGGGGCGAGGGTGTGAAGGGCGGTGGCGAGGTGGTCGGGGCGGGGACGGGGTGGGAGCAGGGGCGAGGGTGAAGGCGGTGGCGGAGGTGGTCGGGGGCGGTGGCGGGGCGGGGGCGGGGCTGGCCGGCCACCGCCGTCTCAGCCGGCGGTCGATGCGCGACTGGCCGCGCGCGCTCAACGGAAGAGACCCGCGCACCAAACGCAACGCCGGGGCGCAGACCTGGCGCGGACAAAACCTTGCAGTAAAAAGGAACCACAGGAGCAATACAGCTCCGCTCGCTTCTAACGGAGACCGGCAAAATTTGTCGTCGGAAATAATTTGCGAAATTTCATCTGTTTTTTAGTTTTTCTTATGCTGATTTCAATACAAATTCCATTCTTTTCTATCACACAAGGTTTCTTTCACAAAGTGTATTTGAGTATATGGGATAACATAAATAAAGTTGTTGTGGAAAAATATATTTGCAAATGAATATTCAAAGTATAATATTCAAAATTTTATAAGCAGAAAATCATTTTATAGATCCTTGTGGTACTCTTTTTGTTTCTCATCAAAGCACCGTTTGCCACTTTTTCTGATGTGTGAGGGACGCGCAGACGCGATTGATAGCGCACGGGGCTCAGATCCCGAAGGCCGATCCCCGGGGCACGTTCACAGCACTCAAAGGGCAAGGGTTTTGATGAAATTGAATTCAGAAGTGAACAACAATCTAACTGCGATTCTACAACAGCCATGTAATCTGCTTTGAGCCACAACTCCTGGAAGTCAGAAAAAATAAGAGGAGGCATACCAATTTCATGACAGATATATGTATCTTTTTCTGCGGACCTTGTAATTAAAACAGTATTTTTTGCAAAAATGATGGGTGACGAGTTTTTTCCTAATTTGTTTTAATCCAGCGCTTAAAAATCTGGATAAATGAGCTATTAGTTAGCAGAGAATATTTCCATCGCAGTTGAATGGGACGACAGAAAAATGTATTTTTCTGCAGTCCACACAATCAAAATGCTGATTTGTACAAAATTGATGGGTAATGGAAATGTTCATTATTGTTTTTGAATCCAGAACAGAGAAATAATAAGCTATTACTTTGCTATTTATTACTGCCGCACTAGCATCAACATCACTTTGACACCATTTCTCTTCACCACCCCCTCACTACACGTTTGTCACGCGTCATCGCCATCGCATTCTATAGCCATCGCACTGCACTCCGATCAGGCCCAGGGTATCAGGTGATGTCCCACAGTGCCTCTGAGCGGGAGGGCCTGGGTGTGAGCCCCGGCCGTGGCAGGATTTCCAACACAAGCTAGACAGCTAGGCCGAATGCAGTGGCTCTGTGAATGGGAATTCTACCGGCCACTCGGCAGTTTCCTGTGGTTTCTCCGATCAACACCAAGCGAATAACGAGCAATATCGAAAAAAACGGGAAACGGACACCGGATTTTTACTTCCTTTTCCATGTCATATCCTCACGTTTTACTCACACATACACACACGTACTTGCACGCACTACACTACTTGTCGAGAGATCAGTTCCGGCAGAGGCGGTTCCAGGCTGGTGGGAGATACCTGGTGAGAGAAATCCCCGAAAGCCGATGGTTAGGTCGGTCCAGGGTCTCGTCATCCAGCGGGAAAGATCCCCGCCGCCTCCCGCGATAGTAACATGCCCGACACTTACGGGACTAACGACCTTAGCAGTGGACATGCCAGGGATAACTAAACAATGAATGAATAAATCAATAAATCATACTAAAAATTAGTTGTAAACTTGCCTACATACAAAAACCAGAAAGCTCCGAAACCAAGAACCTTCCAGACACATTCGCTGCAATGGCAAGAATTCCAGATAGTTGGAGGACCGAAATTCGCTGCAAAGGCCGCTTACGGCTGATGGCTGTAGGAGGGCGCTCGCACTGACCCCGATTCCCCGCGCAGGGCGCCCCCCCCCCCCGGGGCCAATGGAGCGAGGACACTTCATGAAAGAAGCGGCGGTCGCGCTGGCAACATGGCCGCGCACAAGAGGCACATCCATCACGCCCAGGCGCCGGCGCCGGCTCTGCGCGCGGCCCCAGACGTTAATTGGCGCATTAAGATGAGGAATCACTGCGGCGAGGCTGCATTATGAGCGGCGCCAGGAGCGGCGGCGGCGGCGCCGGCGGAAAACGCGGGTAAGAATGCCTGGCGCCGGAGGCGTGGCGGAGGTCGCGGTTGGGGGTGGGCTGGGGGCCAGCGGTGGGGTGGGACATTGCAAGCGAGAGCGACGGGAGGGGCTTGTCGGGAATTGTTAAGAGGAATGGGTTTGGAGACGGGAAGAAAAGAGTGACGAATATGGTTTCACTTGCCGGGGGTATTTTTGTGTGTCTATGTTTGAATGGTTTAGAGGAGTGGGGGGCAGGAAGGAGGGGCGGGAAAAAGAGTGTGACGTGTAAGGCTTCGTTTGCCGGGAGAAACGCTACTAAGACTGATCAGAGCTGGAGGAATGGCGAAGGTCGAGATTGTGCGGTGTTCGGGGAACTGTCGAGCACTGAACGGGATGTGTGGCTCTGGAGGCAGGGCGAAGGCCGGGCGGAGGCCGGGCGAAGGCCGCGGCGAGCGGCGTGGCGCCTAACCGGACGCGGAAGCGAAGGGGTTTGGCGGGGTAGACTCGTGTGAATAGTTTCCAGAAGTGTAATGATGACAAGTACTGGAAGTGGCATCGATTGCCTGCGAGAGACATTGATACGTAGCCGGCATTTTATGAATGGTGAATGATTTGTGAAATGAATTGAGGGGTTAGCAGTTGGTGGGAGATAGAAGTAATGTAACAGGCGAATTTAAACATGAACCCACGTGTTAATATAGTATGAGATGAGTCGATGGCGGGGAACAGAGGTGGGGTGTTACGCTATGCAACGGGCAGAAAAATGCTGGTAAGAGAGACCGGCACTAGAGCAATATGGAAGGTCGGGGTTGGGGGTGCGGAGCATGTGTGAGTGGGAGTACGGATGCCCTGACGGATGCTTTGATGCGTCAGAACCCGATGTATCGAAACAAAAACATCAAAGGGGATGGTTTGGGGAAGTATTTGTTAGTGTGATGGCAAGGTTGATCACAAGTAATAAGAGAGAATTGGAAAATGAAATCAGTGCGAATTGTTTAGCTGAGTAGACGCTACAATGAAAGTGATGATATTATCATAATGCTACAAGAAAAGAACTGTAATTGATCACAACTGCCAGTAGTGTTGCCACCCAAGGATTCGAGTTAGTCGTGAGGCACACAATTTTAATACTAGATATGATTTTAAATATGCTCGAATTGCAACGTTGAGGGTAACTTTTATTTTGAAAAAGGATTTTTCTGGGGATTGGTGTTTCTTATATGGATATAACACTCAATCATTAAACTAATTTACTCATCAAATTGTTGTGTACCGACAATGTGTGACGCCATTTGATAATGAGCGCGAAGACGTATGTGTTTCTATTTTATACCATAGAAAATCATTCATCGTACATTTTATACATCATGTAGATCGTTTTAAACGTTTTTATTTTGGTAACGGGGATGTAGTTGGGTGGGTAGGGTGTTGCTGAGAGATAGCACGAAAACCAGATAGGGCGGCTGTTTATCGCGGGTACTCCGATAGTGAGAGGAGAGTTGAAGTCAGAAATGCAGGTGAAAGAGCTGGGAGAATCACAGGTTAGAATACTCGTACAGGGTAAGGGGAAACAAACAGGGAAGAACACAGAGTGACGAGAAGGAATGTGATTAAAATGATGGGATGAGAACCGGACCGAAGAGGATGAGTGGAAAAGAAAATGACGGTGCAACCGAGAGAATGGTTGGGCTTGAAGGAATCCGGTAGGGAAGAGAATGAGAAGCGTACGAGTGGGAAAAGTGCGGCTAGGAGATTGCAGAAAAGGTCTAAAGGGGAGAGTGCAGCCGGTAATAAACTGTAGGAATAGCGAGGATGCGTCGACATAGAGTAGCGTCGAAATCTGGAGCCCACACGGCGGGATGGTTGGAAAGGAACCGCAAGGGTATGAGAATCAATGACACTTCAATGACTGTACATCAATGATTTCACATCATTGATAATGCGTCAATAAATTTACGTTAAAGATTATTTGTCACCTATTTTTTCGTTAATACTTATGCTTCAATAATTTTACGTCAATGATTTATATTAAGAGTTTAAGGTCAATGATTTTTAGTTAATGACTTTCTGTCAATGATTGACCGTCAATAATTACGAGTGAATAATTGTTCTTCGATAATTAAGTGTCAATGACAATGATGTCAATTATTGTAAGTCAAAAAACTCGATAAACATTGCGAAAAAGACAAAAAGAAAATGAAGACAAATTTTACATGGAGGTCAATGCATGACAACGGTATTCTTGTTTCGTCTAGTCCCCAACAGCACTCCAAAATAGATGCGGAAGGTTCCAAATTACAAAGCTACATTCCTACTGTTTTCTCTTGAACGCGTGAATACATGCATGACCACGCCACGTAAGACATCGGCGATACCAATACCTATTCTCCGATCTGCAGACTGCTATCGGGAGTTTAGACCTTGATATAATTCCGCACAAGCATAGAACCCAATTTTTCCCCGCCGCACTGGCCGTCCAGTAGTTAGCACAAGAGCATAAGTACGGCCCTATTATTATCTGCTCGCCGGCCCCGAAAGCCGCTGGAGGAGCGGGGCGGGGCGGGGCGAGGCGTATGCAAATGCCGCCGCCCCCGCCGCCGGCGCCGCGCCGCTATAAATAGACTGGCCGCTGCGCTCGCGTGCGCGCGTGCCGCCGCGTAATTGCTATCTCGCGCAAAGAGCGCAAAGCCGATAGCTGACGAAATATTGAGACGCGCCGCGCGGCGCGGACCCGGGCGAAATGGCGCGGCCTTGCAGGAGTGCCCCAAGGATGCGAAGTGGGCCATTACCCTCATCTGCATTTGGACATCTGGGGGGATTTAGCGCAAGATACGTCATCGCGGGAACACTGAGATTGAAATCTAAACATTATTGGTGTTAATTAAGTGTTGGCTTTGCAAAGAATGCAAAGGTTAGTACAAGTAAGGGAAATAAATGTTTCACTAAATTTAGTTAATGCGGTGAAAAGTGTGGTGACAATAGAAATTTACCATTTAACATGAAAGTACATGAAAGCATATTTAAGTTAATTTTTATTGTGTTTATAAAAATTAATTTTCTATTAATTTTACTAATAAACCCTATTCAAATCATAAATTTCGTAAATCTAGTACTCTTAGTATGTTTTCTATAATGTTACCTAAATTTCTTACCATATGATCTAGCCAGGTCAGTGACTACTACTCGTTCCCTGGCGCTGTAATGGAGAACTCTGCAAGAAAAACTCGAAGCCAGAGAGTTATGTTTCTCTGACTAAACATGGTCAGTTTCTTTATGCTTAATTATTGATAAAAGGAATATGAACAAAATTCCGATTTTAATGAAGAGTGATGTAGACAATTTTTTAAAATCAATATTTCCCGTACAAAAACTATTCATATGTTCAATTCCAATAGTAACCTTAATATAAAGATAGTGATCTCGAATATAATTAAGGAAATTATTATAAATACCACAGGGATATATTTTATCATCAGGACTATTAAGATAATGCAGTTGATATGAAATGAATAAAACTACGTTGTTTAAAGAATGAACAAATATAAAAAGGATTGTTATAAAGAAACTGTTGATGCACATGTAATATGTGGAATCATAAAAAATTGCTTACATGTGCAATAGCAAAAAGTGAAGTTTAAAATTGTAAAATGGGACACGTGACATTTAACAAACCGCAAATTAAAACATTCAAACCTCACGTAGATATCTAACACCAAACAGCAGTACACACTAGCGGCTAAAAAGGTTAAAACAATTTCACCTCAACCATCGTCTAAACAGAAAAAAGGTAAAAAACTGTGTTCTTACAGAATAACAGTGAATCCTCATCGCATCGTATGGAGATCCAAGAGCGCAGAAGTTGGCCGGCAGGGGTTGGCGTCGAGGTACGAGCGCCCGCGGAAGTTGCGGCATTCGCTTACATGATGGGTTGCCAGATTAGTGATTCCGGGTGCCTCGATTGGTAAGGTTATTAGTCCTGCAAATGTAGTGCATTTTCTTCCGGGGAAGGTGTCGGTGATTTTACCCTGCTGGACGGCGAGCTCCAAAGCCGACATTCCCGACGGCTGTGGAGTTTTACCGAACCAGGTATCTCCCATCAGCCGGGCACCGCCCCAGCCGAGTCACGCTACCGACCGGTCTCTCGGCTTGTGTTGTAGTGTAATGCATGTTATTGTGTGTAAAGGGTAAGGATAAGACGATGAAGAGGTAGGAAAGATCGCGCGCGGTCCGTGGCCCGTTTGTTAGGGTAGTGCTCCGGCATTCGCGTGGTGTTGGTCAGAGAAATCATGGATAAGTAACGGTCAGAGCAGCCGGCTGCAAGGATTCTCCTCCAGACAGCGACAAACGGTCAGATTCGACATAGCAACCGATTACAGACGTTGGCTCCTAGTTTGGTCCTGGACCGTCCCTTTAACTGTAGAGCTGCCGCCCCCGGCCTCGCCCTTCACCGCTGGGCCACGCGCCCGTCGAACAAACTCCATGCACCACGCGATAAATTCTCCAGTGGGCGGATAGACCGACAGGCAGAGAACAACCATTCGCATTTCATAGCTTCGCGCATGCAAGAGGCACTGCTGTTCGCGGGGGACGTGCGAGACGGGGAGCGAGGGAGATGGGGCAACATTTTACAGGAGGCAGGATGGGATACGGGCGATGGATGGCAGTCGAGGACGCATGATAGATTACGAAGGCATGGCAGGCGGGCCAGCCATGATAGACTCGGGAGGCATGGCAGACTCAGGAAGCATGAAAGGTGGGCGAGCCATGATAGGTTTGGAAGGGATGTTAGACATGGCAGTCGAGATAGGCACGGAGGACGGGGAGATACGAACCATTACGGAAAAACTGAATTGAGATACAATTTTTCACCTTAATAAAGGAGGGAAAATAAAAATATACGCATTTTTGCGGGGGTTCCTTTAATAAGGCCAGGATATGACCTTAAATATCTTATTTTGTAAAACTTATTTTATTTTAGACAAAAATGTATATCGCCAACTTTGTTTTGAAATTTTCAAAAGTAGAGGGAGTTGGCCGAAAATGAGATGGGCACCGTATTTTTATAGAAGGCAGTGCTAGCGTAGGCGGGTCGTTGAGGCGGAGCCGAAGGGACAACGGTGGGGGGCGGCGGGGGGAAAGGCGGGTGGTGCCAAGCCCCGAGCGGGAACGAGCTCATACGCGTCACGCGTTTATTTGCCGCGCGCTCGCGCGTAACACGCATTCGCCGGAAGAATATTCCGCAGCGCGCGCTCACGGGGCGGCGGCGGCGGACGGCGGAGGGAGGCGGCGGCGGTGGCGCTGGATGCGGAGGCAGTGGGCCAGGGCGCTAGTGGCGCCGGCGGGGGCGGTGGCGGAGATGGCAGTGGCGGCGAGGACGCTACTGCGGCGCTGGATGAGCTCGTGAGGGTGTAACTTGGCGGTAAGGACGGGGCGAGGATACACAACTACAACTGTTGTAAGTATAAATTTAAAGCAATTTCTACCATGTAGTGTGTTTGGGTATAGCATATTCGGGGGGCATGTAAGGGCAGTATGTTAGGGTAACGTTCTAAAACAATGCGGAACAGTCTCCTTTACTAAAGAAGAAGAAGGAAAAGAAGAAAGAAGAATGAAGAAATTGTTAATTGTTTTCTAAACTAAAGTTTGTTTAATTTTTTTTTAAATATCGGCAATTTTCTGTAAATTTCTATTATGAGATATTCCCTGATAGTTGAAATGAGACGACAAAACGTAAAATAAAAGATTTTAAAACATAAAATAAAGTAATGATATCAAGCCGATATCAATATTGTTTATGCAAACTATAATGAATGTTCTGTTATATTAATTGCTTAACAAATTATGAAAAACATTTAGTTAGTATAAAATATAAAAATACGAAATACTAAGTAACTTTAGTTTTTTCTTATGTAACGTCTCCATTTTCGTTTGTTTTCAGACTGTACTAATCAATATATGTTTAAAACGCCTCTTCATCATGCTGGCAAATACTGTGTTAAAATAGCCTTTAATAACATATTAAAGAGTATCGGAAAACTATTGAATTCTCTCATGAACTGTTAAGCTAAATTTGATTTTTTTTCCTTCTTGAAAAGTGAGTTTCTTGGAAACAGTTTACTTTCAATATAAACTCTTAAATTAATAATTACATCTGGAAAGTATCATCCAAAATATCTCTCCAGTATCCAACAAGGGAAAATTGCCTTGTTGGATATTGGAGAGATTTGGCTCAAAAGCCTCTTCAGCTATATGTACTATTGATTGCGATCATGATTCAAAACGCATGCTTTAATTTATGTAATTCACATGTGATCCTGTGCCTTCGGGCCACTCATGAACGTGCTGGCTTTCAGTGAGGCGGGCTTGGTTTCGATTCCCCGCCGGGGCAAAAATAAAGCCGTACTTTTCTATCTCAAATCATCTCAGTTGGTATAGCTGGGTGACGAAAGAAAGCTGAGGCAGGCCAAATAAGCTATATTCGACGATACGGTGGTGGGAAGACCACATGCTCGTCTCATGTGTATCTTACACGCAGGGGTGGAAGATAAATAAAAAAAGGTTCCAGTCCTGGTAACTGTGGCAAAAGTCGGATTAATGTGTCCCTAGAATGCCTAATTCATACATGTGCGATCCTGTTTTTGAAGGAAAGTGGAGTTGAAAACCACTCGGGGCCGCACAACCTCTCCCACCGCCGACGCCCGTCCCCTCTTCGCCAAAGCTGCGGACGCAGCTCCTGCGACGGGCAATGAAGGAGCGGTTGGAGAGTGGCCGCTGGCTGAGCAAACCTCCTTTGCACTCTCCTCGCTCCTGCCAGGTAAACGCTGGAGCAGAGCCAGGGAAACAGGTCATGACCTGGCCCCCACGCTCCTCCCCAAGTTTCCTTCAAAGCAGATCCAACCGCCGCACAGACCCGTCGCTTGAACCCTGCTGAGGAACCTTCCGATGCAATGTAATATTGAATCTGTGAGAGCTCATTATCTTCAGAGTATTTACATGTCGGTGACCAAGAGACTTAATGCGATGCAAACAGCACTAGGGTAGTGGTCAGAGCATTCAATTTTCAGGTACTGACAATCAAATATCGTAACCGTCTGGTGGAGAAGCGATAGAAAATGTATTAAAAGTTTGCTTCCGTATAATGTTAATTCGCCTAATTAACTTTTGTTAATAAAGAATATGATCTGCATTACTCCGGAATACTTTCTAAGTTTTCGTCAACACGAGTTAAACAGATAAAGAAAAATCTTCTTCATTAATTTTATCGCTACATTCATCAATTCATCTCGCTATTCTGTTTCTTTCATCTCCATCGCCGCTTTCATCTCTTTTCTACCATATTAATCATCTTTCATTATTGTAGATTGCTGGAATAATTCTGCAAAAAGTTTTGAATTATCGGAGGTATTCCTTTCCCCTTCATCACCCTTTATTGTTTGGAGAACGCAGAACCGAATCATTCACGCAGAAACGCGAAAATGTAATTTGACGCCGTTACTTCTGCTGAGCCTGTGAGTCAATTTTCTGAGAAAGACCAGAGAGTTATTGGCTTCGAAAACACTCTCCGTTCAGGAAGAAGGCACAAGCGTTTGTCTACATGATTCCAAGTATCCAACCCATCCGCCCTTTTGGGCAATTTACTTCGTTCACTAAAGTCGGGAAAAGTCTCCCCGCCTTAGCTATTGTAGCACATTTAAGCTCTTAAACATAAAACTTCTTGTAATTGATTGATTATTTGCTGTTTCAATGGCTAGCAACTATTGCGGTATATTGGTAATTAAAAGTTCCGTAAGTGAAGTGCACGTTACGTCACAGGAGGTGTTTCCGGGATTTTCCACCGCTAGGAATCTCCCTTAGCGGGTACCGCGCCAGTCAGCACAAGCGATAAATTCCTGGCTAGTCTCCCATCTGTGTAGTGTAGAGCACGAAATGCAAGTGTATGTGTTGGAGGGAGGAGGGGACAAGAATACGAAAGGAAAGAGTGCGCGGCGCATAGTACGTTTGTTTGGGTACTTATTCATCATACACTTGCCATTAATTGGAGAAACCCCAGGAAGCTACGTATGAGAGCAACGGACTGCTTGAATTCTCCTCCAGTTGATTTCAACTTAGCTAGCTAGTTAATGACACCGTAATAATCTTTGAGACGATTAATGTTCAGTATTTACCCCAGCAGCAGGTCTTACCTGATGTGAATCGGCCATCCGTCCCGACCCAAACATATGATATATTGACCTTTAAAGTTTTAGTTGTAGACTTGTGACGGCAAAACCCAACGCATTCTTTCAAATATAGTCATTAGTTTTCGTTTTTCAATGTCGAACGTTTGTGAACTATCCTTGGACGCAATCTACTTTGAATCATGTACATCAAAATGGACGTTAAACGCCTCTGAATAAGAGCTTCAATTTATTGGCTTCTCCATCTACTCGAGGCATCGTTGTTGCCCATTCTATAAACCATTTATATGAACGTACTTAAGTATGTTCAAAGAATCCGAAAGGGAATCTCATCAGGTTAAGCCCTAAATTGTGTTGGGTGAATATGGGCAGCATCGTGTTTGCAGGTCTAACAGGGCGTGTGTGGCCACTGTCCGGACGAGGTCGTTAGAATTAGGGCCAGGGGAGGCGAGGGCGTCGCCTCGCTTTCGACGGTTTACGAGGCGGCCGAGCTGGCCTCGATGGCGCCAGCCCCGTGGGATCCACCCCCTAACGCCCTCATTCCGCCTCCAACGCCCCCAACGCCTTCACCGCCCACGCCTCCGCCCCCAACGCCCTCGCGCGCAATGGCCCGCCCCCACACTCCACTGACCACATCGCTCCAGCGCCTCCGCCCCCAACTCCCCCCGCCTACCGGGCTCTCCACCCCCAAGCAAGTGC
>BOPP01000136.1:1294917-1310136 GCA_017312745.1 Gryllus bimaculatus | reverse complement strand
GCCCCGTCAAGCGCTTAGCTTGGACGATGTCGGAGCAAATGGGGTTCATGTTTAAGAAACGCGCCGGGCAATGGCTGATATTGCATCATGTTTTTACTTTCTCACATACCGCTTACGCAATATACAGGAAGTATTGTAATGCTGCAGGGAAAAACGGCAATTACTCTACAGAAAAACTTTTCCTGCCGGGATTTGGTACCAAAAAAGGGGATAAATCTTGTTCTTATATGTAGTAAATTACTTCTATCTCTACACGTGTAATCTGAATCCACGTTTGATGAATCCTTGATACCGAAAATTTGTATTACGGAAAACATCAATCCATCCGCCTCTCTGTGAACAACCTAGCGGCTAAACCATAAGATTTTTTTTTAAATTCCCCAAACAATCAGACTGATGTCAGAGCACCTTGGATTTAAAATGGATATTTTGTGTTATCGGGTACGGGGGGCACCGGACAATTGAGCCAAAATATTGAATACATTCCTATGCACCAAGAGAATTTTTAAGCAATAATTATCTCAATAACGGTTCCAAATTTTTTCTTAAGTGTTTTAAGCCGGATGTAGCAAAGAATAGTATAGAAATTGGTCCTGTTCCGATTTTAGCTGAACAATCCGTATTTTCCAGAACGTACAATATTGATGATCTAGAGTTTTCTATTAAATAAAATCTCGTCTAAAAACTCAATTATGTGAAAAGCTCAGGTACATTTTTTAAATATGATAATTTTATCGTAATTTTCGTGAATCTGCAAAATTTCAAAAACAAATTTTCCGCGCTTCCTTTGCTACAGAGTTTCACGATTTTGCAATACATAAGCAAAGCCGCGCCGCGAAACGCAGTTTGAAATTCTGAGAATTTCTTCTCACTGTTTGGAGATTTTCATAATTATATGAAACAAATTTTGAATTATCGAACTTATTTGAAGATGATAGATTTAAAAGTATTAGTTTCCACACCTAATGTTCTACGATATTTACTTAGTTTTAGAAGTGATAGTTCAGGAGTTTTAATATGGGAAAAAATTGCGGTGTATAAGCATGTAACTTACCGCAACTTTTTCTCATATTGAAGTAATTATGCGAGAATGCAATGCCCAGAGGCGGTTCCTCAGAGGAGGGAGGGGAGGAACATCCTCCTCATCGTCATCTATTGACTCTTAATTACCGAATAACACATTTTCTTTGGTGCACGAGGGAATGTGTGTATTTTATTCCTTGATATTTATCAGGAAAAAGATTTTAATCGAGTTTTAAGTGCGCGCGCTTTGTGACGTAAACACTATATATCGCATTGAAGATGAAATTCTCAAAGTTTCCTCCTCTCGTGTAGGAATCATCCGTAGGACTCAGCGCTGTTACGACCAGTTGACGGAAACAGTATTCGCAGTCTGACAGCCTGAGGAGGGGAGTGTCAGCTTTTGCCGCGTATTTTAATTAGAGCAACTGTGGGCTGGACTTCCACACGTGCATGAGTAATGTGAAATCCTACAGCCAGGGCGAATTGGATAGGGGATAATAGTATCTCACACTGTGAGCTGATGGAAAACCGGCGGAGGAGGCAAATCGAACCAACTCGTCGCTCCCTCCCGTTTATGGTACCAAGGACCACGTTACAATACCACGAACAATACGCTTACTATAGAAACCATTTTATGTTCAGTCAGTGAAAGGGGTTCGCCAAGGAAAAGCCATGCTTTCCTGCGCTCCCGTCCAGACGAGGTTCTTGTGATGATAGCTGAGCTGAATTGTTCTGAGTGTGTTTCACAGAATTGTTTGTTTTAACTCTTTAAAGATGGCAAAAATTATTTATTTATTTTCTTTTTTGAACAATTTGTAAGTCAGTTTAAAGAACAGATTGCCTTTCTGCAAAAAGGAAGTCCAATTCCGACACTATCGAAGCTTTTACGCAACACCTGGAAGGGGTAGAAAATTAAGTTTCCCAAGGCGTTGTATAAAAAATCGTCCACGTTAACAAGGAGAAAACACAGACAAATTCTTTCTGTTTTTCCATGCGTTAAATTTTGAAATTTGAGGGATGTTCGGTCGTGTTCTGGTTTCAGTGAAAAATATATGTTACGGAACTCAAGAGGCTGGAAACATCTTCATTGTTCGTTAAAATGAATACATTTTGTTTATGCAATAATTATGCGACTAGTTTATAAAGTTACGCTTTATTGCATGAGTACATGTTTTTTTTAACGTGCGACGTCAGATGTGAGTTTTCAGATCTGTACAATGCAAATGAGCATTATTACAAACTAGTAGCGCACGTTATTTGTTTGTAAAACAGCATCCTAAATTTGTCAAATTTAGAATGTATAGAATCAGAGTTAATTTTTAAAACAATTTCACAGGTGTTTGGCATGTGCGATAAAATGATGTTCCGTAAACCCAAGACGCGGGAGTGGGCGCGGTGTGGCCTTGGGGTGGGCGGTGCGAGAATAGGCGCATTGCGGGTGGGCGCGGGTGGGCGTGGTGGGCGTGGGTGGGTCAGGGTGGAGCAGCGGTGGGCGCGGGTGGGTGCGAGTGTGCGGGGGTTGGCGGAGGGTTGGCGGAGGTTGGCCGCAGGAGTAGGTGCGTTGGGGGTCGGGGGAGGTGAGGTTGGCCGCGTGACGGTGGCGTGTCGGGGGCTCCGGGTAGGCGCGGTGTGGGTGCAAGGGTAGCGTTCAGGTGGCGTGTAGTGGGCGCGGAGGCGTGGGTGCGGGCCGTGGTGGCGCTGGGCGGGCGCGGGGGGCAGCCGAAAAAAAGGTCGCGAGTTCGGGGGGGTGAGGCGCGTGCGCGCGAGAGGAGCCGGGGGGGGGGGCGGGGGGTTGCAGGTGCTGTCTGCAGGCGGAAACCGGCTGTCGGCGTCCGATGAAGAATTGAGCTTCGCAGGCAGGCGCGGCAGCCGGGGGTGGGCAGAGGGGGCGGGGGGAGGGAGGGCTGGGCCGGCAACGTGCCCGAGCGTGCTCCCACGTCAGGGGCGCCAGATAAGCCAACGCGCGAAGCAGCCCCCTCCGCTTCGCCAGCAGCGGCCAGCCGGTTAAACGCTTTCAATTGTAGGGCGATGCCCACTCACTTGCGGGAATTCAGCCCATTGCCTAAAAGGGTGAGGAGAATCCAAATTCAATTTGTATATTCAACATCTTGGCATTATTGGACTTCTTACACAGAGTAACGGAAGGTCATGATATAGCGGGAAATCATCTCATGTTCTTATACTGACAACCACCTCTTCAATGTTCTATATACCGAAGCTTTGAATTTCTGAAAACGTATTGGCTGCCAATTAAGTATTACAACTTGGCCTTTAAGAACTTCTAAACGGTTTCACCAGGAGTATTTTAAACAGAAATTGCATCGATTTTGGCTCAAACTTTATGTGTAATAATGAAAGAAATTATTAACATTGAACGGCTGTTTTACATGTGTACATATTGTTTTTCAGTTTTTTTTAAATTACTTATTCTTTATTTTATTTTATTGTATTATATAATTATTATTATATACTATATATATATATATACTATATATATATTACTTTATATTATTATTATATCTTTCAAATTAATAAGAAATGAAAGATGGCAAACTATTAAAAAGAAATTTCACTATACAAAACCATTAAAGTAAATTAGCGGAAAATATTTTTTTTGTAGCAACAAAGGTGATTTCTCATTTAGCCCTCCTTCTCCAAGACTATGTAGCTATGTCTAAAAATGAATTAAATCGTTGAACCGCAATTCGAACTATCTTCTCTTTATCGAAAGGAACGTACCGCTGAATAGTGCAATATTCAATCGAGATTAATTGTACTTCCTCTTAACAACACTATTGTAGTCAACTAATTTAGACTCCTTGTTTTCTAAAACAATTAAATCCAAAAAACTTTTCTTTGTAATTAAAGACATTTTTATAAGATTCTCGCATAGCTACTATGATAAAATGATATGAGCGGTTCGGAATGCATAAAGAATGCGATAGGACGTAGGAACGCCGGTTTCGAGTCCGCTCGAGAACGTTTCACGCAACGTTACCGACTCTACGTTACAAGCTCTATAGTGGTCGCTAATATGCTAGTTGTCGAGCGACGCTTAAATAACAAAAAAGGTATGTGCGCCTATCGCCTGTTACTGCGAAGATACGGGAACATGACGATCACGTCGCAGAAGAAATCATGGAACAATTAACAGCAAGGAAAGGATAATTGAAACTTTAAGTTTCAAAAGAAAAATAATGAAAAATAAATATACGTACCAGACTCGCATTATGAACGCACACGCGCTATCAAATTTATTATAAATAATTTCTTTTTTTATTTAAAACCTTAAAATATTGATCAATAACAAATTAAACTCAACCATCACTTTATACTACAAAAGACTTAACGACTAGATCTCTTCGTAAATTTATATGATTAGGTAAGAGATATTTTTGGAAGGTAAATGCTTCAGTATACTTCTAAAAGTGATGAATTTACCTGTGCTATTAATTACAGTATACGAAATGGTCGTAAATTTAGAAAACACAAAAGCAATTTCTAATATTATTGAAGTTTGCCACACACTTCAGTTCTCGTCAAATACATATGTCCAAGCGTTTAGATTTAATTCCATGTTTTACTAACCTCATCTGCATGCGTCACAAGTAATGAATGTCTGTAAATATTACAGTTTGAGTAGAAACTGGAATATCCTTCTATTCTATTCCATTATTTGTGAGCTTGCTCAGAGATTTATGTCTATTTTTCTTTCTTGTTAATTCGTTTTCAGTGTACATGTATATTTTCTGCAAAATTTATTACATGACGCATACGTAGTTAGATTTTATACATATATTTTATATTCCATGTTTATCTTCCGTAGAAATTGTGTATAGAGGGTAGTTTTCACTCTGCAAATAAATCTTAGTGAATGAAACTAGTGAAACTACAACAGTACTTACTTTCTAGCATTTAAATCCGCAAAGGGAAAATAGAGATTTTTGCCTTAAAGAACATTTGTTATAAAAATCAGCTGTTGAAGAAGGTCATGGACAATTTTCTAGGAAATTGAGTCGTTTTCTTGTAGTATCCACTCTAAATTAATGCAATAAAAAAACACATTTTCTCAAAACTAGCTCCAAATTTTCTCTTACAATTTTCCGACAGATACAAATTGGAGACCATTGAAAGAATTGCGTAGGTCTCATTTTTATTGGCCTCTATGAATTTTCATTATTTGCAAATTTAGAAATAATGCGACAAAGTATGTGCTGTTATGACGTTACTAGTACGTCGCACGATTACAACAATTTATCATCATTCAAAGTAAGGGTAAGGATGCAAAGGGAAGAGAAATTTCAGAAGATACTTATGAAAGTGTCTTGAACTATGAAGAGTCAATGTTATTTTGAAGATCAGAAATAATATCAAGTTTTTATCTGAAATTTTCAGTTAACACTGCTTCCTTTGCGTAATGGTGTAAAAAAATTAAATTTCCACAGGTAGTAAAGTAACCCATTTCACCAACGAGAAGAGTTTCTGCATGCTCCGTGAGCTCCGCAGAGTTACTACACACAAACTTGAAATATGAATTAACTTCACAAGTAGTGGCTGGTAGAGTAATTTCCCCACTTGAGAATCTGGAGTGTCTTGTTACAAATGCCGTTTTTTCGTACTTGCAGGTATCTCTTCTATTAGGGCAGGTAGCGATCAGTTGATCACCAACTACTTTAGAACCAACTCTAATTAGAACTAAATCACTATTTATGAAGACTTCAGTTACTACCACTACTTTAGAACTACTTCTTTCGACATAGTCCTTATACAAATATTGAAATGAAACATCGTCAATTTAATTACAATTTTATTAAATAAATGTTTCGAGAGAACGAATTCGCAGTACACCTTAACTTCTTCCGCGCGTATTCCAACCACCATCAAAATGAAATAAACAGTAAATCACAAATCTCTCGTTAAGTCTTCGTGGGCCCGAATTGAAATGGAAGAACATTTACATCCAAACCAAATCAGCATGCGGTCTATCTAACGTGCACAATGTTCGCAAAATATCCACAGAGGGTACAGCCTCGAAAGCTGAACCTATCTCCCATTGACGAGTTCTCTCTGCGCTGCCTATTGACGCAAACAAGATTAGGGGAATCCAATCGGGCGAATCATCGTGACGGGCCCCGCTCGTCATCTCGCAATGGAAGGGAAAGGGAAGTGGGGGGGAAGTGTAGTGAAAACGAAACCTTTACTCGGATAATAGTTACCCCCAAAGCTCCTTTATCGCATTTGCAATTTCTCAGAAAGAAAACACAGCGTGCGCTACGCTTGCCGGGTAATTTCTGTCAATTTCGCGTGGAAGTGAAGTAAGAGGGGGATGAGGGGGGAATGAGTGATGGGGGGGGGGCTTTCATTCCGACCTTCATGGCTGCCGGTTCGTAGAACACAAAAACAGTGGGCCAACAAGGCAAAACGGAAGGCGAAGCATATTGAAGACGACTTCAAAGCAAGCATTTACACAGCCAACGCGATGCAGAAACAACAATAATGCGGTGCCGACAATACATCATCAGTGCTCGAAATTCCGGGCGCTGAGGAAACAGGCTGCCAGAGTTCAGTGGCAACGCCGTTGCCTCTGTGGTATCGTTGGTGAGGAAGTTCCAGGGTTCGAGTCCCACGGTGGCGGATTTTCTTCACTAGCTAGATGGCTGGGTAAAAGTCAATCACTCTCTTCGCGAGAATCCTATCGGCCTGGTATGGTAGCCTACCACACATTCCCGGTGTCCAATCGAGAGATCAGAGGTCGTCCGGTCTGGGATGTGCCTCACTAGAGCGCTGGAGAGAGAAAACGCCTCAAGCCAAATATATCGGAGCTGATTGATTTGTTCGAGGAGAGAAGGAATCTCGCCCGGAATATAATCCTCTCTCTAGACTTTTGGAGCTAAATAAATAATTAGGTGAAGCGTTCGAAAATAATAAGCTCTCATCACTCCCTCACCCTGTTATGGCAACGGAATGCTATGAAGAGCCAACAATTAGAAGATCGTGTTTTTGGTCCCCAACAGATGCTGTAAATGAATTTGTTTTAGAACATTATTTTTATGTTTTATAACGTTATTTTTATGTTTCACTATTCAATTTTGATGTCGTCAAATGTCCAAAATTTATTTTTTCCACAATGATGGCAGGCTGCATCTTTATGACTTTTCAAGAAAAAGGACAATAATTTTGGTGTGAATTCACTCATCAATCTAGTATCTTCAAAGGTGTATACAAGAACGTTGCACGAATGTTTCCCTAGTTAGCACCATTATTTCGTTAATCATTAACTTCACCACTCATTTTCTTAGTGTTAATTCTCCAACCAAAGTCTATTTTTCGCGACTCGCCGTTAGGATGGATCTCAAACCATACACTAAAACACTATTTGACTACTTGAATCTGGGGCTAGTAAAATACGAAAATATACGCCACACAACTAATACACAAAAGTGAAAGAAAAACTCTGTTGAGGGTGAGATTCGAACTCGCGCCCATTCAGACCCAGGTGATGAGTTTGCTTGCTCAATGACCACCTTATCCATCGCCTACGGAATCATAAAACACTTCGTCTTTAAAAGGTTTGGAAGAACCGATGGCACCCACTGTTTGGCGCTCTTTTCGGACCAGCGGGCGGCGGGCCTCAGCGCCGGGGTCACGTGGGGTGGGCAGGGGCTAGGTGGGCCGTGGTCGGGGGCAGGGGGCAGCGGAAAGCCTCGCATTGGGAGACGGATGAGCGGGCCGCAGTCCGCGTAATGCCCTCGAAATCTGTTTCCGCGCAATCACTGGCCGAGCTCCCGGGTCGGCGCGGCCGCGGGGACAGCAGAGCTAAACAGGAAGAGAGACAGACAGAGAGAGGGAGCGAGAGAGGGGGAGGGGGGGAGGGAGGAAGAGACGGCGAGCGCGCTGGGGCGCCATGTGTTCTCACCAAGATTGCGCAGGGCGCGCGCACGGTCGGGTGGCTGCGTGGAGACGAAACAATACCAGAAACGGCAGAAGAATTACTGCACGAAATACGAGGCAGTTGGTTGCACGCAGGAGAACCGACCAGCGCAAAGCACTGGACGGAATTCGTCAATTACAGTTGGACTGTTAAAACCAATTATTCACTTAATCGACACAATAATGATGGGGGATGCACGGTAAAAGTATTGAAACAATAGATAATTTTTAAGTTTTAAACAACTGATATTTATATTACGATAATAAATTTAAACTTGACATTAAAAAAACTAAACACGAAAAACTAACATTGTGTTCAGAACAATAAAAGGATGTACACAATTTAGGAAGGCAACAGCACCCGAAGGCAGAGTGAGTTTTTCTCAATTAAAATAGTATTAATATGTAATTTTACATTAAACTATCACACATTCATTACAAAATGAAATAAAAACTTCAAAAATATGATTTGTATATTCGAACCAAATGATGGATTTACTGTAAGGTTTAGTTAATCCCCCGTTCTAATGAAATCCCAGAGAAATATACGCGGAATAATTTAAAGTGAATTAAAATATCAGTTTCCGCAATTTAACTGCTGTGTATAAAATGTGTAATAAAAGCATGCGGTCGGTAATCTATTATTATGAACATTATAAATAAAATTGTTTCAGTACTGCAAACGTGAGAAACGAAAGGAAATGTAATAGTTTGTTAGAGTTGTTGTTTGGACGTGACGTGACAAGAAGAAATCACCAAGCGAAGAGACTACACCACTCCCCTTTTTTTACATCTTTTGAAACATGCATCAGGCCTCTTATTTATTTACAAAATGTGTTTCAAGGAAAAACTCGCGTACAAGTCATATACTCGATCAAGATCGAAACAATTTGTCTTGTTTTCCCGTTTTGATGGTTAGTGTCTGCCACCATAAAACATTCAACGTGTAACCAATCAATAAATGACAAGAAGGGAATAGCACCCTCTTTATGAGCAGCATATAGGAAGTTTGGAAGTTACCTGTTAAGTTTAATTCTATTACGTAAATTAGTACATCTGTTAGAGCCAACGAAGTCCGATTCACTGCATATTAGATTTGGTTCTTGTGACAGGATGAACCAAACACTGGAAAAAGTTGATGTTAAAATATTAATGGCACGGCAAATAGAAAAAGCAAGAAGAAATAGTTAAGGAATAATGGAATTGAGCAACGTGACGTTTTTTGAAAACTTCTGTTTAGCAGATACAATGCTTCACATTATTTTGCTCCTGAAGAAAAATCACAAAATCACAAACTTTTCAGAATAAATATTCAGAATCAACAATATTCAGTATCACAAAATCTCTTTGTTCACATATATATTTCAAAGAAAAGAAAATCTCCATGTCAAAAATCCTATTCTTGCTCAGAAACGTACAGTAAACGCATGGGGGTGCATAAGTAGGTAGATAGAACGTATACTATATGTTTGTGTGTTGTAAGACTATCGTACTATTCTTCCAGATATTCAGATAATTATGGCTGGTATTGTAAGCAATAATCAACGGAAGTAGATAATTCAACTCTACTGGAAGACAGAGAATGCTGAACAAGTTGGATGGAAATAGAAGGATTCAATACACCTCCATCAAGTAAACTACGAATATACAGGTTACGCAACAAATTCGATCAAATTGGGTCTATCTGTAATGCGCCAAAGAGTATTTGACCAGTGAATGTTCCTACCCATGAAAATAAAATGGTAGTTTCTCAGTGATTTGTCCAATTTTCAAAGAAGTCCAAAAGGAGAGTATGTGTAAATGTTGAGCATAGATATTGCACTTAATTACAATTTTTTAGATCATCCCCTTTGAGACTTTAGGAATCTAGTTTCTAAAATAAATGTTTTTCTAGGTATTCCATTAAAATTTCTTTATAAAACTAATTTTATAATAATAATAATACCTACTGTGTACTACTTATGCACCCTTCTTTATGTCAGCAATCTTTGGAGGTCGATTTCATCACCTACAAATTGTGAAAAAGAATAGTTGCTTGTTTCATTGAAAAACTAGACCTCTTCAAAACTGTATCTTTAACAATCAGCCTTCTTTCTTTCTCTTTTATTCTTTTCTTCCAAAAAGGTGGCGCCTACCCTTCTCAGTTTGAGAGCGACAGATGACGCACACTAGATTAACTGAAAATCAAAGAAGAGAGAGGAAGCCCAAGAGGGGATAGGAGCGTTGAAAATCATATGAAATAAGTTTCCTCAAGATCGGGCCTTTTATACGATAGCGGACCTGGAGCAAACCTTTAAGGTTTACCTCGTCACGTCGCTGTCAGCCAATGTCCTTCATTCCTACGGCCAGGAGCTCGACGTCATTAGCAACTAGGATTCCCAGGCGGCACCCGCCTAAGAATCCGAGTTGCTCATGTTACTCAACTTCTGCAACTTCACAGAGCGAAGTTAAGCAATTCGGCTAACGACGTCCGCACGATACCATATTAAGTTTGTGATCGAGATGAATATTAATATTTTTGGAAATTAATAGTACTCACAGTATAATGTATACCATAACAAAAATCAAATTGCAGGTCACTGACATCATTTATAGATTGTGAAAACGAGGATCTTCACCTGAGTTCCCTTCTATTCTGTACATTTTTCAGCTCTTTATTATCCTTAGAAATAGTATCAAATGACCAATCTCCATTGACTTTTTGGATCCATGGGTATGGATATTACATTAATTTTGTGATGGAGGCGGATACCGATATTGCTTTGAAAGAGAAGTATATTCTTTGGTCCCATGTCGTAGATCCAACACAAAAACAATTTTCACATTTCTTACATCTTCGGTAAAAAGAAAACGAGGATCTTCATCTGTGTTCCTCCGGATTTTTTCAACTCTTTTCTTTCTTTTCGAAAATGTACCAAACCACCAATCAGCATTGCCCCTTTGAATCCGAGGGAACGATGGCCGTCTAGCGCGAGAGGCAAGGGAGAGGGGGGAGAGGCGGGGCGGCCAGCGTGCACGCCGGCCCGGACGCAACATTGTCCGCGCTGGGAGGGCCGGGGAGGAGTGGCGGCGGCGAATCGCCGCAGGCGAGCGACGCGAGCCGGGATCCAGCCTTCGTTTTGCGGCTCCTCGGCCGCAACCAAATTAAAAAACAAACACGCTGATGGGAGCCCGCGCTGCACAGTGGGTCACTAGCTTCAATTAGGCGGGCGCGCTTTTTTTCTTCTCCTTTTTTTTTTTTTTTTGGTCTTCCGTTAGTGCGGTGCGCGGGCTTTTTTATCCCCTCTGACTGGCGGACCTCGTTCCACATTCATTACGTAACAAGCGGGCATAGCAGATGCTGGAGTTGTTTAACCGTGGAAACTCCCGAGAGAAGCGGCGCGGAGCGTTGTGATCGAGCGGGGGCCCGTGCCGGTGCCCGTTGCAGGCTGCGACTTCAGTTTCGGAGCGCTGAGACCCGCAGTTAGATGGGAGCTGGTGATCGCCAGTAGCAGGAGGTGACGTGGAGTAAAGAGGGGCGCGACGCATGGGGAGAGCTGGGTGGAAGTGGGCGTGATGGCTGTGGTGGCAATGTGGCCCGTGGGCGGTGGAAGTGATGTGGTGAATGAGGTGGGGTGAACTGTGGTGAAGTGCGAGGTGGTTGCAAGGTCGGGTGAGAGTGGGTGGGGAGGTGGCGGAAGAGTCAAGAGAAAAAAAAGTGGGTGAAACAGTAAGGACGAAGAAGTGTGGCTGGAAGTTTGCAGAATCGAAAAGTGTGGCATGGACATATTGGACTGAAGTGTGGTGGAAGCTGGAACGATGGGATTAGGTGAATATGAGTACGGAACTAGAGATGAAGCGAAAGGTAGGTGGCGGAGCGAATACGCAGGTAGAAAGATGAAGAATGACAATCATGACGAACAGGCTCCAGTAAGGGGAATGTCAATGGTATCGTTAGCAGCTAGCGCTGGCGGAAACCGACAGGTATTGAGGCAGTCGATTGAGTAGGTAAAAAGAAAGGACAAAAAAAAGGCGGTAGATGCAACGTGGCAACCCTTTTTGCAATCAAAAAAAAAAAAAAGAAAACAAAGAAAGACACCACGGAAGAAGAAACCGAATAGTGCGAGGTTTGAGCCGGCGGCGGCTGACTCGCAGTGTGCTGGACATGATGAAAAGTTCATGTGACTGAACTGAGAGGAAGCAAATTAATTATTCGTTTTAATCGACACCGGCTATTGAATGTTAAAAAATCAACATTCACTTTGCGTCTGCGATATCGAATGTTTGAAGTTTTGTTCAACTTTTGAATCTGGTGGCAAATTCGAATTTGTATTAGATGCCGAAGCAATTTCATGTCGTGTGTCTGTACGACGATTTGTTGACATGATACTTAAAATTATCCATAACAGAGATTTGACTTCCTACCTACGCAACCTAAGTTCAAAGGTATTTTAGATATTCTAAGGGAACGAGTTTAATTGCGAGTGTGAGATAATGATATATTTATGATTGTGATATTCGCAAAATGTCATACACTTGACAAGTGATCTCGCTGCGAATCTTGATTGATAACGAATACAAAATTGTCGCATCTGTAAATATGAGTTGAAGTCCTAGACGCATGTAATATAAAATTTTAATCCAGACAACTCTGCTAGTAATGTGGAAACTTGGGATGATCGATTCATGATGTGTCGAAATAAGAATTATTACAAAAAACAACTTTTTCTCCCAAATGACCAATAGTTAAATTAAAAAGAACTTGTTTATGGAAGTTATATTCAGAATGTAAAATTGAACATCATTTTTATTTTAGATACTTCACACGTGTGTTACCTATTCGCGCGGCGACCTACAATACCTAGTAAAACTGACCATCTATATTTCAAAGTAATTTGTCACACGAAAGGGTGGAACCCAACAAATTCCTTGCTCTACTGCGCATAAATAAACAAGAGAACAATCAGAATGCATTGAAATTATCTGGAATTGACGTCAGAGTTAGAGAAAAAGGGATTCAGTCCTATGAGGAGTTTTGAAGAATGCTCTCGAAGAATGTCCAAATAGCAAATGCGTACCTGTCCTACTATCACGCGGTGATCGGGGAGCCGTTATAAACGATAGGAGAGTGAAAGTGTGATTCTATAATGCAGTTTGAAGCAAAAAGAGGTTTAGGTTAGAGAAAGTCTGGGTTAGGTATAGAAACGGAGATATTCAGAGAGAGAGAGAGAGAGAGAGAGAGAGAGAGAGAGAGAGAGATTGAGGGAGATCCAAAGCAGGCGTTGACTAAAATTCCCGCAAATTTTACTACATAGTTTGTTAGGTTGTCTTATTGATAGCTCGGCATGTTTTAGCGTTCGAAACTTCGGAGGTAATGCGCACGAGTCCGCCCACTGGCATTGTCACGATAATGAACGGCTCGCGCGGTCTCTGACACGCGTCTGACGCTCCGGAGTCGTGTCTCGGCCGGAAGCGTATTAGAGGCATCCGATGCACGTGTTGGCCCGACATCGCGTTATCAGACCTCTCCATCCACTGCAGAGGGACTCGGCATTTTCGCACTTGCCTTGCCACTGCCAATAAACGAAATATTTTAATTAAATTATGACGGAAGTTGGTTATTATTAACTAATTATTAGTTTGTAATATCTGCATCAGTGTTTATATGACATACGTAAACATCTATTCTAATAAGATTTCCTCTTATTTTTAATAAACACGCATCCGTCACTTTGGGATGCGATCGCCTGTACTGTGTGTGTTTAGATGCTAGTGTAGGATTATCAAGGCCCTCCTTGGCGAAGGGCCTCCAATCCTCACAAGATCTCTGGAGCCGGCGTTATTTCGCGCGAGGTCAGCACCGTACAACGCGCCTCCGCTGTGTTTGAGTCACATCCCATTTAATCAGCTCATTAGGGAGCCATCACTTCGATTGGCGCACCAACGCGTGTTCCTTTCAGAAATTTTGCGCATGACAACGCGCACGCCACTCCATGAACTGACTGCCCCACGTGCTAAGACAGTTACACTAAAGTAATTACAATTAAACTAACCACATTTCTGTTATCTCAGAAGATGTAACATGGTTGACATGGCTCTTTCGACTTTCATTGAACTCTTACCACAAGGTATTATTTGTGTATCATTTTATTAAACGGAAAACGCGAAAGAGATCAACGGTTCCACCATGGACATTCTCTGTGAACACAATCTGTACAAACGAGAAACTACAACAGCACGTCTTTTATTGCATTAGTAACGGTTACTAAATGTAATAATAATAATAATAATAATAATAATAATAATAATAATAATAATAGTAATAATAAAAATAATAAAATAATTTGAAGAACAAGAACATAAACGTCGCGTACTGAAAGCGCGAGAGTGTATGATGGCAGATGGAGTAACGTCTGAGACACGTTGAGAGTTGGTGTGGCGAGGCAGGATCTGCAGAGGGATGAGGACGTGGATCGCGCACGCCGGCGGAACGAGCATTCTGCTGTTGTACTGTGTTTGGTTCTGCGCTGTGCAGGCGCCAGCTGACTAAGACAGTGGGTTGGGGGCGAAAAGTAATACCATGCACAATAACTGAGGGGCACACTGGTCCCCTGTTATTTTTGCATTCTCTCCAGAGGCGGTAACTCGGGGCCGGGGCGCACTGTCCTCGGCCGTTCCCTCCTTCGCGTGCCGCGCGCCGCCCGTGTGCCGCCTCACTTCTGCCTTGTTCCTGCCCCGTCCCGCCGCCGCCGCGCCTCTGAGGCCACGTCTTCTCGCTTCACGCCGTGCCGGACCCTCCCTTCGCGTCCGTAGCGACGGGGCCGCTGGCCCGGCCGCACAGCCGGCTAGTGACCATAATCAGGCCCCCCGGGGGCTGGCCGGCCATCTCTCCAGCTCCGCGCCCTTGCAGCGCTGCCGTTCTCGCTCTCTGAGCCCTGGCTGTCCCCAGTCCTGCCCACCGCCATCACTGCCGCACGCGGCGAAAAAACGTCTTCTACACTTTCAACTGTCAAACATGCGGGCACGCGGAGAGAGATTATGCAGAGAGAGTTCATATAGTGTCGGTATGAGGAGTAATATACCTAAGAATGTTCCTTTTAACGAGTGATAAAGATGACGAGGATGCGGGAAAAAACCGAAGTGAACATGCACGCCTTTGTTTGTACATTTCAGAGACCATGAGGTATCCCTTGCCGGTCCGCGTCAGCTGTTTGTTATGCGGGCTTCCCGTTCCGTAGGGTTGTTCTACGGTTGTGCACTGGCGAGAGAAAGTGAACGCTGTGAGAG
>BOPP01000136.1:1168377-1288844 GCA_017312745.1 Gryllus bimaculatus | reverse complement strand
GGTGAATTACAGATTTTTAGAGTATTGGCGTTGGTGGAGAAGAGGTGAATATATTGAGAACCTTTTTGTGGAGTGTGGCTTCAGATATGGATAGAGTAGAGATGAGGATTTAATGATACGAGGATGAAGTGGGTGAAGTCACAGGAGTCAGATTGTATTGTATGTGTTTGAATATAGCGCTTTGCTGCAAGATAGACGTTCCAGTTGCTTACCTGTTTTTTTTTCCGGCGGTGCATATTCTAAAGATGTGGCTCTTAATGGAGTCTAGGAGCACCTCCATCACAGCAGGATGTAGTGAAGAGGACAGGTGTAGAGAAGTCGTATTTCTTGGCATGAGAGACGGTCACGAGTAGCGTACATCGTTCTTCTTCCAATGTGCCAGGAAGAAGGGGCTGCAGCGTGTTGCCTTTCGGGCGCAAATGGACAGCTTTTGATTTGTGAATTGATGAATTTAGGGTTACTCCCAACGATGCATTGTGTTATGAACCTATATGTAAGTTTGCCAGACCAAATTTCAGGGATGTCTTGTAAAAGTCGGAGACCAACGAGGCTTGACTAGCAGACATCATTAATTATTTATCTGTCAATTAGATGAATTTTTATGAACCAAAAGTATTTTGTACGAAAGGGAACTAAACCAGCCAGCACATTTCGCAGATTTTCGGAACTTAAAGGAACCCTAGATCTGATTACAACATCACGTAAACATTAAACATCAGTTTTAGTTTATATCCTAATGAACACCACAACTATTGGGCTAAAATGTTGGCATCTCAATGACATTATTAAATGTAGTTGACCACTATTGTAAAATAATGTTGCTGAATTTGTTCAATTCTTTATAATATGTAAATTCTAACAGTCGACGTTAATAACAAAATAAGAAATTTATCAAATAACACCAACATCAGTAATATTTCCCCATATATTTTATCTCCATTTTTTTCAGACGTTCGTGGAATGTGTCTTCGTTTCATGCTTATTGAGGAGGAGGAAGAGGAGGAGGAGGAGGAAAGCGAATGGAAGGCAAAACTGCCTTGAACATTTATTTCAACAGAAATAATATCAAAATATCGTATGTCTTTTGTCACAAAACAATTTGAGATAAAGAGAATTAGTTTAAAGAGAAGAAATACAGTCATTATTCTTTGGAATATCTAGGTCAGATGTGAGGCTAGTATTTCTTCAGAAACTGTTTTAACAAATACGTTCATGTTCAATGACAACGTAGGGATAATTCATTATTGTACTTCATATAATAATAACACAAAGATGTTTGACTGTTCAAAGAATTGACTGTTCCAGCCACAAAACAAATCCTGGGCGCCTTGTTGCTCTAAGTTCTTTGAACAGTTAAATATCATTTGAATGGGGGAAAACCATAACAGTATAAGTGACCTTTCAATAAATTCTGATAAAACGAGTTTATTTTAGTCAAAGTTTTACTAGCAATGTATTTTCGTGGTTTTAATAAAACAAAGCATCACGACTTTACAGTGATACTGACTTAATAAAACAAATGTCTCTGAATTTATAAAATGTCACTTAAACCATTCTGGATTTCACCCATTCATTTTGTAAGATAACTTCTGCTAAGAAGCTACGGGCCGCGACGGCAGGTGGAAATTGTAAAAACTTACAACTGTGTAACTTACAACCAATGTATGCTAAAATGTAAAATAATAGTGAATTTTAATAAAACTTCAATTTCTAGTACAAACGTCATTCACAAAAAATATTGTAACTCGTAATTCGATCTAACAATTTTTCACATTCTTCAGTGATTGACGTTTGACGACTTTTTGAGTCCATCAAACCATCAACCGTTAACGGATTATTTGGCAATTAAAATGTACAAAAAATTGTACTTCTAATGCTACATAATGACACTTAGTCGCACATGTTAATTTTGAATTCTCTTCTTTCTAGGCTTTTATTTTGTCATTTTGGCGCTTTTAAGTATAAATCATTTGAACGTTTCTGAAAATAGTCCCATGAACTTAGTTTTATTCAGAAAACATTTTAATCTTCTAGAGACATCATTGGAAATCTTTTAAAATTTTTGCTCTCACAAATTCAATGATGTTCGAATTCATGTAATATAATGTGAATACTATGAAAGTGAGAGATATTAAACCAATAGATTTGTCTACTTTTTGAGAAATCACAAGAAGAAAACACGAAAATGGCTTTGTAACATGTAATTCAGTGAATCTAGCTCTATTTGTATAAAAAAGGTTCAAGAAAAAAGTGTAGTCATTTTTGAGAAAATGTCCAACATTTTTAAAAATACACAATTTTGAGGTCTTTACTAAACATTTTCGAGTTTTTGAGAAACATCATAACGAATCGTTTGAAGCACATTTACTAAGAATGAATAAACTAATGCAATAATAAATAAACTAATGTTGCTTCAGAACGCCACAGCCTTATTCGTACTAGTTGGTTTCGTAATCCCGTTCGCCTTGGCTAGCTTTTCGGTTTTGCTCTCCCTCTCATAGCCGCTGCTACATATCGGCGTCGGTAGATTTCGTTTTTTTTTTTTAACTTTCTCAATTTTTCGATCTAAAGGTAGAATAGAATGTATGGTGGTTCAATATCACACACTTTGGCGCATTATTTTTAACTTGTGCATTTTTTTAAAATCCAGAGCACAATGAAGTTGAGAATCACGCGGTTTTTTAATTTTTTTTTCTATTCCAGAAAAAAGGAAAGAGTATATTGGAGCCGTTTTGTGAAAAAATATAAACATTTCCTTTGCTTAAAGAAAAAAAAATACGCTAAAACTGTTTGTTTTCTTAAAACAATTTTACAAGACCTTCTTTGAAGATCTATTTTTTAGAACAGATTACAATAAGTAAACGTGGCGGGTTACTAAATTGCCGTATTGCATTACGCGCTGCATATCATGTTGCATATCATATATCTGTTTCGCTGGCACAAGAAAATCAATGAAATAGTTTCTCAAGAGAGACGTAGCATATTACAAAACGCACATTTAGTTTACCGTTATTTTATAAGACTGTTATTTTATAAGTATATTTTAAGTCTGTGAAGTGTGAAGATGAAGAGTCCTTTTTCTTTTTACAAACGTTATATTTTTTCACCTAATTTGTTTCTAAAGAAAGCATGTGCTTTCTGAACCTTGGTGTAGAATAACGAGAAAAATTGCTGCAGACCCAGATATCGAATGACTTCAGTAACCTCGATGGTGGTAAGGTACAGGACGAATCGCCAACTACTAACAGAGTTCTAATACATGGAATTCAAACTATTTATTTTAAAAGTAATGTAATAATTTAGATATAATTATATACTATTATGTCGAAGTGAAATTGCGCTATATGAGTTATGAAAAAATAAAAACATTAGAGTACACTAGAGAGTTCGAAAGAGGATACCATCTACAAGTAAGATTTCTAGAAGTACAATAGTACGTCTGTAAATTTTGGCAAACACAAAGCGAATATAACCAACTATAAATTGCATGCTAAAAGGGAAAGCTAATTTTTGTGAATTTCAACAACTTTTATTCGACAATTTCAATCATGGAGTTCGTGGAATTAATATTTTGTTAAAATACTTCTAATTTTAATATCCACGGGTTTCATAGCAACAAAAGTGAGGACAAACATTATTTTGAAAGTTTATGAAACTTTCTCTTTCTTTTGAAGCTATTTCTTACTTTATAATTTTAAAATGATTGGAAATAATGACAATTTTTTTGTTGAATTCAGAGGAATTCTATAAGATATTTGACAATCTGTAGTATTGTATGTTGATGAATATCGTATTTTATCGATCAGTAATATCGTATTTTTTAACTGACTTCAGATAGGTAGAAATTTGGTATCCAATTAAACGAAATTGTTGATGTATGTAGGTGACATCCAGATTAATATTATTTATGCCACGCTAATACATTATTGTGGCAACTGTCGTAGGTATTAATAAAAAAATAATAACAATTGATGACCAATATTTAACATATGCGGAAGAAAAAAGTTTAAAGTGTAAAAAAATCGCTAATTTTATAAATATAAAAAATTAATAAAGCTAAAAATATTTTTAAAAATCATTTAACACTATTCACCACATTTGTAAGTTTATTTGTTTTATTCATTTTATTTGATTAACAATTCGCTGTCTACCTTAATATTCATGAAAAAAACAGTACTCGCAGAGGAATGAAATACTCCACAATCGTTGAATATAACAATATCACAACACTAATCAAACCGAACGACAATTTTTTTTTAAAATTAAAATACTGAAATAACGCCATTACCAAGATAAAAAAATGCGAGCACTGCAAAAACAGCACGATTTAATTTATGATCGTCAAAAATTAATTAATGAATTTGCATTTATGATATAACCTTTTTCCCACAATGATTAGATTAAAACTTTTATTTTTGAAAATGAGCAAATACGGCAATGTGTTCAACGTATACACGGAGTTTTACAAGACAAAACACTAATGGTATACACATTTAATAGCGGTATATGCGGAGGATAAAATTATTTTCCAAAAGAAAAGTTATTTATTAAGCTGTATCTATTGAGAGATGTTTTAACATGATTTTAGACCCTAACAGTAATTGTGTCGAAAAAATTATAATTATCGATTAAAAAATATGAAAATAGTATGTGATTATTTTTTTCTTAATATTAAATATTACATTTTTAACAGGTATATTGGAAACTGTAAATTAAAGTAAAGCTATGTGAACTTCTGAAAATTCATCCCATTGTGTTCCGCCAGCCTCTGTGTAGTCACTGACAAAAACAGCCCCATTTTCATTGCAAAGAAGGAGGGTCTCTGTGAATGCCGCAGCAAATGCATCTTGAACGCTAGCTCTTTCATCGAATTCTCTAATTGGCCTCTTCTTTCAAGTCATACACAAACAACTTTTCCTTTCAAACCTTTTTCTCCGGCCGAACAGTCTCTGCCGCTGTACCTCTTTGAGCAGCCGCCTGGCTTTGCTTTGGAGCGCCGGGAATAATTCTTTGCAGGCTCTGAATGTTAATAAGACGCCTACCGGGGGAGGGGGAGCGGAGGGGGGGCGCACGTTGCCCAGGCAGACGCAGCGGCACGTGCCCCGCCAAATCCCCCCCCACACACACACACACACGTCGGGCCCCTCACACCAACCGAGACTGCGCCCTAGCTCTTGCGTTCGGTTTAGACTTGGCCCTTGTCTTGGCCTCCGCGCCCTTCCTCTTCCCCTCCGACTGCTATCCTTCTCTCCCATTGACTCTCTCTCTCTCTCTCTCTCTCTCTCTCCTCCCTTCCCAATCTACCTCCCTCTCACTCCCCCAACCACCTGATCTCCCTTTCTTCCACACTTCTTCCCATCACACACACACACACACTCCTTCCCTCTCTTCCTCCCTCCTACTCTTCCTCTCTCACACACTCTCCCTCTCTCACTCTCCCTCCTCAATTTTCCTCATTTGCTCTTGTTCTCGCCTTGGCTCAGGACTAGATCAGTTTACAATTTAACAACGAGGATTCAGATGACAATTAGTTTTGAGGAAGATTATTATTTTGGTAATTGAATTTAATTAATTTTTTACTCACGTCAATAACAATAATAATTTCAGTACTATTTGTTCTAAAACCTGTCAGAAAAGGTCAATAATCATGATTTTGTTGTAAAAAGAAAACAAAATTCATTATACTAAGTTGATTAGTTTGCACAGAATTGTATTATCTCTGTCAAAGAATACATTTTACAAACTTCTAGAAATCATAATGTGTTCTTAAACGATCACTCGTGTCTAATGAACGTGTAAAAATGTCATATAGTGAAGTTACACATGAGATACGTGCCCCTGTCGGTGGGCAATTCTTTTTACACTTATTACACTCGCACTTACGCAACCGCATTGGCGCACACCATTGCACGACATCCTCCCAATCAGAAGCAAATGCCATATGTGTAATTTGGTTATAGCAAATTCTATAGAGACAACACATTACACTTGCATTATAGCGGGAGACATTTGAAGCTCTCGGCCCAAGTGGCCCGACCTGTCTTAACCATTGTGATTACAACTACTAAGTGTACAAGTTTGCATGATTTTTAGTTGACTTTACTTACGGTTTACAGAGGGATTCAAAAATTTTGTGTGTGCAATGAAATTTCAGTCGGCTATTTTCCAGATCACGTCATTATGTTCGCTAGTGAGTAGTTGTCTCCCATTCATAGAATGGAAAAGGTTCAAAGTGTACCTGAACATGCACTCTCTATTTGTATTTGGTTATACGATATTTTCTACATGTTCATTGACAAAACATGATCATCTTCTACATGCTCCATAAATTTGCATATTATATACTGCGACATCCTACATACTTCATTAGATTTATTAGTTTGATACTTAACCTTTAGAAAAGTATTAAAATTCATCAATGCATGATACTAACACGTGATTCTATTTAAATGGTTGATATTTAATTACTTTTACAATTCTTCTTTGATTCTCAAATTTGAGTTTTGAAAGTTTTTATATTCAAATTTAAATAATTTAAAATTGTATTCACAAAATCAGAAATATTTTTCGAATAATGTCATTAATGTAAATGAATCATGATTTCTCTTAAAGCCACCTTAAGCCATTTACAGATGTGGAGACATTCTCCCACCATAGTATCCTCTCTTGTTCTCCACAACAACTGCGACCGATTTTTTCCGACTTTGTTGTGTTATCTGCCAAATTTTCTATGTATTACTTGTCCTTTGAGCCTCCAAGTACAAACTATCTCAGCATTTTATACATATTTTCATTGATTGGATTCAGTCAACACAATTTCTATTATGTTTTTACCGTAAATTTCTTGAGAATCCATCGTATGATGTGTAAAAATTATGGATATATTCCAATTATTGAATCATTTCAAAATATATACCTTCTACCAGAACTAAAACAAAAGGTCCTAAAATTAAATTACTAACAAAATTCGTTCCTTGAATATATATTCTTTGACAAAATAACATTTTCTGTGCCTCCAATACTGTAATAATGTTCTCATCAAAGACGGTCATTGTGCTAGAGCTCTTTCAAATTCCACCGCTCATCATCTTGCGCGAGTCCCGTTGACAACTTTTCAGAGACTCCTCAGCGAGTTCTGCGTCAATACACGTCTCTGTAATTAATGGATTCAAGGAATCAAAAGCACGAAGCGAAGAATTAATTGAAATCAGAAAAGTACAGAGGTAAGAAAGACAGGCCTAAATAAAAGAGGGAGTTGTTGGGAACAGCACGATCAGAAACAGCACTTCTAGAGAATTAACAGAGATTATAATACGATATACAAAGCTTAACGGTTATGTTTCAAAGCATACGTTTCCACAGCAATACATTTAAAATTGTTTGGGGAAGCAACACTATATAAAGCGGGTAAACCCAACAAAAGAATAAAAGAAATTTCTCGGAGATCCGTCGCAGACTTTTACATCGGTTTATTGGTTTTCCTTCTCCAGGTACATCCCACAGTCACCTCCCAAACCGGTCGGAGCTCTGGTTTACGTGTGCGGTAGTATAGTGCATATAGCGTACTTTGGACCAAATTAAGGATTTATGTCTGGGGAGCAGAGCAAAAGGATGAGGAAGAAAATATCTCGCGCGGTTTATGAACTGTTCGTTAAGTTACTGCTCCAGCATTTATGTGGTATTGATGAGGGAAACCACAGAAATCTACCAATCAGAGCAGCCGGGTGATTGTCCTCCAAGCAGCGGTTGAATGTGACCCACCTAGGAAGATGGTGGTTCACTCTACACATTAGTATATGGTACTATTATATCGAATTATTAACTCTTCTCAGACGTGATTTGTGAATCTGCCTTCATTAACTGTTTTGTTCAACTATTTGACGTTCACTCGATAATAGAAATCAGACATTCTTGTACGCGATTTTATTTATTCTAATCAGGCTGGCCAATGTTGCACAAGAAGGTGCTCACCCTCTTGCTAATTTCGATTGATTTGGTCTTTCTGTAACACGTGGTTTGTAACCGCGTCAAAGCTCAGTTATTTGTAGCCTAAATACGCGCATTGAGTTGTAAAACACCGAGGAAAACTTTCTCATAGAGCATGTTTTACTTCAAGGTGTGATGGTGAAGCTCCTCTATTTTTACGCTGAAAATTGTTTGGTCATTCCAGTGAAATACTGGATTTGAAAGGACATGGTAATGCAACTTTTGATGTCACCAATATGCGTAATGCATAGTGATAAGACAAGATGTTAAGTTGAGAGCCACCATTCCATAACACTCACATACCCATACATGGACCGCATTAACGCACGTCGGCAGACCAAATTTGCTAAGCTGGCTCAAGAAATCAATCGTCAATCGGTAGCATTCAGTAAGAACTATGAATGTGTGAAGTAGTATGAAGTCACTGACTCAGTGGTTCTCCGGTTCGACTCCCAATGCTGGCAGAACACTAGCTAGATAGCTAAGTCGAATTCCATCGCTGTCTGGGAGAATTCTAGCCCCCGGCTGCTCTGATCGGTAGTTTTCCAAAGTTTCTTCGATTAATACCACGCGAATGCTGGAGCACTACCATCACAAACGGACCACGGACCGCACGCGATATTCCCTTCCTTGCCTTACCCTTACGACTTTACATACTCACTTACACAAGCATGAACTACACTACAACACACGTGGGGAAATCAGGAGAAATTATCAGCCGACTTGCCGACGTGTGAAGGGGCTCTGACGTTTTCCTACTGAAGGAGGTACTCGATGGGGGTAATTACCAAGTCGTTATATGTATCGGCGTCAAATTGCACATACAAACAGCGTAGGAAATCAACGTCTCGCGATATAACATGCATTACACTCAGAGGACAATTGACCTGAGTAGTAAACGAGAGGATGTACGAAGAAGTGTAACGTGCGACAGTCGGAGTCTTGTATATTTATGTGTATTCCAGCGACACGTGATCGCAAGTTCTTTCATCAACCAGCAATTCGCAGCAGTAGACATAGTGAATTATACTGAGATCTGAAGATGGTGCTCTAAATATATTGAAGAAATTTCAAATTTGTAAAAATATAAATAACTAATAAGTCTTTTACAGTTCAGTTTTAGTTCTTGTGAAAACAGCAGTTGTTAATGTTAGAATTGCAATATAAAAGAAACAAGGTTTTAACGTGAGGTATTTCAATAGAACCTCTTCTACATTTATTATTGTGAAACGGGAATGACTTCTGTAGTTTTAAGCCTTCACAATAGTCATTAGCATTTTTGAGAAAGGAGTAAATATGAAATTTGGAATGCTGACTGGCGTATCCTAACAGAGACCTCGATCTCGTTCCTGACAATTATGTTGCCAGCACTTGCCAGCGTTAGAATCTCATTTCAAACACTAAATACAGTAAGAGCGATATTACATGCCACCTGTTTTGTTTTTTTATTCAGCGAATTTTACCAAATCTCCGCGTGGCTCATGTCAATTGGGTCTTCATACGCCTTTTGCACGTGTGTCAACCTGCGTAGTATTCAAAGAGTATACATTACGCGACAAGAAAAAATTGCCATTGCGCTGGTATTTGAATGATGACCTACGGCACTTGACCACGCCAAAAATACTCAGTTCCTGTAGAGACAGAGAGCCGCTACTTTTATCCCGCGTTTCAACAATTCCTCTTTTGGAGTTGGACTTCTTTGACATTACGGCGTCTAGCGTTTGTCCAGATAATACTGCGCACTGGCAGCGACACTGAGAAGTAGGTACTATATTTTAAATGTGAAATATGACTTCGAGTATTTTACCTCTGCCTTAGGCTCATGTTTTTTTAATTATTTAGATATAAACCTATCTTGAGCGCGCAAGCTTAGCAAATACACTAGCTTAACCTAGAAATGTGTCAAAGACAGCTTCTACTGATTAGAGATTAGGTGCCAAAACAAATAAAATTTGATAACATGGGAACATGTAGGGTTTCATCAAACTTATAACAATTAGACAAAATTTTAAAATATTGGGCGTGTTTAGAATCTGGTAGTGTTCATGGAAGAAGAAAAATAAAACTTGAATGCAAATAAAGAAAAAATAAGATAATCAAGAAGTTAATGAAAATTAAAAGCTGAAGAGAAACAAATAGTATCTTCTCTACGGAAGTGTCATTTCTTTTGTTGAACACTACGCGAAACGTCAAAACTGCATCGTTAAAGGCTACTCACGGATCTTTCATATTTTCTTTTTGAATACTATAATTGCTCTTGTGGAGATCGTGTACCGCATCCATTTCTCGCAACCCTTCAACCCGAGAGAAGGAAAGGAAGAGTCGAAATTCAAGTGCTTCTAATTCTTCGTATGGAAGAGGAAGAATAAAGAAAAGTGAACGCAAACGAGAGACAACAGGAAGAATATAAAGAGATTTACAAACGAAAGGGAGACAAAAAGAAGGAATATAAGTGAACAAAAAAGGTGATGAGGAATAAGAAAAATTATCTCCGTAGCGAAGCAACTTTCCATGCTTTGAGGAAGTGTCTCGGAAAGCCGAAGCCTTCCTACAAGTCTCTCTTTTGAGCGTCAGAAACGCTTTCGCGACAACTGTGCCCCCCTCTTTCCCTCCCGCGCCGCCCCCCTCTATCCCCCCACGAGGGCGCGAAGGGCGCAAAGTGGGCGGAGGGGGGGGGGCGATAAAAGTGTCGCTGATTCGCCGAATGGGAGTCGACGCGTGTTCCCGGGCCCCGCCGAGAGTCACCGCTTTTGTTGGCACCTCCGGTTTAATTAAAGCTTCCCATAGAACCTGCATCGCTATTTACTCAAAAGATAATTTCAAATGTGCCGCCACGCACAAAATTTTTTTAAAGGCGGATTCAGCGGCCGCCGCGTGGGGGTGGGGTGGAGTGGGGTGGGGAGGATGGGAGGTGGAGTGGGGGGTGGCACCGGCTGCGAGGTACGGAGAAGGGGGACTGACTCTTCGCTTCAATTTTAATGCAAAGTCACGGGTTACAAAAAACTGAGGTTAATTAAAACGAGAGCGAGGGCGGTGGGTGACGCCGCTCCGCGGTGGCGGTTCGCACCACCGCACCACCGCGCCATTTAACACCAGAGCGCGGCCGCACGAATACTCCCGTCGCGCCCGACGCCACCACCCGCACCGACACACGTATCGTTGCCCCTCGCCTTGCTTTTACCTCGCTGCCACGGTCGCAGATGGAGAGAACGAACATGGCGGGCAGACGAAGGAAACAAAGGCTGAGAAGTCTAAATTGGATAACGTACAGTTGGTACAGTTCGAACTGGGGACACATGTAGCAACGTCTTGGAGGTTTTTTTGATCGGATAATGAGAGACGTTGGAATACCTAGAGATGTTCAAATAACGAGTGATGTTAAAATAACCAACATAGTTGAAATAACTAACAACGTAGAAGTAAACAACAATGCTGAAATAAACAACACTGCTGAAATAAACAACAATGCTGAACTAAACAACAATGCAGAACTAAACAACAATGCTGAACTAAACAACAATGCTGAACTAAACAACAATGCTGAACTAAACAACAGTGGTGAAATAAACAACAATGTGGGAATAACCAACAATAATCGACAACGAGCAATGTTTGAAACTCCAACAATTTGCGAATTACCAACAATGTTCAAATAAGCAACAAGAAGAAACGAACGGTGTAGTTTGTAAAATGTTTGGAACTGTATTTTACCATTTGTAAATGGATTCTGGCACGTAAATTTTAAGCTATCATACTTAATAACTGTATATCATCGGCATGCTTCATGAGTCATTCCCTAGCTTATTCAGTCATTAAAAATGTTTTCGCAAAGGATCCAAGGATCACAGCGGCGTCTAGGGGATAACCGAGGAAGTAGCTGAGACGTATAGTGACAACCTCAGGGGGTTATCGATAAGTGGAGTCCCGGCCTGGCGAATTAGGGAGAGGGAAACAGCTTAACTGAATCTGACCCCTCGGGGGAAAAACAATTTTTTTTCACTACTTGCGTCTTGCAATATGCATTTCCCTGCCTATCTGCATTCCACCGGCATTCTACGTTAATC
This sequence comes from Gryllus bimaculatus, assembly GCA_017312745.1. NCBI lineage: Eukaryota > Metazoa > Arthropoda > Insecta > Orthoptera > Gryllidae > Gryllus > Gryllus bimaculatus. The sequence goes on along the minus strand of BOPP01000136.1, from coordinate 1,276,794 downwards.
GTTCCCTTCCTTATCCTAATTATCTTAACATTAACAATCATTACGCTAAAAAAAAGGATTTCAGCGGCTTCTAAGCGATAAAAGCGGAACTACCTGTGAAACGCAGCTACCACAGTGGGTTATCGATAGGTAAGGTCCCGGCCGAGAGAGCGCAAACAGCTTCATTGAAGCTGACCACTCAGGGGGGAAAAAGTCGCATCTTAAAGTCATGAAATCCGACATTTCCAGTTTTCTTGAGCGAAGTCTTGTTTTCCGCCGTGAATCCACAAAGGCCCAAACCCTTTGTCGCGCCGCCGGCAACAGACGCGAAACTAATCTCTGCCGCGATCCGCAACACAATAGTCACAACATTGCGGCGGCGTGGCGAGCGGGGAACTAATACAGTGCGAAGCCTCGGCTGAGAGCGCTCCCCACCCCCTCCCCGAGCAACTTGCGTCATCCCTTAAGCCGCGGACGGCAGGTGGCGCACCAGCGGCGGCGGCGGCGGCCGCGGACAAGGGATAAGCTGCGTCGCGTGTCCGAAGGAGCGGGGGTGGGGCGAAGGGTGGGGAGCGGCGACCAGGCATCCGGCGGACGGGCGGAGATGTGGGTAGAGCGGCCGGCGCTTGGTTTAGCTGGCGAGGACGGGAAAGCACGCTGGAGGTAAGTGAAGGGAAACATTTTTGGAGAGTTTTGTTCGTTGATTGTTTGATGTTTCTGGACGTCTCAAGTGCTATGGTCATTAGTCCTGTTAGTGTAGTTATTTTTTCTCGAGAAGTGGTGATTTCAAAGGGCGTCCAGAAAGACGGCAACTGGGGAAACTTAATTGGTACCCCGTTTTTTGATTCAAAAGAATTCATTATCATATTAATCTCTAATCGAAGCTTAACGCTACAACTTATTTGTGATGCATGGAGAAATGAGTTCTGTTTATGAAGTGGGGAAAACGGAACCTTTTTGTTTGAAATAAGGGACCCTGTTGTATTAACTGCCCCAGGCCCCTGGTTTTCTTTGGGCATCCCTGGCCATTCCTTCCGTTGAATCATAAAATCGGGAGCCGACCTACACATCGGGTTGAGTGCTTTCGCGAGCCGTAGGTGGCGCGGCAGCGGCGGCGGCCGCGGACTGGGGGCAAGCTGCGTTGCTCGAAGGAGCGGGGGTGGCGTTGAGCAGAAGGGGTGAAGCTGAGGCAGGAGCAACTAGGTGTCGGCGGACAGTCGGAGATGTGGGATGCCGGATGGTATAGGTGATGAAGTTTGCAATGAGTCACGCTGGAGGTGGGCGGAAGGAGGAATTTTGGGTGACCAAGTCTGTTATACATGTTGTTTAATAACTTTCGTATTGTTGTCTTCTTATAAAGGAATTATCTTATAAACAACAAATATCATTTTTTGAAAAAAGTGGTCTCATAAGTCATTTTCAGCAACAACACTTTCTAGCAACAACATTTTCACACAACAACATTACAACAACACACAGCGGCAATCTGTTAAATCCTTAACGGACCCTGGGACTAATAGTGTCTTCTCGTACCTCTACATTTGCTTTAAGTTGATATATAACATTGGTCTTATGATAGAATTATAAGAATTAAAACAACCTTTCTGGAAACCTTAAAATGATCGCAGTGAGTATCGAAGTATTGCAATTCAAAGACGAAACATCGAAACTAGAACGCCCGACCATTGTATTTACTTCATTATTAGCAAAATTACATGCGAGCATTCATTCTCGTAGCTGGTGCATTTCAAGGGTAATTCATCATATATCAAAGGTAATTCATCGTACTCAGAGTAAAAAAAGTATAAACATTTTAATTAACATTTCTCGACTCTTTTAACTTATTTCAATAAATAAGCTTTCTTAAATTAACACGAAACGAAATTTACGCATGTGTAATGTGTGTTTAACTCCGAAGGACACGTATAAGAAGCACATTTGCTTTGAAACTTTGCTTTAGGCTCCGACCTAACACGTTTTTTTTCTGGTTGATGGTGTCTCCTTTTCTAATATAAATATTATGTTTGCGAAAGTGACAATTCCTCTGCTCATTTGAAAATATTTTTGCTCTAAACCTGTCTAGTTTGGCTTGTTTAATGACCCAACAACACATTATTTGAAAAGTCAATTTCAAATAATACATTGTTCGATCTTTAATAAATACTTAATAATATTTATTTTTTTCAACAACAAATATTAAAAACGATTGCGTCACTTAGAACAATATTTTATGTTGTATAACCAAATAGATCTGATCCAATCTGATTCCAATCTGATCTAAACCAATCTGATTATAGATTCATACACTTTTAGTTTGGTAATACACTATTATTTCTGAAAGCTTTCCCTGGTAGAAAATAATCTACAACTACATTTCGTTGCATGTTGATCAATATCAGAATATTTTTAGTGTGAGTGTTGGGCAAAGTATTTTTTTAGCAATATTTTTCTTCTGAATCATCGAGGATGCTTCGAAATCAACTGAGTACTTTATTGCCGCGTAAGACACCCAGATCTCTGAAACGTATAATAAAGCACATCATTGAAATAGAGATTCGTCAAAATCACTGCAAACAAAAGCTACAGAACAGCATATACGGAAAAATGCTCACTTGCCTTTCGCATTTCATCTCAAGTTTCCTACATACAACGCTTATCTTTTGTTGCACTGATGTCACTTCAAAGATCAACACTTCAATAATTCTAAGTTGGAAATGTCTTTAACTAAAGATGGCATGCGTGAAAAGATTTTGCTAACAAGACTGGCCTAGAGAAGCGACTCAGTTGTAAAGCAAGTCGTCAATTTGATGGCTTTTGAGGTAGAGTGTACAATAACAGACAATAGTTTCAATGAAAATTTTCGAAAATGTCACATAATCCTATAAGTATCTACTTTTTAAATACACCAAATGTCGCCTCCCAATGCCACCCCGATATCCGGAGACTATGAATAGGGCTCAACGGGAACCCTACAATAAATTGCAATATAATTGTTAAGAAGCATTCATATACTTAAAAACTAATAATACACTCATTTAGAAATAAATAAACATTATTTTATACCAGTTTGTATTATAATATTTTCAGTTTTATACAGAAAAGCACTCAAAAGGTTTAGAGAATTCAGATAGTTTGAACATTGTCCGTACTTGCGATCCTCTCCCTAGAAATGGTAGTATACTTTTCAAAAAAATAGTTAAATTGGTTGATTAGTTATTCCGGATGTCAAGTGCTAGGTCATTAGTCCCGTAAGTCTAGTGCATGCTTTTAATCGCTGGAGATGCGGTGATTTTCCCCACAGACTAAAAGACCAGCCGCCGACCTACGTCGACTAGCGGGGATTATCCCCATCCAGGTATCTCCCACCAGCGTGGCGCTAACCCGGCCGAGACATGCTCTAAGCTCACGACAGGTCTCCCGATAGTGTGATAATGAAGTTGGAGTGTGTGTGTAAGTAAGAGGTGAAAGTCGGAAAAGATCGCGAGCTGTTCGCAGTCCGTTTATTAGAGTTCTCTTCTGGCATTCGTCAGATATTTATTATAGAAAACGCGGAAAACTACCAATTAGAGCAGCTGCCGTTAGAATTATCATTTTAAACTCGACAGCGCTGACAAATAGTGACGAAAATTCTACCACGATCGGAATTCGAACCTCACATCCTCCCAGTCAGCGGCACAGAAGTGACATCGGCCCCAGCAGTGCCCTTGAGCCACGTTTGGCGGTATGCTTAATTGAAGAAGTAATTAAACATTTATGTTTCACCGTTTACACAACTGTTATCTACACCTACAGGTACTAAAATAAGATTGCAATGTGTTTATGGACAGGCCTGGCTGAAAGAGAATATCGAAGTTCCCAGGAAGCTATTATGTATGGAAAAAATGGTGTTTTGTTCCAAATAAGTGATAACTAAAAAATCTTGGCAAAACCATGACAAGAAGTTGAGAGAGGTTGTAATAATAAGAGTCCTAAACATGGAACTGTAACTCCTTATAAACAAAGATCTACATAGGAAAGACCTACGCTGGGGTCTTCCTCCCTCCCCCGCATTTGAAGCCGACTGCTAAAAGTCACGAGATTCCAGAGTCCTACTGATCATTGTTCAAAAGAAAACAATCTCTACCACTAAAAGTGTAATCGACGACATGTGACGACTCCAAAAATTAGTGTCTGAATAGATACGATATTTTTACAGGCTCTTCTTTAGAATTGTTACACTGCACTTGCACAGTTTTCAACACAATTGCAACAAAAATAAATTATTTAAAAAGTAAGTTGGTAGATGCACCACAATCATTATTTTTCGTCTGTCGCTAAGAACGGATTGGATCGTCATGTATTCCGCCAGAGACCTGCAGCGATGCAGCAGAGCTGGCAATTAATAGATTCGCTAGAGGTCAGTAGTAGTAAGTTAGGTAAAAAAATAATCTAATAGCAAATTACTGCAAAATAAAATTAAAGAAAAATGTAGAATTTTATTAAAGTTTCAAATAATAACAGTAAAAATAATAATCACAAACAAGTGTTTTTTCTAAAATGTATATTTTTCCTCTTTCAGAAGGATTGGATAAGAAAGAAAGCCCGAGCAACGCCGGGTATTTTGCTAGGACTTCAAAACAGTAGTACCCGTCGAAGTGACGGCGTAGACGTCCTGGTGTTAAACACAACTGCCCGCTACCTGCTCCAACCTTACTCCTCGTTGCTCTCCCCGTCTGAGCGTGTTCGCGAGCTGGGCCTCCCAATGGAGATCGGCCGATAAAGAAGGAAAAGTGGCTTTTAGCCTGATGTGACAGCGTGAAAAGGAAGAAGGATGAAGGTTGAGCCAGGATGGATTTGCCTCCAGAGAGCTAAACGCTGCCAACTGTTACAAACGCGTTACAACGAACCAACAAAATTTCTGAATTATGGGTCATCACGCAGCGACATTAAACTCTGCTGGTGGTTTGCTGTCCATACTGTGTAAAATATGTTCATTATAATATGAAAGCGAGGCATTATCTTCGTCAATTAAATAAATTAGGAAACTTTATTTACAAAAATGACATGTTTGAAATGACCCATCATCCAGTGGTTAACAGTCTAAATACGTTACATTACATTTATTTTCTAAATAATGATTTCCTGGCGCACAGCAATAAACGAAAGAGTAAGTTCCATTTAGATACACAAGTCAAAAAATAGATGTTTCAAAAACACTTCGTTGTTTATCATTGTCACTCATTTGCACGTTGAAGAAACACTAGCACACTTACATTTGAAGTTGTGCAACAAACTGTATCTTAAAAGAAGTTCTAAAGAAACTTGGCATTAGACGACATTTGCGTAGTTAGTGCAGTAAGCATATCGCAGTAGGCATAAAACGCGAAAATAGATTTAGAAAATAACTATCAGACGGATTCCTTCTCGCCAAGAAGGCAGCCACGATTTCAGCGCTAAATATAATACGCAAGTGTTTAGGAATTGTTTTTGTTGTTTACTTTTCTTAATACGTACTGTACTTCCGTACTCAAATAAAGCAACAAAACATATGAATGAAGGAAGAATCTTAGCACAGGATTAATTGCGTTTATTGATTAATTAATTCATTGGTAATTCCGGGCGCGACAACGGCTGATGACATTACTCTCGTACGTTTAGTGCAAGTTTTAATTGCAAGAGGCGGTATTATTCCTACGCTGGATGGCGAGAACAAGCGCCGACCTACATGTTGATTAGCGGGGTTTTCCGCAGCCATATATCTTACACCAGCGACTCAGGTAAGACAACTTGTAAGCTCTGGAATAGTCTCCCGAGTGTGTAAGAGGTCAGGAAGAGGATGCTATTGTCTTTGTGATTTAAAACTTGTGGAACTGTCATTCTACAACATTCCTTGTTAATAATGGTTTACATTATTCTATATCATAAAGACCATTAAGTTTTAAACGTCAAGGACTACCCTGTAAAATAGAATAAAACTTTCAACCAAATTGATATAGTGAGAGCGTCGGCTTCCGCGGTCGGAGTCAGTATTTACTTGGCTGTCCGGGTGACGCGTCCATGGCGAAGGTGCCGACGTTTCGGTCGCCATTCTGACAACTTCCTCAGGGCGTAATGCAAGAAGGTCGCAGAATGGCGACCGAAGCGTCGGCACCTTCGCCATGGACGCGGTGTCACCCGGACAGCCAAGTGAATACAGTTTGATGTATTTGTATCAGAAGATGTCCCTTCTTCTTCTTCTTCTTCACATTATAATAATAATAATATTATAATAGATTATTATAAAGATTATAATAATAATAATAATAATAATAATAATAATTATTATTATTATTATTATTATTATTGTTATTATTGTTGTTGTTGTTGTCGTCGTTGTTTACTTCTACCGGAGCACAACGTGCCACAAAATTCAAGGACGAAAAGCTCTGCGTATCCCGTGCAGCTGCCCCTCGGCCGGCGAAGGGCCATTTGTCCTCTTCCGGGCCGATCGTTCGCCCCCTCCGCCCCCCCCCCTTCACTCTTCAAACGAGGACACCGACAGCCAGGTAATGGACGACAGGTCGTCCTTCATGCCCACTGCCGCCGGACTGCGCGCGTATTACAGCGATACGCCGGCGGCGGCGGCGGCGGCGGCGGCGCCTATGAAATATGCTGCTTTTCGTCCACTCGCCGACGAGGTTCGCGAGACAAATTAGGGTGATTTTTAGATGCGTCTTGGCACCGACAGTGATGTTGAAAAACTCATTCGAAAAGAAAGCGAGATGTTTCGGTGATTTATTTTCGCTTCGCAACACGCGAACCGCCTTGCTTTTTCCTCGACGTGCAAAATTGACGCGACGAAAAGCACGAATATAATATTTCGGATGGGGGACACGGAAACGTACTAGCATAGCAAGCGAGGGTTCTGGATAATTCACGGAATATGTACTCACACAATTCGTGGAATACGGCACGTTCCTCAAGCGAATAGGCTGCTCTCTCACCTGAAAAGAAACATAAATGGAATTATTAATGGGCGCGTTCTCAAAGGAAGCGTCAAATATGCAGGAGGTCAGGGTCCTGTGGCCCGGTGTACGCATTCACGTGGGCGGTGCGCGAAGGATGTGCCCTTTAGCGGAACAATGTGGACTTTGGCGGAAAAGAGAAGTTTACAATCAATATCAAATTTTCCATATGTTTATGTTTCGGTATAAATAGTTTTCAAATGTATAGTTACAAATCCTTAATGTGATTTTTGTTATTTTTACATAGCACATATTTCATATTTATTCCCTTCATATTCAAACTAGCATACTACAAAAGTGTTATTACCATAGAATTTAAAATTTAAAAAGAACACTTTGAAGCAATATTCATACTCTTAAAAAGTTTTCCGACGTTGATATTTGCTCTTCATATACTTTTCATTTCCATAATAATCGACTTAATATAAAAAAGAAGACTGCTTGAAACAACAGATAAAAGGTATTCTTCTGTTTTAATTCCTTCATTTATTATTTTAATCTGAAACGGGTATGTTTTGAATGAGAGAAGAAATAAGTAAGGCAGAATGGTTCTCACATTCAAAATAATTACGATATGTCAGTGAATATTCGTCATTTCATAATAATAATAATAATAATAATAATAATAATAATAATAATAATGTCATACCTCATTTATGGATTGCTAAAACAGTAACCACTCGACTCCAAAATTAGAGCAAGTAAATCAATTGCCCTTCACGTAATTCAATTAGTTTAAAGTGATAAACAACGATTGCCAAGTTGAAACAGCAATTGACAATCACGTCGAAATGGTTTCTGTTATTTCTGAAAAATAGAATTTCTCCCCAATGTACAAAAATATCCATTAAATTAAAATAATCTCTGAAATTCGTCCAATAAATTAATTCCTGAAACTGTCTATTAAATAACCTATAATAAATTCTGATTTTTCTCGAAATTATAACTTTTCAAGTTCTAGAATATTCTGAAAGAATTGTAAAAAAACGTGTTGTGAGTTTTTTCAGGGTACTTACAGTGGGAAAAACAGAGTTAAGAATTATAATTTTTTTAGTATAATAAACATATTACGACTTAATAAAGGAGAGTGGCAATAATTAAATATTGTAATATTACAATATTTAAATGGAAGCCCACTTGGAGTGTTCTGGGCCAGCGCACATCTGCTTGACACTGGTGTGGTCCGTTGTGCTCGTATATCGAGTCAGTCCGACGGGTGAGGAAGGAAGGAGAGGGGAGGGGAGGGGAGGTGCTTGAGTTGATCTGCTGTAGTCCAGTCAAAGGCCAGTGACACGCGGTCACTCTGACCCCAATTCGTACCTTGTCTGAAGGCCTGGTCTGAAGGACTGCACTTCGCCATCGGGTTGATTGATTGATTGATTCGTGTTTGCGGGCCTGTCAACTGCTAAGGACATTAGTATCATACGTGTAGAAGTTAGTTCTTCCCCTCGATGGGCGCGGAGATTCGGCGCTAAACTACACGTCCGCTTGCGGAGACATTCCCCAACCAGGTATCTCCCACCTACTGGTAATCGCCCCTGACGGAACAAGCTCTAAGCTCCCAAATGGTTTCGCGACGTGAGTGGTTGTGTAGTGCATGTGAATGTGTGTTTACGCAATGGCCGAGGAAAGGAAAAGGAAGCGGAAGGAAAGAATGCGCGCGGTCCGTGGATAGGATACTGTTCTGGCTTTCGTCTGGTGTTGACCGGAGGAACCACGGAAAAGTATCGAAAAGCGCAACGGGCCTCAAGAATTCTTCGCCAGAGAGTGACCGAATTTGACCTAGTAATCTAGTTAAAACTGTAAAAAATCTGCCACAGTCAGGACTCAAACAGAAGGACTTCTCGGTCAGAGCCACTGCAATCACATCAATTGTTGTCCTGAGCCACTTAATCCGACTGGTCGGAAGTGATGTAGAGATATGAAGGCGTTGCCAGGTCGAAGCTCGTGGGGTAACACACCAAGGGCATCCGCGGGAGTCTACGGCTTCACTCCACTTCCCAGTGAAACGACACATTTGAAGTGCCCGACACTTATTTGGTGCTGTGACAACTTCAACAGCCTTTTACAAAACGGGAAGCTCCTCGTCTGCAAGGGGCAAGGTTGCGCGCCCTCTCAACTGCTGAACCGCCCGCCCTCTCGCGGATAAAACCAGAATTACATTCTTCCAATCGACTTGCCGCGCTTCCTTTGAGAAAGCACGGCAGAGGACGGGAAGGGAAAGACGGAAAATAAGACTCCCTGCGCGCAAAGAGATGCATATTGCCGCTGTTGCTCGCTCGCAAGCCGATGAGCGGGAGAGCTACAGAGAGTGATGCGTCACAATGCGACGCACAGTGGTCCGAGGAAAGTAGCGATTGATTGAGTAGTTATACTCCCATTTAAACAAAGTGGCACTTCATGGTCACGAGCTTCACGGAGAAGGGGACTCTGTCATTCAATTGGGCGCCTCGTTATGATTTGAAATTTAGGGTCTGGAACTCCCGATTAGATGACACCCCTCTCCTTCCAGATCGTGACAATGACGGGCCACTGTGTTTAAATAGGAGTATAACCACTCGTGTTAACGGACACGTCAAATACTATAGTGAACAGTTCGGTATGGGTAGTGCATGTTTTGTCACAGAAAGTGGCGGTGTTCATTCTCTGCTGGATGGCGAGATCCGGGCTCTTTCGGGGTTTTCCTCATCCACATATCTCCCACCAGCGAGGCACCGCCCCATCCAGCACAAGCTCTAAACTTCAGACTTGTCTCTCGATGTATGTTGTTGGGTAATGTGTGGGTGAAGATAGTACAAGGAAGAGGAAGAAAAGATCGTGCGCGGCCATTGACACGCTTTCTATGGTACTACTCTAGCATTCGCCTGGTGTTGATCGGAGGAACCACGAATATGAGTAACTACCATTCAGAGCAGCCGGGCGCTAGAAGTCTCCTCCAGACAGCGACTGAGTTACACCCATCTATCTAGCCAGTATCGAATACCCTTTCACCATCGGGAATCGAACCTTCCCGTTGCCTTGGCCTTCCCGTTTCAGTTGAACCCTTGGCACTCTTCACTGCAGTTCATATCGTGAGCCCCTTCAGTCGGTAGAAAGTAGCGAAAAGAAGAGTACATCAATAGTATATAGCCTAGTAGTATATAGGCTAGCAGCCAATAAGCTGCGGGGGGAGGTTTAAAAGTGAATAGAGACAAAAAATGACACTTCAACTTGTATAAGGGGAAGTGAACAGCATGACATATCTTATATCTGTTGAATCAATAGTCGCTGACGGACCACAGGACGAGGCTGGAGTGATAAATTATTTTCATAGTAATCAGAGATGGAATTTCACTACTCACTAAGTAAGACAGAAGTGTTCAGCATTGACTCTCAGTCACGGATCACATTAGACGTGTGGGTTCTGTGAGAACGGGACTTTTTAAAACGGTCAGAGATGGAATACAGAGAATATACATTATATTTTGCGATTTTAATGGATTTGTAGCCACTAGTTTACAGCAAAACGTGTCAAATCACTCAAAATGATTACATTTTGTTCTTTTTATTTCCGAATTATTGGAAAAACATAAATGTTTGAGCTAGTTTAAAAATATAGTGAAACCTTTATTTCTTTTCCTGATTCGGGGGAAAATGCGGGGAAAATATTCTCAAACGCGTCAAAATGTGAGGGATCGAATAAGGATTATTTGTTTGTACTCTTTTGTAATTTACTTTTTTTATCCTAGGTTGACATAGGTTGATCCTAGGTTGACACATGCAGCTTGCTAGCCGTGGTGTGATTGCGGGATGAATTTCTAATAATGCAAAAATAGAGCTATAGTTCTCTAATACAATCATCATATTCCCTATAGCTGGATTACGAAAGAAAATTCCAGTTCAAGCAGGTCAAGTTTGGAAAAATGTCGCATGTCTCTTACTCCCAGTGGCGGGCAATCAATAAAAACAGGGACCAAACGTGGGAACACCGCTAGATGGAAAGATTTGGATTACTCCCTAAAAAGGCAAATACATACTATTTATTAATTAATATTTATTTATTAATATTTATTTTATATATTTTATTTATTTATTTTATTTACTAATTTATTTCTTTATTATTATTATTATTTGTTTACTTATCTGGCCGTGTGGCCCAGTGCGCGAGGCGCCTGCGGGAGCCTTTGAGTGCGCGCTGTTTCACACCTGAGCGCGCGCGCGTCGCGTCGTAACGAGGTGGGAACACGTCTGCCCTGGGGGGGAGGGGAAGGGGAGGGCGTTTCTTTGTGCGCGCGCGCGCGGATCCGTCTCCGAAGTTCCTGGCCGCTCCGAGCGCCGCGCGCGGAGGTCCCGGGATCGAAGCGCCGCCGCGCGGGAAATGAGCCGGCGGAGCGCAAAGGAAGCGCCGGAGGGCTGCGGTTCATTCTGATATCGGAAACTGCTTATGCGCTGGAGAGGGAATAGGGCGGGGAGTTAATAACAGATCGATATTGCTGTAGGATACCTTACATTCAATTTTGAAGGCAATTTTTCATTAGCTTTCCAGGCAGAGGGGGGAACGGAAGCAAGATATTTTACCGTGGGTTTTAAATGAAAAGATAATGGAGGAGAGAAGATAATATAGGGTCAAGTCGTTTTTTCTTTATTTTAAGATTATTTTATGATGTGTCATCTATTGTAGTTGGTATGATAATAATTCCATTAATAAAATAAATGAATAATCATTTTCTAATACAGGGAAAATAACAACTGAAATAGGCTTGGAGTACGAACTAGATAAGCAACCCAAGTCACAGCTTCTTTCCGTCTACTCGTAAATGTTAATATCTGTATTTTGTAGTGTGTTTCATCTTATTACCACCTCAATCCTTCGTATATATCATTAAGAGCAAAGAGGTATGCCACATTTTTATAGTATTAACACGTTAGATGGATATATTAACATTTTCTAATTGCGGGAGGCTGACTGCTGGCTGGTGCGTCCCAAGTCCTTCGTGTATCAATAAGTGTACGTTTGAACGCAGACGTGCGATAATTGGACCGTGCAAAAACACAAATACCTTACGAAGGATTTCCTTATTGCGCGAATAAGTACAAATTGTATATTACAAAGTTGTATTTATCACTATGTCATTCTCAGAAAGCTTTGACTTTTGCACCTGGATAAAGGATAGTTTCTTAAAACAAAAACGCATGTCATTATAGTGCGATAAACAACAATGAACAAACCTAATACATCCCTATTTTCCTGCCTATGAGTGAGCGACACGTTCTTCTCCCTCCTCCACACACACATACAGACTCACACACCAGAGAGCGAGACATGGAGGGAGGGCAGAAGGAGAGAGAGACAGAGGGAGAGAGAGGAAGAGAGGGAGGGACAGGGAGAAAGGGACAGACAGGGGAACAGACAGGGACAGACAGGGACAGACAGGGACAGACAGGGACAGACAGGGACAGACAGGGACAGACAGGGGAGCGGAAGGAACGGGGTGAGAGAGGCAGGGGGGAAGGAGAATAGGGAGGGAGGAAATGAATCAGAGAGGAAGGATAGAGTGCGAGAGGGCTGAAGAACCGTAGATTGCCCAATAGATCATCGGTTCTCCGATAAACGTAATTACTAAGGGAAAAATATGTATAAACGTGTTTAGTTATTAATGCGTATAAAAAACAAATAATTTTCATTACAAATTGATAAGCAATAAGAAAATTACTACACGTTCGGGCTAAATCACGATTTTTCTGAAAGCAAGCTATCTTTGCAAGTATTCATTTAAAGAAGCATTCAAATTAATGAAGAGTATTTCGTGATGACAAAAATATAAATTGACATAAATCAACTACCCTAAAATTATGAATAATGCAATCAATATCCGGATGCTGGGAGCGCCTGGTGAAAACAGGCTTTAATTAAGTTTGTGTGAAAAATGCAGCAAGCTAATCGGGGACAAGGAGCCATTAAATAAATTTTGTAGCGACGTCGGCGGCGGCGCCGTCCACAAGTTTACGGCGCCGCAAAGCGGTGGCGCGCGGGAGGAGGGGGGCAAATGAAAATATACATAGGAGCCTGCAGGCGCTAAATTTGCAGGTGATGGCCCTGCGGTGGTGGCAAGCACCGGGATGAGGGCGGGTGGAGGACGAGGATGAGGCGGGGACGAGAACAAGAACAAGAACAAGGACGAGGACGGGCTGGAGACAGGGACGACGAGGACAAAAACAGAACGAGAACAAGGGTGACACGGAGACGATGACGGGGACTTGGACGAGACCGAGGATGGGGACAAGTCAGGGAGACGGGAAGAGGATGAGGGCGGGGTAAAGTCGGGACGAGGTCGGGGACGAGGTCGGGGACGAGGACGGGGACGACGATAGGGACGAGGACGGGGTCAGGGACGACGACGGAGATGGGGAAGGGGACGGAGGTGGGGAAGGGGACGGGGATGAGGACGGAAAGAAACCTGGGATTGAAATGGTGGAAAAGTCTTCTCCTCTACAACGGTGGTGATGGAGGACTGGTGGTGGCGTGAACCGCGGTGGAGGCGGGAAAGGTCCTGCTTTACGGCTTAAAAGCAACTACTCGTGAAACAAAAGACAGGTTGAGATACGTCAGAATTCACAGAACTTTAACTTATCATATTAAACAATATTACTGCAGCGGAAAGACACGCTATTTTGTCAGAAAAAAATACTCTTATTGTATGTCCCCGACACCAAAAAATAAATATCGTCTCGATGAATGTAATAAAAAACTTTCTCTAACTCATTGTGTAGACAAAATCTGGCTTTAAGGGGTGTTTAAAAGCGAAATATTAGATAATAAAACGTGGCCGTCCATTTCTCCTGCCGTGCGTTTCTCCATCCATGCATTTATCCATCTGCCTATCCATCCGTCCATATATCCAACCGTCCGCCTAATCATCCGGTCTATTCACCATGGACTGTGTTCCTTCGCATACTCAGACACTACATTGCACTAACATAACCACCATTTAGGATCAACACTTCAAAATAGTACATTATTGAACGATGTAATGATGGGTATTAATACACGAGAGTGTTATTACGATACAAGCGATGAACCAGCGAGTACGTATCGTTAACTTCACACGAGTGCATTAATGCCCATTCCATCGAGTTTTATACGATACTTTTTATACGACTTATAGTGACCTTTGATACGTTAAACTTTTACATCGAACCTTTTCGTGGCAGTTAACATGCAGGATTAACCCAAGGCCACCTAGTGAGCAGCCCCAGGAGGTTTTGGTTTATCAGTCCGCCTGCGAGGTAGTACAAAAGTTGAGATTTAATAATGTGAGTAGAAAAATTTTTCATTATAAGGTTATAATCACAAACTGACATTTAAACATAACCGCATGCGTCCCTAGTACGGAGCAAGAATGATTTCGTCAGAAGGACCGCGACCTGCCAACGAAGGAAGTGCGTAATGACGTCTGCGCGGAGCGCGCTGGAGTCACAGGTGGGCGGGGGCGGGGCGACTGCTCCGAGTGCCTGCGTTGATGCGCGGCCGGTGAATGGCGAGGAAGTGCAGGTGCCAGCGTTTCCGGCGATGATGGCGGTGGCTGCGAAGTGTCTTGCGGCGGGGGCGGGGGCGCAGACCGCATGCGGCAGGGCGGAGGATCCGGCGGAAGCGGCGAGGGCGCCGTTAGGGGGCGGCGGCGGCGGCGGCGCCGGAAATGAGATCGATGATTGAGAGGCGCGCGCCGCCTAATGCGAGCGACCGCCCGAAGCAGACGGAGCAGCAGGCGGAGCAGCGGCCCAAGGCGGAGAAGTAGGCGGAGGAAGGAAAGTAGGTGGAGGCGATCAATTAGAAGAAGGTACAGGCCGGAAAGTAGGTGGAGATACGGACAGAGAATGAAACGCAGACACAGAGAAATCGGTGGAAGAAGGCAAACAGGCGGAAGCGAGGAAACAGGAGGAGGAGGAGGGAAATAGGTGAAGGAAGAGACATACGTGAGTTAGAGAAGGATTCAAAGTCGGAGAAACATGCGTAGAGGTGAAAATAGGCGGGGAAAGAGGTGAAGAAATTGATAGATGCGGGAAAATAGGGGGTTAGGAAGCAGTATGAAACAGACGGATCAATATGCGTTTGAAAGAAAATATAATGAAAAAGGCAGTGACAGAGTCAGATGCTGAGGCAAAGAAAGATGATGGGGCAGAGAGAGATGAGAAGGCAGAGGACGATGCGGAGGTAGGGTAAGATGACCAAGTGGATGAAGTGAACAAAGATGAGTTGGAGAAGGATGCGAAGTTGGAGATGATGGAGGCTTTGAATGCATCTTTACGAGCATTTCCGTTACCATGAGTGAATCGAACCTCATTGTCCCTTCACTTCGAGAAATGTAGCACAGCTCAACAATAAGACAAAGATGAAATATTGTTCTAGCCTGTGAGCAGGATGTCTGCTTACAATGCAGATTGAGTTGATGCCAATTAGCGGCGCGATGCCAGAAATGTTACATAGTCCCTAAATTCTTAACATAAAAATGCTATCGCATGTTAATTGACAAAAATATTTCATCTTCGGTTCCTCAGCATGAGCTTCAAGTTCGTAACATATTCTGAAGCACCTGTTTACTTCGTTTCATCGGCAGCGGCGTGAGGCCGGACTCCATAGTCCGCGTCGAATAGCTGACGAGTCATCGGAATCCGAAGGTGCGACCGCGGAGGTCGCAACTACACCCACTAGCGCGTCCGTTAGGATCGCGGCAACACTGCCTGGAAACTGGCAACGCTGCCTCGTGCATCGAGGAGAGAGTGAGAAGGCGGCGCGCCGAATCGAAAGCAGAATCGAACCCCGGCCCCGTGTGAGGACTGCTTACACACCACAGTGGCCAATAGTAATTGATATGGTGGAAGTCTCGAGTAGGGGTTTTTTCTTGATCTGGAATTGTATTTCAATTATAGCGGATCGTTGCGAAAACAGATTCAACACAATACCTTATTTTCAATGGTGCATTGCGACATATTTCTACTTTCAAAGAAATGTTCACTTTGATATAATAAAGGTGTGTGTAAAAAACTTCTCTTTCTGGAGATTTCTCTCTGAAAATTGTTTTTGAATTCCGATAAATGAAATCAGTTTATATTCCTAAATCTGTGTGGCGAATTTTTTACTTACCTCTTGTCATAATATTATGCTATACTATAACTAGTTTTGGTGGGTGATAAGACGGGAGTCCAGAATAACAGTAACTAATAGTCGCCTACTGTTTCAAAAACGCTGCTGAACAACATCGCATAAATAGCTTTACAAAAAGTGGCACGCACGCACATAATCAAGAATACAAATAAAATACTATCCCTTAAGTCTGTTACAAATTAACTATATAAAAAAGTAGTCTTCACAAATACTCTAATAACCTAATTTAAAATATTCAGTACAACAAATTTTATACTAATAATATCAAAAAGTTGGTGTTCCATAGCACATGTGAATAGCACATATCCATAGATCCTTCTTAGGAGCTTGCCGTCGCATTACATCATCGGTGTTGGAAACAGACGTACCGAATATGCGCATTCAGTCGGAACGCGTAGTAGAGACATTGGCTGAATAACACAATCACAGGTTGGCCTTTTTTCAGTAAAAAGCGAAACTGTTTCGTTGTTGTGGATATTTCCGAGTTTTGGTATCGAACGAAACCGTAGACATCTATCACATTACCGGAGAGTTTTCTCTTATTTTTTGCACGCATTACAAATTAGTAATATACCGTAGCTTATGTTTTGCACTGTATTTTAGTAGTTAAATGCGAAATAAACTTAATATTTATGTTCATATCATTTTACAATTATTGCAAGTACGTACTTTTTTTAAAATTCTAAACGCATTTTGAGATTTTGAATAAAACAAATTAATACGAAAACAACCTCTTATTGCATAGTATAAATAAGACAAAGTGGCAAAACTAGTCTTTGTAAATTGAGTTCTTACAACTTGATTCTTAAAAATGATATTTTAGCCAATATATTATAATGTATTACCTATTACATGACTTGTACTGTGTCAGCATATATATTAGTACATATTAGTTATTATATACTACATTAACTTACACGTATTAAGCATAATAGCTACTACATACTTTATTAGATTGTTTGTATTATTCATGCTAGCAAATTTGTTATACATTAGGTTCGATTTTCTCTCAAAATACATATTACTTATTACAAAATACAATATACTTACTACAATACCAAATGGTTTTGCAATTTGATACTTGTTTTTACAAACGTTATTTCATTATTTATTTATTCCGTTCGTAAAGTGGGTTTTAAAAGCCAATAAGAATTTATTTTTTACGAGGGCCTTTGGCTTCAGGAATTTTTGTGACCAGATGTTGGAACCAATTAACGCCTGTGGCAAATTCAAGACTTATTTTTTACCGTATTTTAATGATTAAGATTTACTTATTTAATTGTTAACACGATTCGGTTTGTCTTTTCAAACCCTCCTCCCCCGAATTTCCGTATAGTAATCCCCTTCATAAGAGAACATGTAGCGTCACTTAACAAGACAATAATAAGCAAAAATGTAACTGTAAAAAATAAACACATTTTTGTCTCGTTCAATAACTCCAGTAACTAATAATTTGGCTACCTCTAAAATTCATGCAGGGGTGGGTGACGACGGCAAGGGGGGGGGGCGGTGACGATGGCGGGAGACGGGGTGGGGGTAGTGGGGGCGGCGGGGGCGCAGCGGGGGCCGGGCGTGGGAGGGGAGGAGGAAGGCGGCGGGCGAGTTGCTGCCTGCCTGGGGGCGACCCGGCGGGTTGTCGCGGGCGGTGCGGCGTGGCACCGCGGGCCGCAGGGCGAAGGGCTGTTTGCCCAAGGCTCGGAACAGGGCTCGAGCCGGGGATAACGCGCACGCGCCCACCTCCCCTCCTCCCCCCCCCCCGGCGATCTGCTTAGGAGGCGAGGCGACATCGCGTTTGCGCTCGGAGTTTTCGGCCGCGCTCGAGGAATGCGCCCGACCCACAACATGATCCCTGCGGACCGGCGAAATGTATTGAAGGGCCCAACGATTCAATGTTTGTGTTGGGGGATTTGTCTTGTCCGCGGGCCCTCGAGAGGGGGCAACAGGCTGAATGCAATTGAATCGCCAGAACTTCGCCTGCTCTATATATAGCCCTGAGCACAGTTCTGAGCAGAAATTGCGGTTATTTTTAATAGCCAGTTATACTATTTTATTTTCAATTTTGTCCAAATTGAAAGTTCCAACGTATGTAGACGAATTTACTTAAAATTATTTTACAATGTCTATTTTATTCATTACGCCAAGTGAGCAAATTTCGTCCCTATTTATAACTCAATGGTTTCTCAAAACGTCGGCACACACAATTAGCATGTTGCAGCAAGTTCGAAATATAAGTATACTGTTACATGTTATTATGATACCAGAATCTAAGGCTATGGCCATACCTGTGATGGTAAATAAATGAATAAATAGTTGATAACAATGACGTCCATGTGAATACCTATGAAGCAATAGAACAATGAAAGACAAAGGAAACTAAAATACCCCCACTACGAACAAGACAAAGACAAATTTGTAGTCAATGCGAAAGAACTATCACATACTTTTCATTAATCATTACAATTTTGTTTTTGGCGACTAATTTCACTTTCTCAGAACAGACGACTATTCTTGTTTTAATGGGTTACTTTGTTGATCATTCTTTACGCAATGAACGTCTGGATGTCGGAGTTCTTGATTTTGGTCACCTCTCGCTGAGATGCTCTCTCGCGTGAGCCCCAGTGTTCTGACAAATCGGCACTTTCTCGCTTGCGCAAAGATTCAATGATGTCCGCGTCCCCAACATATACAATTACTGAAAATCATAACAAAACAGATTGTTTTGTTATATCTAGTGTTCTCAAGCGCGTAGACTAAAAGTGATCATTAGCTCGGTGATGTGTGCTGCATTTTACATTCCAGAAGACGGAGGTTCCTTCCCCATGGTAGAATGTGATCGCCTTGCGGTGTATCTCTTCCACTGCGGCTTCATCCCAACCTGATCAAGCTCTGCGCTTCTGATTGGTGTAATGTTTCATATATTCTTAGTGTGTTTATTTACATCGTAAACAATTAACCGCTGTTCTCCACTTATTTGTTAGGATGTTATCAACGTGGATATTGAAAAGGAAGAGAGAAAGAGAGAATTGGCTGTAATCCAACGTTGTTACATGACTATTGTAACATGCAAAGGTGCTGAAATTTATCATAATAAAGATTTTAAAGAAAATCTTTTGTTGATAATGGATGTTATGGAATAAAGAATTTGAGCTAAATCGTTGCTATGTTGAAGAATTTGTAGTGGCGGAGAAAGTTACACTGCTCTCAAAATGTGTGGTAGTGCAGAGCATGAAAACATAAGTGTTAGGAGAGAGGAGAAGACACGGGTGAGAATGAAAATATCTTGCGTAGTCCGTGGCTCTTTTATTACGGTACTGCTGCTGCCGCTTCTGCTCATATTAATCTGAGACATCAGGTCAAACTATCTATTAGAGCGGCCAGCCGTTAGAATTCTCCTCCAAGCAGTGGATGAAGTAACTAGTGTCGAAAATCCGCTAAAACGATTTTATGTTCATGCCTTATAATCACGGATGATGATGTTAGAAATATTTAATCTAATTTGAGTCAACCTTGATCAAACGAAGATTTGGGATAATAAACGCTATTTTCAATAAAATTTGACAGAACACGAAATGTCTTAACAGACACTGACAGTAATAGATGAATGTATACGTCATGAAATTTCAACCAATAAAATAAGAGGAAGAGAAAGGCGAAAATTAAAGTAAGCTATTCCACGGAACGGAAAGGGTCCACTTCACCCCTCTGCCTTGTTTTCAGCCCGCCCCTACGCTATTTGATTTCCTTTCTTTCGCCGTTTCGTCAACCGTTCCTGCTTAATCTCACTTCTCCATTTGTCCATCTCTTCCTTAACTATGACATATTCCCGACATTTGGTATTTTATTCAAATAGCTAGAACATTTGGATAAGTAGAAAACGTGGGGAATGTGCGAAATTATGTAGAAATATTTAAGTTGTAGGTTCTGGTGCAGTGGGTCAAGACATTCGGTATCTGTGTTTTGATTTAAAATCAGATGGAAATATTACGTTGGCTGGGGTCAAGAATGTTTTACGCAGATCTCAGGCACTGAAAGACGGAACTTTGCCGTCGACTTGGAAATGCGCGAGCAAGCAAAAGTGGCCTGTAGAATTGGCGAATTTTGTTTAGATAAACTAACCGAGATTCCTTAACTAGTAGAACGTTTGTAAGCATCACCATTACACAACGCATTCTACACATGCTCCATTTATCAGTGAGTTGGAACTGTTTGTCAAATGACTACTCACTCATCATTCATGAATATGTTCAGTTGTATCTCATTTCCGGCCTCATCCTATTCATACGTTACACCCTTTACTTCCGCTTCGCTTCAAACTCCAACACTCCATTCACTTTCCATTCACCCTTTCACTACCCTCTGACGTCCCTACTTCATGATTTTTCTCCATGTCCCCACTATTACACCCGACCCGCCGTTTTACAATCTATTTCTTTTCCTTCTTTCATCTCCCAATCTCTCTCCACTCTGTCCCTATCCTCTCCTCAGTTCACTTCCAATCAGCCACCTGTGTATTCGTCCTACCTGGCAATTTTTTCTGCTAAAACATTGCATTTTCCAATGAAAAAAGCACTTTCAGGTAAAGTTATTTACAATCAACCACCGCAAGTAGTAACCAAGCCCATGAAAATTAATTTAAGTGGTTAGAAGAGCAAGTCTAATACAGAGCTAGAGCAAGCCTCGCCATAAATCTTCATTATTTACTCTATTAATATCCTAAAATGATTTAGGCACATTGCAAAACATTTAAAGATTTGTTTTTCAAAGTTATATACAATCGGGCCTCTATATATCGTATCTTCATAAGTACAAAATACTCTATAAATCAAAGTATTTTTTTCTATCCTGAAAATTCAGTTTAAAAAAGTTTCTATACATCGCAAATTATTTCTATACATCGAACTCATTTTTTGACATGACTGTTTTTTTTCTATGAAATAAAAATGAACAATACCTACTATAAATTGTATTCAACAATAAAGCAGAGTGTTGGATTGAGAGAATGTGTTCCAAATGAAGTGTTTCAGTGGATTAACAAGTGTGAACAGTATTTTGAACGATGAACATCATATGTGCATCAAGACATTGATGCAGACTTCTTTCCCCTGAAATTTCAATTCAGTGATTTTGTCTGGTACATGCAATACTAATTTCATGTTTCTATTCATAAGTATGTGGCACGAATTATTAAATCATTTATTAATTATTTCTAAATTTTCCATTGTATTTAATTTTTTTAATGTTGTTTAAAAGCATTTGCAAAATTTCTATGTATCGAAGTTTCTATATATAAAATATTCTCGAAAAAACCGTCAGATTCGATATATCAAGGTCAACTGTATATAAAGTTGACAAGTCATCCTCGGAAGGATAACCACTGATGTTTTTAGTTGTAAACAGCAGGCAAAGGATTATTAAAATACTAATGAAGTTAATCTTTATAAAAACAAAAGATGTATAGATGTTATTATAAATAACATTTTCTAAAAATTCACCGAGTTTTAGTTGACATTGTGTCGCGATAGTAACCAAGCCACAGATCAATTCACGTTTTAATCGCAATTTAGAAATTTCCTTCCAATGCTGCATGTGTAGAAGATAACAAATATTTGCATAATTTTGGAGGTATTTTCGGATATATGCATAAGTTCCAAATTCCTAGGAATATTCATTCGTATAATCCTCCTTCATGAAGAGACAAGAGGAATAATTTGGACTTTTTGAAGTGGCCAAAGAGTCTTGACTTCTGCTTGAATTCTTAATACCTTGTTATTTTTTCGGCGTGTGTTGTTCGAAATTTGTTGTCTGTGAAACCGTCATGTTAAGCAGGCAAAGTATGCTAGATTCGGAGAAGGTAATACGTCAGGCTCGCCACATATCTGCTATACCAGCAGGCATGAAGACTAAAAGAAAATGGCCCTGGGAGCACCTCTAGCTGCCAAAAGGCGGATTAATCCGACCGTAAAATACCAAATTCTTAAATACATCATCATTATTATTATTATTATTATTATTATTATTATTATTATTATTATTATTAAAATGCATCTCCGCCCTGCTTCCATTTCGTCGCCGCGTCCTCCTCCTCTTCCTCCTCTGTCACACGTCGCCTCTGGGGACTGGTGCGAATGTGAGCACGTCGCTGCAGAATCGGATTAGGTCCGGCGCCAATCGAAATAACTCGATTTGCTCCGGTTTGCGATTTACAGGGCTTACACAAAATTCATTCCCGTCCGTCGTTTAGTGCCTCGCCGCTTCTGTCCTCTGCTTGGCCGCGCGTTCACCCCCCCCCCCCCCCCGTAAACCTTTTGATTGCCCCTCCCTTCCGCGTCCACATGGATGAATTATTCTGCGGTTGCCGCATGACTTGCTGCCTAGTTTGTTGTAAAGACGTCGCCAGTGAGAGAATCGCCGGTTTTTATTGACAGAGTTCTGGTGTTGGCATACTTTTTTTAGCTCTTTTCTAGCTGAAGGCATTTTCTGTTTGCTTTCCTTAAAGGATGTCCCACGAAAAACACACACTGAACACTGACACACGTGAAGGCATCTTGAACGTGGCGTTAGAACAGCTCGTTTGGGATAAAACAATAGTGAGGGATATTCTTTTTTGTTCAGAGATTTTTGTCGACTTTCGACTAAGTTGACATCAGACAACATTTCCCGCTAATTGGATGCTTCTGAGCGTATATTATAATCACGCACGCACTATTTCTATTTGTGTATCTGACAAGGTTTAGGTGGGATTTTAATACCACAAACTAGATATATTTTACTAACCCCATGTTTTAGTGGAAGTGTTGTACGGAAATATATTCTATTTCGTGGAAAAAAATATATAGGCTTATTTGGATGCCTAATTAACTAACGGACGAATGATGGAAAATACCTCTAATTTTATTATCGGGTTTCTGTTCTCATATTCTATAATTTGCAGTTGTTTTGTAAATAATTTTGTCTCTATTTTCTTTCTTTCACGGATTATTATCTATTCTTTTCCATTTCTTTGTTATCAATTTGTGATTACAATTTTTCTCAAATAATGTCTTTTCTTTCCTCCCATGTTCTCGACTCGATTGCCTACATCAATTGCATCTCTTTATTAACCCGCTTGGCAAACACGGAGGATTTAAATTTATATTTTAAGTTTACGGTCTAAACATTCGTACAATAAGCATAAGGAACGTCCACCTACGAGTGAGTAAGGGGTAGAATACGAAAAGGAATGGGAAGGAATAATCGCGCGCCGTTTGTGTTGTTCTGTCAGAGTAATTGGCCTCGTATAGCTCGGAGAAATCACGGAAAAATACCGATCAGAGCAACCGGCCGCTAGAATTATCAAGACAGCGCCGGAACTCGACCTAACTATCTACCTACTGTCGAAAATCGTCGGAATTCGAGCCTAGGACCTCCCAGTCGGAGGCACTGCAGTGACGCCAGTTGATACGTCACCTCTCTCAGTTCGAGTACTCGGGCAGAGGCTGGCGAGCAAACGCGTATCACAGCTCGGCTCTGAGCTGGTGGAGGGGGGGGGGCAATATTTCGGAAATCAACATGCTGGAGTCCACCCGCTCAGAACATACCGTTATATGCGATATGGACATCTATCGACCCCTTTCCCCTGCTTTCGCCATGATTGGTCAACCCTCGACCCAGGCTGACAAGCTGCCATCACGACCACACTTTTAGGCTATATACAGCCCAGCAACTATTACCTCTCCACTTTAAAGCCCTAACGAAGGCCACGACAGAGTAGTCTAAGCGCTGAGGCACCAATTTAGGACACAGACTCCCAAGCAGCCACGAGCAATCTGATGCGTTGAATACGTAAGAATTACAACAGTGTCGTTATTACCCATGTCCTCGTTGCGTATTCATTTACGTGACTAATTTCCCAAGCACACAGAAATTGAAAGAAAACTTTGCAGCCTTCGCGCTTATGAGATGTGTTTCTGGTTTTGTTAGTATCGAACAACTCGAAAAAAAACCGAAAAAAAATCGCTTTTAACACAGAATTGTAATTATTTTATTCTGTTATCCCATGTACTCTCATGCTGCGCGTACCAACGTAATTCTCACACAAAATGTGTCACTACTAACAGCACAGCAAACTTAATGCCATAGCAGTGCTTTACAAAGAGGGCACCCTATTTTAAATGAATACTATTTACGTTGTGGAATAGCAACTTTTGAAAATATTCTCCGTAAGTACAAAATTGCTGTACTGTATATACGCTATATAATGTTGTTGCATTTTTGCTGCTGAAGGTCACTAGGTGTAATAATAATAATAATAATAATAATAATAATAATAATAATAATAATAATAATAATAATAATAATAATAATAAAAATAAAATAATAAAATAATAATACCGAGCGAAGTGGCTCAGTGCGTAGCGCGCTGACTTCGTAATCGGCTGTCCGAGTTCGATTCCCGGGCCGGCCATCCTGACTGGGGTTTTCGTGGTTTCCCTCAGTCAAATGTCCGATGGTTCAAAAAGTTCACGATCACCTTTCACCAATATCCTATCACCTCCTAATCCATTCATATTTGTGATGGTCCCTTCACCTATCATCTCATAATTCACACTTCAAGGCGTAACAACTTTGTTGTAATCCAAGGATACAGCTGAAAAGCTGATCCTGTAAGAATTACACACGTTAATCGTGTAGCGTGGTCAGTAATAGACTATTCGCCAGTAATAATAATAATAATAAATTATTATTATGTTGATGAACTGAAAAAAGTAACATTGGAATGTGTACTGAAGGAAGCTCTGAGCTACTATAAAAAACCCATTTTTAACGACCGGGATTTTGAACTCTGGCTCCTAGAGACAGAATGCGAAAATGCTCGTCTCACAAACAGTACGTCGCGCCCTTTGTGCATTGAAAGTGCCCTCTAAAGTAGTTTGCAATGTTCGACAAGCCTGTCAGTGTACCTTTCGCTTCCCCGGCCCCATGGCGGGAGAATCTTCGCCCCAGGGCGTTGCAAGCGTCGGCGCGCGGCCTCCGGGCACTTAACGCGTCTCGTCGCGCTGGCGCCGCGCGTCCCGACTTCCGAAGCGCTCGCAGCCCCCCCGGCGAGCGCCCCAGGCGGCAGGCTGCAGGAGCTCGCGAGACGAAATTATGCGACAGCGCCCTCGGTTCAAGTCCCGCCCCGGATCAGTTGCTACGAGCGGGAGGTCCTACGGTTCGAATTCCGAGGGTGGCAGGACCTAGCTGGAGAGCCAGGTCGAATTCAGCCGCTGCTTGAAGGAGAATTCTAGCGGCTGCCTGGTCTGACAGAAAGTTTCCCATAGTTTCTACGTTTAATACCAGGCGACTGTCGGATCACATCTTAAACAACGGGCCACGGATGGCGGGCGATCTTTCCATCCTCTTCTTTGTCCTATCCTTACCCCTTACCTACACACACACACTTGCATGCACTACACTACCGCACATGTTTGGAGGGCAGACGGGAGCTTAAAGTTTGGGATAAGGTGTTGATGAGAGATTCTTTGTTGTGGAAAACGCAGCATGCCGACTGGTAGGTCGCCACCAGATCTCAAAAATTAGTGGGAGACATCACTTCATGTGATAAAAACTTGCACTAAACTTTCGGGATTAACGACACTACGCGTTGAAGCGCAGAAATATGAAGAAATCAAACTAGGTAGGGGTTACATTAGTCATTTTGATTGTGTCTACACCGCAGGTAAATATGAAAGTGACCCATCCCAAAATTTGTTAACTTTTAAGTAAAGTCACATTTTAAAAAAATTCTTGCAATAATTTATTACGATATTTCGCAAAACAGCCAAGGCATGGAGAAAAACAATCTGTTTTTGTAAGCAAGGTAAACGACTTTTCTTACATAAAATCCCTTCTCATCAATATTTAGAACGTTAGATTAGTTTCTTTTCTCATACACTTGTCTATCACCCTGGCTATCAACGTAATATGCGCGACGAATAAAAATGTTATAGTGGTGTATGTCATTATTTGAAAAAGAACGGCTTACTCGCAGATACATGCATGTAGATAAATCAATTTGTTAACCTAAAACAGTTGTAGGTCAGAGCTTCAATAAACTGGCAACAGATGATAACATTAGATTTTCCTTCCCAATTTTGTGTAGAGCAATTTTACAAAATGTTAAATCTTCCAGAAAAAAGAAAATATAACATAAAACTATTACGCTTTATTTTAACAATACAATTACAATACATAAAGTTACATTAACAATAAGCTGTTTTTAATAAATCTAATACAGGATTGCAACCATTATATTCAGTATATATGCTAATTACATAACTGGTTTCCGATTATTTAAACCTCCAGGTACAATAGGTAAACGCATATCTGGCAAAATGTAGATAAAAATAGAATTCTTAAGTTTTTGGTGTAGTGTCCAAAGAATACTAAAAATAAGGCGCTCAAGGAGTTCATATGCCAGTCCTTTCGGGCCCATTTATGGTTTGGAATGTCTCCCGAATACTTCAATAGGTAATGAATACTCAATAGAAATTTTATTTCAACTGCGTAAAAATGCAGCATTCTTTTAAGAAAATCAATATACTTATGAAGAGATTCGAAAAAAGTGGAGGTTAATTCTTTAAATTCGGGAATCGCTTCGGAAAATTAATATGATCTGATTTTTAACGCGTAATATTCATTACACTAATAACAGAGTCTTATAAAAAATAATTTAAGATAATACAAAGTTTAATTTTTGGAGTAATAATATTAATACACAAATTCAAATACCTAATGAGATTATAAAGGTTTGAATGAGAAAATAACATTTTTGTAGAATATGGTACAGGATTTTGATACAGAATATTTCGAGAGAGAAAGAGATAATCAATACGTAATCTTCCTTAAATTCACAGAAGTCATGCTCCACACATGTTTTTAATAATTAACTAATCGATTTACAAATCTGAGTTTAAACTTAAAGATCTCTCGATTTAGTAATACAATTATACGCCCTGCACGACAAGTTGGGACTCGTAAATGTTTAAGAGGAATGGAAAATACTAAGGAGTGATAACAACTCTTAGAATACGATCATAAATATTTCTTAGCAGTTGTCTAAAAACATTTTGTATCTATCAATGCTATACTTACTTGCAAATAAGCCCAATTAGATCCGACACTAGTAGCACTAATGAGAAAATATAAGATATCAGTAGGTTCAGAAACTTCGTAAGAATTGTGCTCAATAAATCCAAGACTGCCAAACTAATGTAATTTCTTTGCCTTACATTCGAAGATACGAAAAAAAAGCAATTCAAAGTTACCATTTATTCCGAGAATCCTCCCCGTTTTCAGAAGTCTGAAAAGGAAATATTAATCTAGTTGCAATAATCAAGAGGGAGAAGAAAGAACCGAGAAAAATGAAAAGAAAAGGAATAATCTTAGAGACTTCCTTTCTAAAACGCAATTCTTCGACACAACGGGCGTAATTTTTCCCCCTGAAGGCAATAATTCGCTCCTTCTATCGACCTTCTTCTCTACTTTCGTGTCCACGAGATTTTCTTCTTTAAAGCTCACAGATTCCACGCTTCACAGATGTCGGAAGACGGTAAATCGATGATCCGGAAGCATTTCAAGGAAACGGTCAGGTTTTCGGTTCTTTGTCAAGGAAGATGGTATCATTATATTCAAGATCTATCGTGAAACGGGAAATATGGTACAAGGCCAAACGTTGTGGTCTGCATTTTTTGTAAATAATGTAGGTAGTTTTTGACGAAGGTGATAACGCCGAGCAAAACGCGATGAACTTTTTACTCAACCTTATGAGGACTGGCAAAATTAGGCGTGCCTCCCCAGCTTTAAGAGTGAATGAAAGTTAGGGATGGCTGGCGAATGAGCTCACAATCACTCTCAGGCAACACAATCTCAATTTTCAAGTCAGAACGTCGTCGGCGAGATAGCTGTTATTGTAGTGCACTTACAAGTGCAGCTATTCAATAAACAGACTCTTCCAAACTCTTCTTACGAAAATAATAGTTACCTGTGGTTCTACAAAGCAACGCAGACTTTCTCTATGAGTTATTCTTCTTAATTTTATGTCGGAGATTCCTTGTCAGTTTTGCCCCACCTCCTTCCCTATGAATGTTTGTAACCATTTTTTATTGTATTATTTATTGTGTTGTGAAAAGTATTATACATTAAAAGTTGGATGAAAATGAAGGGATTAGAAAGGGATTTGAAAAGAAAGGGTAATTTGGATTATACATTCAAAATAGAATCAATGCTGAGTTTAAAGCTTTTGCAAAGGAATATGAGGTATAGTTTATATTTATGGCCATGTAATTCACTTAAATTGTCAGATGGCATTAAGGGCTGAATAATACCTTGTGCACGCGACGTGTTGGGCCTGAGCGGTGCCAGACGGTCAATGCTAGAATACAGGCCGCCCACACAGGTCAGCGACTATGGGGAGAGAATGTAGCTCCGTAACTGCAGTAATGAATAGGGCTAAGTATGCACTCTCAATGGGGTTTGGGCTTCAATAGTATTCCAGCAGCTCACGAGATGCGCTTGCGCAGGTGAATGAGTTGGTGAATCTGTGCACCACAATGCAGTCCACGTCGAAGGCAGATTCACCGCGATTACTGGAGGCAATACAACATCAGGAGGCTGTTTGTCGAAAGTAAGGGAAGAGCAGTTGATTTAAAGGCAGTGAAATTGAAAATACTCGTTGATATGAATAACATGTCGAAGACAAACGGTTTGCCGAAAACAAAGCAGAGTTCCCGAAGGCAACGTCGCGTACGAGGAGGAGTGTGCCGGGAAGTGGGGAGAGTTATGTAAGCTCGTTGACCTCGTTTTGGGTTCGAGACTGTGGATTTCGGTGGGTAGGAGGATGTGCATTGGGGTTACAATTCCTGCTTTGTCGCCTTCCAGTGGCCGAGCGGACGTCACGGAGGGAGTGGAAGAGGCAAGTGGCGAGCTGGAATGCAAGGAGCAGCCAGCTGCTGGGAAGGAGCTTATGCCGTAGGCCCTTTTAAGGTGAGGGCGGAACACAAAGCATCAAGTTGAGAATCTCCATCCAAGTCAATGAAGTTGAGCATCTTCAGCAAGTCGATCCTGCGGAGGCTTTCAAATTGGGTCAAGAGAGAGTACTTTAGCAAGTTAATTTAAAAAAATATTTCAGGCAAGTCGAATTGGAAGGCCTTGATCAGGACAATAAAGTAGAAACTTCAGAATGTCGATAAAATGGAGGATGTCAAACTTATGTATTAAGTGGAGCATCTTCAGAAAGTTTATAATTCAGAGGCTATCAAGCATATCGATAAAATTGAAGATCGGAAAAGAGTTGATCAAATTGAGGATATGAAACAAATTAATTAATGGTAAGATATCAACCAACTGATTCGATAAACTGAAGGATCTGAATCAATCCGAAGAAGTGGAAGATATCCACTTAGGAAGGAGATTAAATTTAGAATTTCTACGAAGTAAATAAAGTCGAAGTTCTTGAACAATTCTTATAAGTGGGAAAACTTGAGTCGTTCTAGAAAGGATTGTAAGTTTAACTTTTGTAGGAGATAGAGAAAATCGATCAAATGTAAGATCTCAAATATATTAAATGGAGGATCATAAAAGTTTCGCAAAATTATACGAGGCATTTATATGAAGTAGAGGATATTGAGAAAATTACTAAAATATAAAATCTCAAACATGGCAATCAAGTGGAATTTCTTAAACATGTATATCAAGAAATCGATCTCCAGCATGTTGTTCAATTGGTGAATCTCGATGAAGTCAAGATCAAGTGGAGGATCTCAAGAAATTTGAGATTAAGAGGACGATCTTCAGAATTTTAAGATCAAGAACAGATCTATTGAATGTCGAGATCAAGAGGCAGATCTCACGAAGGTCGACAACATGTGGAGGATCTGAAATATGTCTATCTGATATTTGTCAACACGAGTGGAGTTTGGTTCTTAAGATATTCGTTCAAGTTCACGATGGAATGTGCTTTGGAGTGTATGTTTGTGTTGAATTTGGGAAGAGCGAATAAAAGAGATCATGTGGATGATGTGTAGAAAAGAAATCGCGTAAATGATTGTACAATAATTTGTGTTTAAAAGCGTCTGAGTGCTTTTGAATAACTTGTTATCATCGTAAATCATTTTGTAATTTTTCTGAGAAATTATTAATGCCATTAGTAAACTTTTCAAAATGTATCCATCTATTATTTAAAATACTTATTCCGCACATAATATACTTTCATTGGCTTCGAAAATAAGTTGGAGAGTGTTCCACGAGATATGCTATAAAACGTTTTTAAGATAACTAATGTATGTATGTATCTCTCCTTGCCATAATTACGAATAGAATTCAATGATCCAAACTTAT
This sequence comes from Gryllus bimaculatus, assembly GCA_017312745.1. NCBI lineage: Eukaryota > Metazoa > Arthropoda > Insecta > Orthoptera > Gryllidae > Gryllus > Gryllus bimaculatus. The sequence goes on along the minus strand of BOPP01000136.1, from coordinate 1,246,335 downwards.
GTTTATTTCAAATTGCTCAACATATGTAGGTGTTGGAGATCGAATAACATGAGTCTACTACTAGAACGAGCGTTTTTGGTGGATAATAAATCAATTAAGCTGCATTCTAATAAGTTTGTACTTTATTTAAGACGGTGCCCCAACAACCGAAAACTGCTCCCAGTCAAATGTAGTAATTATAAACTTCATAGCAAAATGAGTGTTCCCATGTATTTATAATATCTATATTCTTCTCCAGAAATATAAGTTAAAATTCACAAAATATTTAAACATAACTGCAAACATTTGCGCAAGTTATTAACTATTACAATGTTCGATGAAAATAATTAAGGGAACAACAAACATTTATGTAAACGTTAATCCTAATATGTTTACAATGCTTGATGCTAATGCCAAATTAATAAAATAAATGACAGTCATTATTGATAAAAAACACATTCAGTGACCAAATGTGTCTAATAGGAAATTAAATATAAAAAGTACTCTCAGATATGTGTATAAAATTGCTCGTATAGTCTATTAAATGATGCTCGTTTTACAGCGATGATCATATTGAACTCGTTTCATTAATAACTAATCTGATGCTGTTAAAACAGGAAAATGTTCAGTATTTGAAGCATGTTCATTTCAATGAAGTTTATTCAGACATAATTAACTAGTTATTTGAATCTACATACATACGAGAAGTAAGATTTGTTACAGTTACAGTACTGAGCAAAGGAACAATTGTGAAAAATTAGAAGAGTTCAGTGACCTAAATATCAGAAAATTGGGAAAGTGACGACGAAATAAGGAGAGGAAATATAGATCATAACAGTGACTTCTTAGATATTCAATTTTTATATCTTTCAATATTAGAAAGAGTGTTATTTACCAAAACACCCTTGTAATTACTATAGGTAAACAATATTTGACGTAACTAAAATGAGCGAGTCCACTGTAAAGTTAACTATTGTATACTACAAAATTAATTAAGAAAACAGAATTGTAAGAAAAATATTAGGTATCAGAAACAACCTACCAAACAAAAACTGTTTCTACCATCTGTGCTTGAACCGATATTGGCGTCGTTTTCACAGCGACAAACTACCATCAATCAGATTTCGCTTTGTTTCTGTTTGGTTGTCGTTTTTCGTTCTTATCCATTTTTGCGGCGGTATGAGTGGGAGGTCAGTTTTTTTCTCTTGTTTTCGACATCAAAACGGGCGCTCGTATACAGACGGCGTAAGTCGTAACATTGATATTGAGGATTCATAACAATTTCTCGCTTGAGGTTTCATTTTTGTGGCTGGCTTTTACAATCTTTGCCATTCGTGAATTAGCGTCCGTTGGTTGTATTGGTATATTCTATACAGATCGCTCCTTTCATGGCAAAGCCTGAAAGTAATACCAATTATTTGAAAGTAAATTTAGAAACACTAATTTTTAGTTGGTTTGCCCCAGAACACGATTTTATAAAAATAAAAAGTGACATTTTATAGATTCAGTGATCGATTCTCGTTTCGTGTTTTCTATACGGTTTATGTAAAAACGTACAATATGAATCTTAAGTAACGTAAGTAAGATGATTAGTAAGCAATATGTACGATGGTTATGTCGCGAGAAGATACTCAACGAGGAAGCTGCAACATAAGTATTAATATTTCTGTGATTGTGTACATCTATAAATAAAAAACGTTTTTTTAAATTTCAAAGTTCTTGAAAAATACGACCACCCATCGCTAAGTAGGCTTGTAAAGCTGCCTCTGCTGCAGTGGTAACCGGTTGACTACGGACGCGTTGTATGGTGGGTAACGTATGTTGGGTAATGATCGGCAAATAGGCAATATTTAGACAGAAATTAACCACACTACCTTTCTAAAAAATAATTATTTTAGAGTAGATTGATCCAACGTTTTTAGAAATATATTCACGAAAGACAACTAATCATTCTTCAACTACCATTTCTTGATTTCAATTTCAAAATTTCTCATACATGATTTACTGTATTCCTAAAAATAAACAAATTTGAAGAATTCAACATAATTGCATTGATAAATATGTACTTTTTGGCTCTGAATGCATTGACTTTCTCCTCCATTAGGATATACATATTGTAGAGAAAGTTATGTAGTGCTGCAAAAAACCGATGTTGAGATTTTGACGCAAACTCATGTTTGACACTATAATATATAAGAAGTGTATATTTGTTTTGGATATAGCACATTCCAGTGAAAGTAGATGTGAAAGAGATAATAGTTGTTTAATATGTTTAACCCTGTGATGCGAATTGATGACAAATGGTATTTTAAAATTAAGTCTAGTAAATTGTAGATATCACACAAAATTCGATTTATATTCCTATATATTTATAATCCTTTATATTATGAATATTACATTGCATGCAGAAACGTGGCATTCTTTTTAAGCGATCCGGGTGGCCAAATTGTTTGCTCAAATCGTCCAGAAATCGACCAAATCGTCCTTCAAACCAATCGCGAACAATTGTGACTCGGTGACATCGCGTATTGTCATCCATAAAAATTGCATCGTGAAAATGAAGTCTGTGAATGGTTGTAAAATGTCTCCAAATGGCTGAAGAATATCATGTCCGGACCATAATTAGTTTAATTGGACCTGAAGAAGGCTCCATGGGGTCGTGGGGTCTGCGTCACTCTCGAATTCTACCATCAGTTCTTAGCAACTGAAATCGGGACTCATCTAACTAAGCCACAGGAGACCTATCATTATGGTCAGGAGCCGAGGAGAGGCGCTGCAGGCCGTGTCATGTTGTAAGCAAGGGCATTCAAGTCTGTCTTCTGCTGCCTGAGCCCAGTAAAGCCATATTTCGCCGTATTGCCCAAACGGATACGTTAGTCGCCCGTCCCACAATGATTTATGCAGATATTTTACGCCGTATTGCATGTCTCTTAGCAGTGACAACTTTCGCAAACGCTGCTGCTCTCGGTCACTACGTGCAGACCATTTGAAATTGCGTTGTGAGAAGTGGTGAGACGTTATGCCTGAAATTAGGTATTCTCGGCCTAGTCTTGACCCATTGGATCTCAGAATATTGAATTCTCTGAGGATTTTCGAAATGAAATGTCCCACGCGTTTAGCTCTAAGTAGCATTCCGCGTTGAAAGTCTATTAATTCCCATCAGTGACCATAATCACATCAGAAACATTTCACACATGAATTATTTGCGTAGAAATGAAAGGTCTGCCAATGCACTTCCCTACCTTTTGTACGCAACACTATTGTTACCTGTATATTTAGATACACATTCCATGTTGTGCAATGCTAGTGTCGACACGTGAAATCTGATTTTTTTTACTTCCTTCGTAGGTAGCATTTGAAATTTGTACTCTGATCAGATTTATCTTTGATAAATGGGCCTACATACTTATACACTTGTAAATTATAGCTTAATATGATGTGATGTATTGATGGACATATACCATCACACCCAATGAGAAACAACGATGGAATGCATGCATTTTCAACAACAAAATCGTTGAAACTGCAAAGAGGGATATGGTCAGCCGATGTGAATAGAAAAGGACAGACTACTCATGCAACCATTTTACCATATTTACATTCTTTCTTTTCCTCTCCCCGTCCTTCCTATCACTAGAGAGATTCTAAAAGTCGTAATGCACACGCGTGTGTACGCCAAAACTCCGAATTCGATCGTGAAAAGGATCAATTTAATTCGGTTATTAGGGTGTGAATTTGGATTTCTTAAAAAAGTAGCATAGTTTTTGTGACATAGATGGCACAACCAAACAACTACCTATTACATAAAATAAAAATAAGTAATATCATTTCGTAATTGCCTGGGAAAGCCATGTACTCAGGTTATTCTTGGTTCCGTTTCAGATTCGTTAACATAAGAGAAATATCAAACGTCCTTAGTAATACTAGCTTGAATAGAATATGATTATGTGACGCTCACTACTTTAATTAATAATCATTTTATATGCTACATCAATTCTACAATAATTGCTAGATGTACATATTCTATGTTTTCGCGCCTTAAAAATCCTTCAAATATGTAAAATTTGTCCCACCTGGCTCAGAAAATGATATTCTAATCTCAATAGCAAAGTGTGAAGTAATAAAATGGTATGCACAAAGAGCGACACCTGAGAAATAAAGTAGCTCATTGTAGATGAAAAATGAAATACGTTAGAGACCTTGTAATATATTCAAATTTATGCTGCTTAACTTCTGATCTCATCACACAGTTTTTCAGCTGATCGTGGCCTTTTGGTTAACATGAAACCCTGAAAAGAAAATTGCAAAAAATGTATATTTGTTTCCAGAGAAACATAATGCAATATAGCATTGCAGCTTTTTATTACATTTTCTAGACATTATGTGAAGATTATAAGTGATATCAATATTTAGGAAGAGTTGCCTGTTGTGTAGTATCTCGTCATCGAAATAAGTTTGAAAATGTAATATTGTAAGCTTTCCATAGAGGATGATCAAATCTTTCAAAAACATTCCTCCTCGGTATTATTGGTTATAGTTTTTACACTACATTTTTATTAATTTAGACTAATAATTCATATTTCAATTCATAACACTAGAATTATATAATAAAATATATCAGTACCCTTGACCATTTTTTTAAACAAAGGATTATACATTATTTACCAGATTATTTATGGGGATTATTTATATTAGATATTGGGGGTTTAGATGTTCATCAACTTCTACGGTTATTGAGGGCATGATTGAGGATCTAATAGGTAGATTCAACACGTAATAATAATGGATAAATCACAGAGTGAAAGGCAAGGCGAACGGGAAAGCTTTTTATTTAGGTTTGCTCGTTATTATTTGTTCAGCAACAACAGAAAACGTGCAGAATCTTACCTACGGGTATAACTACTATCAAAACGAAAGTAAAAACGTTTTGCACATTACTAAAATACTATTATCACTTTTTGAGCACACGCCAGTAGTGAAACTAGTGCTAGTTTCAAAACATAATTCGACACTTCATTAAGTTTCATTCTAATTCACGAAAATGTACTTCATTGTTACGTTGTGTATGTAATATCGCTAAAGGTCGAAATATGACGAATGTTAGAAATAACTTAATAATTCACCCATTAAACAGTTGGAGTACATAAAGCTGTATGCATTACTGAGTCAACGATTCGTTACTTCTTGAACGTAACGTACAGTTGCCAAGCAGTTGCTGTCAAAGTGGTCCATTCTTAGAATAATCTCTAAATATATATACGGTTAGGAGGAATCAGGTAAATAGAAATTTTGTGGCTGACACAATGCATTTCGGAAATACACACTGTGTAATTTCTTTTGATAACCATTTGTGTTTTGATTAGAAGGAAGTATGTTTAAGCATTTTCGTTACAGGATGTGAATGTATTGGCTGTAAGATGTTTTAGTTGTGAAAGTTCGAACTTGTAGTACTTATATTATTGGTTTAAATTATAATGCGTTTCTCTTGATCAAAATCGTGTCAATGATTTCATTTCATGTATGTAACTCTGTATCCTTAATTTTTTATTAGGTCTCAGAAATATCAGAATCTTGTCCAAGGAGAGTACTACATATACTTCACAACTCCTCCCGCCACAGAAATAAGCAGATTCCTGTGATTAACTGATGCGTTGCTCTCTCTCAAAGCCAGACTACATCTTAAGTCTGATTGAGATTGTTTGAGTGCAATGGGGTTATTGTATGTGGTTTAATTACTTCGATATTTCTATGTTCTCACATCTGACAGCATACGTCTAGTGGAAGAAGAAACGTTTCGAAAAATGTGCTCAATACCAAAGATGGGACTTCACCATGCCATGTTAAAGTCAGCCGCTATCTGCAACACAGTTCCTGCGATCGGCTCTCTGAGTGGTAGTTTTCCGTGTTTTCTGCGATCAATACCAGGCGAAAGCTGGAGTAATACCCTAACAAACGGACTAGACCAAGCGCGGTCATTTCTTCATCTTCCTTGTTCCATTATCTCTCTCAAACACACACACACACACACACACACTCAAATACAGTTGCACGTTCATTCACCTCACTATGAGACGTGACGGAAGACCAGCTGATAACCTAGAACTTGTCCCTGCTCGAGCGGTGCCCCCACTTTGGAAGAGATACCTTTAGGGGAAAATTCCCCAACAACCGACTTGTAGGTCGGTACCGGACCTCACCGCCAGCGGGGTAGGAACACCGCCACCTTCCACGATAAATTATCAGAATATTAACGGCACTAATGCCCATAGCCCACGACGTGCTCGGAAACAACAACCAATCGATACATTAAAGTCCAAATGCAGTTCTAGAACAAACGGTTTCATTAGCGCAACGTATCGCCGGCTGAAAATCGCGCGGTGCGCGCGTGGACCCGAACAGCTGCGCAGAGCTTCCGCAGCGGCTGCGGAAGTCGTTTCCGATCGCCGACCCGATAAACAGCAATTCATCAAGGGCCGCGCGCCCGACAGCCCGTGACAGGGGAAAACCGAACATAATCTCGCGCTAGGTGGGGTATTTAATAAGAAGAGGATGATGATTAAACCCGCCCCCGCCGCCCCCCACTGCCACCCCCCCGGCCCCACCCCGCGGGAGAGTGACCAGGCGTCAGTCGACGGCCAACATGCACACTGGGCGCGTCGGTCGGGCGGGATGGCTTCTTAGGGAAATGTGGTTGCTTCATTTCAAGCTACAACTTTGTAAAATAAGCTAGGCGTTCAGTTCTTGGCCTCGATGTTTTATTTCTGTAGTACATTTTCTTCACGTAATCAAATCTTACAATCACTCCCATGAATATTTCATTCCGTTTCTATTGTTGAACTGTTTCTTTATTTAATATCTTCGTTTTGTTTCTAAATGAGACATATTTTTTGTATTGTGTACTCTCATGTATTATATGTCATGTGGTTGTGTGTTTGTATTCTGTTTAGCACTTCACACAATTTCACATATATAAGGATAGTAACGAAAAATGAGATTTAAGGTCTGTCGAAAAATACTCAAAAGCAATTGTAGAATGAAGAATGTTGAGTAAAATATCTCACATTACTGGCTGGAAAAAGTAGCCCGATTGGAGTAGAAACGTTTTCTTTTCACGATGTAAATAATATTCTTCCACGGAGACGACTTGTATACGAACCGTTGACCTACATGAGTTGACCTACAAAGGTCGCTCATGGAAACAAATGATACTAATGCAGTCCCTTTGACTGGGAGGTCCTTGAGTTCGAACCCGGACAGTTACAGAATTTTGAACACTAGTTCGATAGCCAGGTCAAATTCAGCCGCTGTTCTGAGTAGGATTCTATCAATTACATCATCATCATCATCATCATCATCATCATCAGGGGAATGCTGCTGTAGAACCATATTCAACGGGCCACGGAGAGTACGCGATCTTTCCTTCCTCTTCCTTGGCATATCCTCGCCCCTTATTATAAAAACTTGCATACACACGCACATGTCGTGAGACCAGTCGGGAGCTTGGAGTTTGACCCGATTGGGCTGTGTGCGACTGTTGGGGATATCTAGATGCGGAAAACCATCACGCATTATCACATCCGCAATACACGACAAGGTCTCCAAGTTCTAATAAACCAATAAAGCCTTCTTGTCGAAAGCACAAGTACGTCCACCCATATAATCGATCTGGAAAAACTACTCACTCTGTAAGGCGATCTCCAACGATGTTAGATTAAACACGTACAGGAAACTGCTGCTGATGCCCGTCTGCTCTGATTGAGTGCGAATTTTCAGTTACCCACGAGTGTAGGGTGTGAAAACTCACAACACAATCACGTGAAACTGTGTTTCGTCACTAAAAGCAAAACACTCCACGGACGATGTATTATCTGCCACCAGCGGGGCATCAACCTAGCCGGCCACGCTCTAAGCACCCGAGTGGTGGCCCTGCATGTGTACTAGTGTAGCGCATGCAAGTGTGTGTGTGTGTGTGTGTGTAGGGGTGATAATAGGAGAAGGAAGAGGAAGGAAAGATCAAGCGCGGTTTGTTGCCAGTTTGTCAGGTTACTGCTCAGGCATTTGTCTCGCGTAGATCGGAAAAACACCAATCAGAGCTGCCGGCCGATAGAATTCTCCTAGCGTATCGATTGGACCTGGCTAACGATCTACGGGCGAAACTTCTCTATCGTTGAAACTTCTAACCTAGGACGTTCTGGACCGAGGCACTGCAGTGTCATCAGTTGACGCCTTGTGCCACCTTAACTAGTAGCATTGCGAAGATTTTCGAGTGTATTACCATTGGTGTTTGGTAGACTGGTGCTCCCCAACTCACTCGCAATTCCAGTTCAACTGAATATCAACGGCGAATTGGGCGGAGCAAAGGGATGCACCACTCTGAGTATCTAAGGACTACAAGGAAAGAGAGCTGCTGTTTAAAAGGAGCAGGGGAGCTCCCTGGCGGCGCGGGGCGAACTACGGCGGCGCCGGAAGTGCGAGTCCCCCCCCCCGGGGGCCGCTTCCGCCGGCTGTAACTCACGGACGCCCTCCTCGCCCTTCCCTCGTTGACGACGAGAGAAACGCGGCCCTTTGATAGGGCCAGAAGGAATGCAAGGGCGAGGCCTGAGACAGCCGTGCAGCAATAAGGGAGAGAAATGTTGAATCACGACGTGCGGAATGCGGATCCAATGATTAATTTTGGCAGCAATATATTGCATAAGAAATGTGCCCTGTCGAATATTAGAATATGTTTCTACTTCACATTTAATATGGCGTTTGGTATCTACAGATTACGCTACATTAGATATCTACAGACTTGGCTTATTGCAAAATTGACTCAGATCAGAAAGTGTTGAAATTTTATTTTTGTGTTATTTTCGAATTATTGATTCGAATATTTTCGCACCCCGATTGCGCCCCGAGTTCATCGTAGCTTTACGCCGCACTTTCTTCCAAATTCGTATGCGCTTTCCTCGAAATGTCTCTTAAAAGCACAAGAACATTAATTTATTTGATTAATTCAAGTTTCCGGGCACGCCAATTGCTAAAACCATCAGTCTCGTAAGTGTTGTAGATGTAGTGCAGGTGCAGGTGTCGGTGATCGTTTCTCACTGGAAGGTGAGATCTGGAACAACCTTCACGCCGTCTGGGTCTCCAGGCATCCACCTGCGGGGCACCGCCCCAGCCGAAGCAAGCTCTAAGCCCCCGACCGATGCCCCGCCTCGTGCGGTAGTGTAGTGCAAGTACGTATGTGTAAGTAAGGGGAGGGGATAGGGCAAGGAGGAGGAAGGAACCTTCCGATCAGAGACACTGTAGCTACTCCTGCCGGTCAAAGGGTTTTGCTTTGCGTTTACTTAAAGAGTGCAGTAAATTGCGTAAATAATAGTTCAGCTTATGAACAAAAGTTATTGTACGCCGGTGAGGCACTCGCCTCAGCCAAGGCGAGCTCTAAACTCTCGACTCTTCTTCAGGCGTTTAAGCGTGAGTGAAGGGGGAGAGGATTGGACAAGTAAGACGAAGCGGTCCTTGACCTGCTTGTTAGGATACCGCCACGGCATTCGCATGGTGTTGATCGGAGAAATCACGGAAAACCACAGATCAGAGCAGCCGACCGCCGATTGTGCACCAGATTACGACTGGATTCTAGCTAGCTATGACGCCAGTGTCGAAAATCGTGCCAAACCACGGGACTCAAACACTAGGACCTCCCGGTCAGAGTTACTGCGGTGACATCTGTTAATCCTGCTCCACCTATGCTGCTGTAAACCCGTTGAAGAGATATATCATTTTTACAAGTCAAAAGATTAATAGTCTGTTTTCACTGTTGATCCGTTATCACTGTAAAATCCGTAAATCGTCAGAAATACTCTTAAATCTTGCATTGAAGACGGCATTAACTTGCACTATATGACTAACGTGCACTAACTAACCACATCCAAACGAACTGCTTTTCCCTTCCTCCCTTTTATAATTACACGATCCAGATTCTGCAATATGTGTACTTGTAATTAGCCTACCTTCGACGAGGCGGCTCCGTAAGCTTCGGCAAAACGACAGGCGCCCGAAATGTGATGATTTGTTGGATGGCTTCTTGGGATTTTAGCACATATTCTTGGAAATCAAAATTCGATAATTTCATAACTATTGCTCAGAGTTTTGCGTGGCACTTAATACTATGACTCTCAAATTCAAAGCACGCGTTAGAAACTATACTACGAATGCTACATAGGCACTGTATAGAGATTTCTCAAATAATGTACAATTTGCACCAAAATCTTAAAACACGCACGTACTGAGAATGTCTGCAAAACAGCATTCTGTCGCTTAGATGCGTTTGGCAACTACTGGTATTAAACTCTTGGTCGGTTGGAGAAGTAAAACTCACACACATACACACACACACGCACAGTTATTCCAGGCTTCAAAGCGCTAGGTCTTTATTAAAGGGAATAAAAGGGGGTGAACCCCTCCAAGAGGAGAAGGAGCGAGGAAACTCCATGTGCGTGAGTGCTTCCCGCGACGCGGCGCAACGCTGCAGCTTGCGCGCAAGGTCGCGAGCAGCGAGTGCTTTCAGCTGTTCGCAAAGGCAGAGCAGAGACAATCGGCGGTTGCGCGCGCTGCGAACGTGCGAGACCACGACGCCGCAAAAGAGAAAGCAAAGAATGATCTGTCACGTAAACACCAGCCGGGAAATTAAAAGCGTAACAAACGGAGGGACCAGATTGTCTTTTTATAGCTCCGCGTCTCTTTTAGTATTTTTTACGAGTGCGAAATTAGGCCGAAGCCATACCAGGCAGAAAAGTTTCTTGTTTACGGCTGAGATGGGGTTTCTTTAAAAGTTGACTCCTTTGATGCATTTTAAGTGACATTTGAAGCGTGTAGATAATTTCACGCAGGGAAGCGCCGTAAAAATATCCTCGCACACGGGAGAAGAGAAACTTTTTTCAGGTCGGACAGCGGTGATGAAATTACACAGGAAATGAATGTTTGACATCAAGCTCTCACAATTCATAAATAAAGAGTTTTTTTCAAATGGTCTTTCTTCATTTGAAATATCATTCATAAACTTAGAAGCATTCAAAATGTTAATTTTGTGCCGTTTTAAAGAAATTAAATCTTATTTGTTGTTCTACAAGAACTGTGCACAATGAATCATTTAAGTTTGTATACAATTGAACAGAAGGAGAAAAGTAAAATAACCAATTCTGTCTCTAAACACGGCCAATATTTTTGTCAACAATGTAGGAAAACAAGTAATTTTCAGCTTCCCGCAGGGATTTCGCCTACATACTGCACTGTTAATACACAGTTTTAAAAGTATTATTAGATATATATTACTAGCTACCTAACTTCCAACAACCAGACATCCTATTGTAGGTGCCATACTGCACGAGGAGAAACATTGCAATATTGTTAAGCATTCATCAATGACTTAAACCCGTGCAATTAACAAGCCTAGAATATCAAATCGAAAATGTATTTTATTTTCGGAGGTACTGGAGATTTCTGATGATACCCATGCTTAAGACTACCTAGGAGAGTTAAACGTTCAAAAATATTAGAAATGTAGAAATGTAAACTGCTAAAGTCGTTAGCCTCTTAAGTGCAGTTTATTTTTCCTCGTTAGTATTCCCATTTCATAATTCAAATTTTAAGTATGAAATTTTTTTCAAATTCTTTTTGCAGCGCTCTTCAATTTTTATGAATATTTTTCCGCCGTTACGCATAACTAAATAAAAAAGGCATAAGGCTAATTTTAAAACTGATGGATGTTGATGGAACATCACACTGCAGATATTGACATCTATTGTAATGAAAAGACCCTATTTTTCAAAACACAAAGGGAATACATACAATTTAAACACAAGGAGATGAGAAGCATTGCAATATTATTGTTGTTTTGTAACCAGAAACACTTCACAAAGAAATACTTCATTGAAATAAAACAATTTAGATGATCTTGTTCAATTGATTAGAGATTCATTTAGTCCCGTTAGTGTAGTGCATTTCCCCCCTCGGGAGGTAGAGTGATCTTCTCTCGCTGAATGGTGAGATCTGTCGCCGATCTATCGTCGGCTAGTTGTATTTCCACATGTGTGGTATTGTTGTGCATATACGTGTATGTGTGTGTGAGTAAGGGGAGAGGATAGGACAAGCAAGAGGAAGGACAGGTTGCATGCGAACCGTGACCCACTTGATAAGGTACTTCTCCGGCATTCATCTGGTATTAATCGGAGAAACCACACGAAAAATTACCGATCAGAGCAGCTGGCTGCTAGAATTCTTACCCAGACAGTGGATGAATTCCTCAGACCTATCTAGGCAGATTGGAAAGTTGCTACCGTTGAGACTGGAACCATGAACCTCTCGGTCGGAGACTCTACAGTGACATCAGTTGCTGCCTGAGCCACCTCACCCGGTCCTTTGCTTTGATGGCCGCCTTATTGGTGTAATTAGTCACTAGCATTGTGGACTGTAAAACGGACAAGTAGTTGGTCTAATTCCTTCTTCAAGCAACTGCTTCCACTAGTCCACGCGCAACCCAACCCACCGAACTCTGCGGGAAGTTGCAGCTGCGGCGCCAATCGGCGCGGCAACCACCGCGAAGCGAACTGCGATATCATGGTATCGAACTGGCAACATTAATCACAACATTGCGAGCCAATACCTGCAGAGATCACACGCGTCGAAATGGCTAATAATTCGTGCATTTGTCTCGCAGATGGGATATCGGGGTCGTTAATAAGGCAGCAAAGAGGCGGCGCTGCGTGCTCCAATGCACGCGTGCACAGGGTGAATGGGGTGGGGGCTTAATTATTTTAGCGCAGGCGCGCGCGCGAGGGCCGATAGCAGCGTTGCCAGATTTTCAAAGACAATTCACAACGTCATGTGGTATCACGGTGCCGCGTTTCAATTCTTCGTCGGTTTACATTTCATGATTTGCGTTTGACAATCTTAATAGCACCGTCGCCTGTAACGGCAACCGGTCAGTGACTCATACAGTGTATTGTCTTATTTACACTTTAGTCTGTTCGCTGGCAATTTAAGGAGGTTTACACATAAATAAATTACTTAATACACAGCTATATTTCGTTTTCTGCGATGTATTTGGTAAGAAATAGCTTTCAAATACACTGAAAAGCGTGTCCTCTGCAGTGATGCCTAAAAGCGTTGTTTTAAATTACAACCCCAAAGCCAATTATTGAGGATGAATATTCCTGTTTTCTTGGTTATAACAAAGGATCCGGTGATATTTAACGAAGTCTTTCACACTAATGTAATGTTATGTGCAATGTTCCAATATGACCAGAATTTGTAATAATTTAATTAATATAAACATGTTAAACTTTATAACCGTAAACTAACTATTTTTATAAACTATAACTAATATAAACATAAATGATGGAACTTCATGTAATTGTACAAGATTGTTGGTCAGAGACTATCTGAATGTGTGAACTGCATAGTTCAGCAGCGTACCGACTGAAAGAGCGCAGCAACAACATCAGTTGCCTCTGCGGCATCAAAAGGTCCTAGGGTTAAAGTGCCGAAGGTGGGTGATTTTTGTCACTACCTAAATAGCTAGGTCGCATTCATCCACAATTAGGAGGAGAATTCTAGCAGTCAGCTACTCTGATCTGCAATTTTTCCTATCAATACCAGGTAAATTCTGAGGCAGTTAATTAGCAAACGAGCCAAAAATCGCACATTTCCTGACACATTTTTCTCTCAATATCTTCCCAAACAGCCACAATTATAATTACTTGCTCGTCAGTACCACACATTTTGGAAGAGCCACCAAGAGACCTAAAGAATTGTGCGGAGAGGGGCGATTATTCTCAGGGAGAGATTCTTGGAGTAGAAAAATCCACAAACAGATGTAACTCACCATCTAATACCACATTCATGTGGCAGATGAAATGCGTCACTTTTTATGATATAACATGTATTTGTAAGACAAAAGGCCGTAGTATAATATGTAATACATGTAATACTATTCTTACGGGAAGACAGTACAGGTTTCAAGGTGCCAGGAAACACTAAATATTCACTCGCTTCCTCATAATTTACGCGTGACGTCCTAAACAGCATAGGCGGCTGTGGCGGTAACCGCTCTGCGTGTCCTTTATGAGTTCGAGCAGCGTAAGTTATGGGTCAAGTTTCCGCCCCATGGCTGTTGCGTGGACGGCAAAGACAAATCACCATGTGTTCCATTATATCATCCATATCGTCATTTATCTTTAATACTTTGTCTACTTATAATTGTGGTGACGTCAAAGAGAGTGTACAACTAAACTCGCCCACCTAAACTGTGCAAAAACCTACAATTGTGCAAGTGGTATAATTTTGATTGGCAGGTCACCCCTTTCCATAACCATCGACTGCGTTCTTACGTCGAGTTTCACCTGTCTCTCTGATGTTCAACTTCATGTCACCACGCGTTCGGCATCGCTGTCAGTTGATGCTATTCGAGCACATTGAGTCGCCGTAGCAGATGTTTCGACTCACACTTCATAGCTAAATCGAATGCAGGCCCTATGTGGATGAGTATTGCAACGGCCGGCTGCTCTCGTAGTTCTTTTTCCATAGTTGCCTCTATCAACACAAGACGAATGCTAGAGCAGCATTTTCACAAAAAAGGATATCAAATGTATGGCTTTAAAATTGAAATGGGTGTTTATCATAGTAGACAATCTGCTTCACAGTCTCACTTTCTGTGTACGCGCGATTTCAATTCAGTTGGATTTTATTCTTCCTACAACGTTCGTTACTTTCAACGCATTGCGAGATGACAAGCAATTGAAGTCGGTTCACAAATTTAAGTTAAAAATAAAATATTTTCTGCTGCATAACTGTTTCTATACAATTAGGGACAATACCGATTACAAAAAGAAAAATATTGTTCATTTTAACAAAACAGTGATATATGTTGAATTATATTAAATTTTATTGTATACATTTTTTAAAAAGACTTTAACTTTGTAATAAACAATGTACTTCAGCTGCCGGGTCAATGACCCCCATTTTGGTTAGGTTTTTGTCCAGTTTCCATGATCCATTGAGCAAATGGTGAGATGGCCCTTGCTTTGCTTCTGAACATAAATGTAACTTCACTAAGCGCACGTTTTGTTGAAATCTCCTTCTGCTTGTAATGGTAGGAGTAGAGGTAAAGGCGAGTTACTTTTTTGTTAGCAATGCAGAAAATCATGCTTGCAATTCATTTACCGATGCAAATAAGTTTTCTATACCTCGGGAACTAAAATGTCTAGTTTTTTTCAAATATTGCTAATCTTGCTCTTTTTGAAATTTACTTTTATTTATTTATTTTACACTCTTACTCATCTTTCAACTATTTATATTTAGAATGATGGGAAGGGATTTGTGAGTCAAATATATCTGCGACACATCAATGTTTTTTTAAATACATCATCCCTTAAGAATATCAACAACATCTCATCACTGTTCCCACAATTAAATAATAATGTTGACCGCGACAACACCTTTAATTCTTTTATTTGTAAGAGATTAGCCGTGCTGTAAGATCAGACGCAATGTAATGAAGTCTGGGAGGATGTACATTGTCTGTGCGGGGGTGGCGGGGAGCCCAGCGTCAAATATTATTTATTTTGGCCTAGTAATGATTATTTGTTTGCGGGTTTCTAAATAAAAGTCATTTTCTGGCTTCTGAACAGCAAGTAACTTAATATGACTATGTCATGGAAAGCTACTCTTGCATTAAACGATAATGGGTGAAATATTTGAAGCCATCTTTGTGATTTATGTCTTTGCAACTCAAAGATGACTTCAACTATTTCATACTTTAATAATGCCAACAATACCTGATCACCACTCCTACAGTTAAATAACATCTTTAATTCGTTTATTTGTAAGGGGTTATCCTTCGCTACAAGATCAGTCGCAATACAATGAAGCCTGAGAGGATGTACAGTGTGTGTGCGGGGGAGGGTGGATGAAGCGGCCCCTGGGTGTCAGCACAGCGCGAGAGGGGGGCGGGGGGGGGGCGAGGGGAGCGTGGCGCCAGAGGGGCCCACCACGGCCGGCGGCATTCACCAGCGCACAATGCGAATTCCTGAGGCGACGGAGGTGACGGGCGGCGCAGGGGCGGGCACACACGGGCCGCCCTCAGCTCTCCGCTGCGCAGGCGGCTCTGCGACAGAGGCAGCCAGCTCCTGCCCCGAGGCGCGACGCCCAACAAGATTATCGCTCAATTACCGCTCACATACCAGTGTGGGACGGGGTCCAGCCTAGTCTTTGTCATCTTTGTTTGGATAAAGAGCTAATCCTTTAGGACAGGCATGCGAAGACCGCGCGAAAGATAACTATTTTTCTAGGGTTCACACCCTGCGTACTCAGCAACTAGCACGAGGCTTCAAAGGGTTATACAACGTGGTCAGGGGTTGTAATGTGCCGCTGAATACTTTGCTCTTTGCGACAGTCATTTAGGCAAGTCAGTTGACAGTTATTGGCCGAACCATTTCCTGCTGTAAAACAAAGAACTGATATATTAAATTGAAATACATCAGTCGAATGTCAAATTGTCAATTGAAAGTAAAATTAAACATTTAAATCGAAAAGATCTTGCTTTTGTAATCCCATTTAATTCAAAATTGGTGTAACGTACTGAATCCAGGTTAAGAGAACAAGAAGATTATCTGTTATGTACGTTTGGATGTTTGGATGTTGAGTAACAGATACTCGTTAAATTAATTTACGTTGTTGCCATGTACCAAAAATAACAGAATGATTTAATAAAGCATAAACCAAAACGAAAACGAGCAAACAATTCGCCATTCAAACATATAGGGGGCCATGACGAATAAAGAAGTTCCCTGAGGTCTGCTCCGTCTGATCGTTCCAGTTGCAGAACAATTTGTTTACTCCCATCTTTAGGGAAAGTTCTGAACGATGCATTTTCCAAAGACTAAATATTTTCTTAACTTCTCCATATGCCACTTCTCACTCCCAATTCGGCTTTTGCTCCCTTCTGTCCACGAATCATCAAATACTCAGACTTACTGAAGTCATACTTATTGATTTTTGTAATTTTCAGCTCGTTAGTGCAGATTTTCTTGATATTGAAAAGGCTTTCAATACAGTTTTGACCAGGTATATACTTAACAAATTTTTTCTTTTAGGTGTTCCAAGAGTTAATTCGTAGTTGTTTTTTTTTAAATTGGACCTTAACAACCGTTTAAAATACTATATTTCATTTTCAAAATCCAATCTTGCTTGCATTCTCTAAGGAGCTGTACTTTCACCCATCCTCTTCAACTTCCTTATTTTAGATTTTCCTTCAACAAATGACATTTTATTAGCACTATTTGCTCTGAATTATACAGTACTAATAGGAATCTTTAAACTGTAATTGCTTTGCTCCAAAATCATTTAAATCTGGTAGATACACGGGATAAAAAGTGGCATATCAAATCGAATACATCAAAATACAATGCAAAATATTTTCTTTACGTAGATATAATGAATCACCACCTCTTACCTATCAAAATGAACCAACAAAATGGCTTTCATCCTGTGAACCAATAAAATACTTGTATTAGTAGACAGAAGGCTCCAATAATATAATAATATCACACATAGAATTTCTTTAGCAAACAAACGATGTCATCGGCTACTATCTCTTGTAAAGTACTCTTCTTCACTAAGTATACTGACTAATTTGCCCATTTAAACAATAATTCGGCATATAATGTCTTATGCGTGTCCAATTTGGGAATTAGCGTGTAAAACAAACATTAATAAAATTCAAACTTTTCAAAATAGCCGCCTAAAATCTATTATCAAAACACAATAATAGGCACTGACTGACTGTGACGTGCCGAGACTTGACAAAAAAAGGTAATGGAGGATTACTGAGAGATTACTCAGAGACGCGTTTTGTCGACAAAGAATTTTTTTAAAACTCAGACGATACAAAACGACAATGCGCGAATATTTACTTTATTCATACGAATATATTGCAGTACATGTGTTTGAAGAACATTGTTGTAAAATCGATATTTCAACAACCCATCAACATTGCCATCTAAAGCAGCATATATATAAGATTTACGGTTTCTACATAATTTTAGTAGAGTATAACCAACAACCTAGGTCATTTCCCTTGTTTTAAAGACAATATTTCTCGTAGTTATTTTAGTAGATTTTTTAATTTATGAGGTAGTAAGAAACTTACAACATTCACAATTAAAAATATCACCTGTCTTTGTATAGCCAATACAGACTCTATAATATCTAATATAGAGTAAAGAGAGTAAATCTATAATAACGTGATATTCATTGAAAATCTGCAGTATAATGATAGGAGAATCTATAACACAGACATACGAGTGTAATCTATCAACTGTCCAAATGGTGTTTCATTTCAGGGCATTTGTTCCTTCTTATGTCGTCTCCTTTGTATAACTTCTGCGCAGTAGTGTGCAAGAGAAACAAAGATAATTCGTCGAAATTTAAATGAACATAGAGTATGCAGTTAAGTGATTTTTGGGGGGTTATAAGCAATATATCGAGTCGTGACGAGAATTATGAAATGCAAAGAATTTCCTTTCCTTATTTAAAATTATATGTAGATAACAATTGATATAATAAATATCGATAATTAATCAAGGTTCGATACTGTCGAAATACAAGGGCTGAATTAATAATAAACTACCAACATTGTTGCTGCAGCTTCGTTGACCGGGAAGTCCTAGAAAATTGTGTATAGTAACTTGTACTATAAAAGTGAATTCAATAATATGTAACCGACATCGATATCACGAAATGTAGTGTATAAATAAATATGAAAATTTTCAGGTTCTTCTCGACCATTGTCACCGTGTCTTTGCAAAGAGTAAGCAAGGATTTTGGTAAAGATTAATACAACATAAATTCATAAAAAATAATTGAAATGATATGTTGGTAGATGCACCCCGATCATTATTTTTCGCCTCTTGGAAGAGCACGTGGTTCCTGATATTTTACGTCTGAGGCCAGTAGAGGGGCGGCTGAACTGAAACCCAATTGATTCGCTGGTAGCACTTTTTAAGATTAAAAAAAGAATTAATAGAAATACACTGTAAAATGAACTTGTAAAAAAGTATGGTATTTTTGTTAAAATTAAAACCCATTTCATTAAAAATAATAATCTTAAGCATCATGATTTATATAAAATTGATCATTTTTCTCTTTCACAAGGATTTAACACGAAGAGAAGTTTGCCGGGAATTTTGCTAGTTGTTTCTATGTATGAAGCCATTGTAAATTGTTTATACTCGTATGTATCATAACCGAAATCAATATACCTAAGAGCAATTGCGCTACCGAGAGAAACAAAAGCATCAAAGTATCGTTGCTGCCCCTTGCCGCCGCATGCGCTCTAGTCGCTTTCGCCACTCCGGCCATTCCATCGCCCTGTCACCCCGCCCCGCCTCTCCTCTCCTCTCCTCTCCACTCACCCTTCGCGCCCGACCCCGCCCCCTCAATCGACAGCTGGCTCACCCCGCCACGCGCCAACCATTGCTCTTCAAGGCGCTGCCGTCCTACTCAACGTCGGATTAATATCTTAAAAGGCCCTAAGCGTAGCCGAACTGTTGGGCTCATTGCAAATCATAACTCGTAAAGTTTTACCTTTAAAGCTGGAAAATACTTATATAGGGTACGAGTGATAAGGGTGACATTTTATATTGCGAGAGGAAATGTTGCCGGTAGGTTGAACAGTGTAATACTTCACTCCAATTAAAATTACTTTTACCGAGTGTTGTTCACTTCTTTCTAGACAGCATTACTGTTTTTCTTATTTTAATCTAAGAATACCAATGATACATTAGATCAGAAGTAGCTGATGTGGTCAGACGGAAGTATTTTATTTTGTTACTAGTGGCTGCATGAAAAAAATATTACAGTATAAATCATTTTTGGCATCAGCCAGTTATTCTCTTTAGAAATGTTTACATATGAATTACGATAGATTTTATAAATACAAAATTTATTGATTGATCTTAAGAACCCCTTCCACGTACGTCGGCATCACTAGCGATTCAAAGACAATATTTTAAAGGTATCAGTTACTTTACCTTCCTAAATTTTATTCGGTTCACTGTTCAATTAGTTGCAATCAATTGCAATATTCTATATATGCATCCGCATTTAGGTCGACTGAATGACTGCCACCAAACTACGAGTGGCCCCTAGTTTAATTCCCACGATTACGCGCTAAGAGGCACATGCGGCGAACACGCAACTAGCATACGCTGCCCCTCTGAGTTTATCTTCGTCACCCAGCTACAGAACCTCAAACGATTTTAAAGGAAAGCTACTCTTGATTTTTGCCTAGCCCGGGAATCGAACCCGACATCACCCTCTGGGAAGCTAGCACGCTGTCTATGAACCATCCTAGAAGCCTCCAATAACATATAATCATTTTGCAAATGCATTATAGTTTTATAATATGCATTAAATTTTATTCGGTTTTATCCCTTACGGAATATGTTGTGAGCTGTTATCTACTTCTTGGTACTAAACATATTCTGACCTTTTTAAAAACAGACTCATTAATACTAGTTGAAATTTTTACTTTCTCGCCTTACGAATATTTTGTAAGGAGAGGAAGTTAAGTAATCGTGCGACAGAAAACGGCAAATTTTTGCCAGAAAACTATTATTGTATATATGTATAAGCTAATAGATATACAATTTAGTTTGAAAAAGATAGTTGCGCCTATTGAGAAAGTGATATAAGCAAGTGCCTACCCTGCTTATGTATTAATCCACTCATAATCATACTGCTCTCCCAAACCTACTGATCAATTCCGAATGCAAGGCTTACTGACATCATCATAATTACCAGATGAATTTTTGCCCCTTCCTGTCGAATGCACCCTATGAAGCACAGATATCGTCATCCCTTACGTTTCCGACATTCCGTTTCCATCCAATCGGATTGTTCCTGTTCACATCTTTTTCCATCTATTCTGTTTACTAAAACTTCTATATGTTTACACCAACTTCAAGTACACTTTTGAATACCTCCCCTTTAGGTACTTTTTCATAGCAGTCTTTTCATGCCCGACTCCTTCATTTGCAGCTTCAGAGGTGTAACTCTCGTACCTGTCATCTGCGATATTTGTATCCTTTCTGACGACAGGATTCCATTTTTGGTAGTCCTCTTTCGCGTTCATCCATGTTAAGTCTATACGTTATATTTTATTTAAGAAAAATGTAACATATCATGAACATAACCATGCTGTAGTATAGAAGAGAATTGTTAGTTGTTGGATATTGCTTCAAATTGGAAAGCTCGAAATCAAATTGGTGAAAATGAGAGCTTTTAACCTTTTATGTGTTATTAACACTGATTCTCGGAAATTTGTGGAGTTCTCCACATATTTCCGAGGAAATCTAACTCGAAAACATCGATGAAAGTTTGGAAGAGATTAAGTTAGCGCACGTGCAAAGCATATACGTGTTCGTGCGTACATTAGCATATGCAGTTACGAATGAGGACGTGTATCGCAGTCCATGGAATGTGATATTTATGCAGCAGAGATTAAATGCGTATCAAGGTGATTTTATTACTGTACAGGAGAGAACATGTTACTTAACAGAGAAATGATAGAGACAACGTTTATTCCGTAAATTGTTTTCATAAACCAAAAGCCAAAATGGATATCTATCAGAGAAAGCAGTGCACAAAGCCAAAATGGTTTGTTTGAAATAATCAAAACTGGACATGCTTCCAAAACGTTTATTAAACTCTTGTGTTTCACGTTCCCTCTACGATGGTCTTGATTGTTATATCGAAGTACGATCTAGACAACAAGTACAGCCAGAGTTTCTTTGTTCCATTCTCAGTTATTACAAAGAAAATTATAAACTGTAAAATAAAGAAATTATTTCTATGATCTTTAGGATTCACATTAGTTAACAGCAAGTTGAAGGATATGTCCACATACTTTTATGGAAAAAAAATTGAAAACGAAAGTCATCTAAAACATAAAC
The DNA here is from genome assembly GCA_017312745.1 of Gryllus bimaculatus. NCBI lineage: Eukaryota > Metazoa > Arthropoda > Insecta > Orthoptera > Gryllidae > Gryllus > Gryllus bimaculatus. The sequence goes on along the minus strand of BOPP01000136.1, from coordinate 1,224,364 downwards.
TCTTATATCTGAACGTATTCAAGACGTTTCATTTCAAATGAAATTTTCAAATGCTATTTTCGGTATTTTTTGCACAGCAGTTTTCTGATCATTTCTTGTACAAGATTGAATTTCAATTATAGTAAATCAAATATACAAGGATATTTCTAAGTATTTTCTAAGAAAAGTCTATTGGTTTGGAATACAAACAAAGAAAATTAAAAATACATAAATTAACGGAATTGGGGTGAAAACTACTTCAAATCTGTATATCACGAAGCCCTTAGATTGCGCCCGATTGTAGGTCATGGGAATCTAAGGTCGCAAACGGACTGTAAGAGTTGTAGTGCACTCGCTCTTCACAATTGACGGGTCATTTACGGACAGGAGAGTTCTGGTGATTAGATATGGACCGGAGATTCTTCACTACAATGAAATTGAAAAATTATAATTAACACTTTCTACGGAAATCCACATTTGCTCCTGAACTCCTAAATGCGAAGGAACTATTTTTTGATTACATTATGAGGAACATGTCGTCAGTCGTCAGTCGTCAGTCGTCAGTCGTCAGTCGTCAGTCGTCAGTCGTCAGTCGTCAGTCGTCAGTCGTCAGTCGTCAGTCGTCAGTCGTCAGTCGTCCAGTCCGTCAGTCGTCAGTCGTCAGTCGTCAGTCGTCAGTCGTCAGTCGTCAGTCGTCATCGTCAGTCGTCAAGTCGTCAGTCGTCCAGTCGTCAGTCGTCAGTCGTCAGTCGTCAGTCGTCAGTCGGTCAGTCGTCAGGTTCGTCAGTCGTCAGTCGTCAGTCGTTCAGTCGTCAGGTCGTCAGTCTGTCAGTCGTCAGTCGTCCAGTCAGTCGTCAGTCGTCAGTCGTCAGTCGTCAGTCGTCAGTCGTCAGTCGTCAGTTCGTCAGTCGTCAGTCGTCAGTCGTCAGTCGTCAGTCGTCAGTCGTCAGTTCGTCAGTTCGTCAGTCGTCAGTCGTGTCAGTCGTCAGTCGTCAGTCGTCAGTCGTCAGTCGTCAGTCGTCAGTCGTCGTCGTCGTCGTCAGTCGTCAGTCGTCTAGTCGTCAGTCAGTCGTCGTCAGTCGTCAGTCGTCAGTCGTCAGTCGTCAGTCGTCAGTCGTCAGTCGTCAGTCGTCAGTCGTCAGTCGTCAGTCGTCAGTCGTCAGTCGTCCGTCGTCAGTCGTCAGTCGTCAGTCGTCAGTCGTCAGTCGTCAGTCGTCCAGTCGTCAGTCGTCGAGTCGTCAGTCGTCAAGTCGTCAGTCGTCAGTCAGTCAGTTGTCAGACGCCAGATGTCAGACGTCAGGTGTCAATCCTTAAGAGTCGACGGGCGTCCAGCGTCAGGCAACAGGCAGCCAGCGCCAAGCGTCAGGTGTCAGGCATCAGGTACCAGATTGCCAGGCGTTGGCGGTCGGGCGACAGCGCGGGGCGCGCCAAGGCAACAGAAGCCAAGTGTTGGGCGTCGCTCAGAGGAGCAGAGGTGAGCGGCGAGGGGCGAGAAGGGTCGGGCGGGCGGGCGCTTCTCAGGAGCGCGTGCACGAGTTCCGTGCAAAATTTCATTGGCTGCGGCGTCGCTGTCACAAGTGGAGCACGCGACCTCGGCCGAGCCGCGACCGTCGCGGCGCGAAGGACTCTCACCCATGCCGTCACCCACCCCCACCCCACCCTCGCCCCGTCCTACCCCGGCGTCGCCGCGATCCGACTTTACCTCCGCCAACTCAACCTTCACCTCTGCCCCCGCCTTCTCATCTCCGCTATCGGCTTCACCTCCACCTCTGCCTTCATGTCTCCTCCTCCTAGCCGCTCAATGTAGTTCAGAACCTCGACTCCTCTTTACCTCCGTTTTGACTCCCCCGCCAGTCGCTTGCCCACCTTTGGCTGCCATCACATCTCCTTGATTCCATTTCATTATTCATTTTCGGAGTTCCAGGTCCCCTCCCGTCAAGCCATAAGACGCGAGGGAAGTAAAGATTATTACGAAAGGAAGAGAAGGGTAAGAAAAAGTGGAACCGAAATTTCCGGAAAAGATGTCGATGAAAGGTAGCTGGCGAGAGAGGGAATTATAAGAGAAGAAAGTAAAAAACATGTTCAAGGTAGAGATAATATCACTATTTTTCGCTTTTGTCTCACATCTTGTTTCTTCGCCATTTTAGGTCATCGTCTTTCACCCGTCCTTCACTTTTCGATTCTACTTTTCCTCCTCACCTTCACATATACACGAACACTTCGTTTTCACTTTTACATTTCTTCCTTTCTTCTCCTGTTTCCAAACCAACATATTCAACATCAAACACCCACCTCCGCTGGCACCGCTCCTATTCTCCCATCTCCTCCTCCTTTGACTTCTCGTCCGACTCGCAGCCCACGCCTACATCGCTTGCCTTCGGCCACCGGGTATCGCTTCATCTCTCCTTGCTTCCAACAACGTGAAATACCACTTTCACTCTTCAGATCCATTCCAAGCTATAGAGAAGCATTGACACAATGGGCTGGATTTAGCATTTCGGTTCGGACATTGAGTGACACGAGAAGTAAATCAATCATCTTGCCCACATCTTAAGAAAATGCATGGCTACGAGTAGCTCCTAGACGTTTTGCTGTCCACGAGTCTGATTGTTTAGATTCATCATATTCCGTGATTACTGATAATATTGGCTCACACTCGCAGATTCTTTGAGGGAATATTTTGTGTGACCCTTGTCAGTCTGTGATTGTGACTTTAATAGTTCTTAAAATATGGGTGTGATACATCAACTCAAAGTTTTCAGATCTGGTTAAATCGGCAACAAGTAGAACCATAATAACTTTCTCTTGTCACTGGTTTGAGGACAGGAGAATATTGTAAAAAGAAGCAAAGATATTAATGCAGCTGGAGGTGCCTACTGAGTAAAGGAAGAACAAGGTATGAGGAATAAAGGGAGGTATGAATCGAAGGAAAGAAAAATGGCAGAAAATTATCGCTCCATTTTAAATAGAAAATAATACTGGGGATGAGGGAGCAGAGTGAAAAAATACCAGAAACCAGTGAAGATATGAAGTAATGAGGCAATATGAAATTTACAAAAATTACAAGTAAAAGACGACTTCGCAAACAAAAAATTACAAGAATTAGTCTGAACTTTACAAACAAAAAATCTAGAGAAAGGGTAATGATGCAGTCATCGAGAACAATGGGATGTTGATTCATACAGTCAAGTCACTGACAGATGGGAGAATAGAACTGAAGGAAACGGGCGTTGAGAAGGGACTGAATCATCAGAGGGATCAAGGGATCAGAGACAAAGACTGAAAACGAGAGAAAAAGAGGAGACCCGAAATGAACGAACATCACAAATGCGAGTCTACGGCCGACTTAGGTGGTTTAGGGTATCAGTTGATGAAACTGCAGTGCCTTTAAGTGGCATGACGGAGAGTTTGAGCCCCGACGGTGGCAGGATTTTCGATACTACCTGATAGTTAGATCGATTTCAGCCGGTGTCTGGAGGAGAATTCTAACGCCCGGCTTTTCAGACCGGTAGTTTTCTGAAGATTTCTCCCATCATCACCAGGAGAATGCAAAATCAGAATCCTAACAAACGATGTACAGACCGCGAGCGATCTTTCCTTCCTCTTTCTTGTCCAGTCTTCAACCATTGCTAGCATACACTTACACATTCATACACTTCACTATCATCGATCGGAATTTCTGAGGGATTTCTTTTCTGGGGCGGGGCCCCGCTGGTGAGAGACCCTAGTTCGGGAAACCTCGCAAGCCCCGTGGGTGGGCGCAGATTTCGCCATCCAGGGGGAAATAACACCGCGATCCCCCACGATTAAAACAACACTTTTTCGGGGATTAAATACCTTTGTTGACACATGATCGCTAAATTGTTTCAAATTTGGCGCAACGTTTTGAATAATGCAGTTTTGCTGCACCTTGAACGCATTTCAAAGGAAAAGATGATACATTTCAAACTTCCCGCTTCGGAGACTAACTTAATCAAAAGAGTCGCGCAAATTTCTTCCCAGTTGACCAAATACTTACTTATTTCGTTCAAATTTCCTTGACGTAGATTGTCAACTGCTTTCTGTTAGTTCGGAGCGTCTCCGAAAGATCGCATTAGCTTCTGGAAAGCTCCTCGTGTGAAAATATGTAGACTGATTGGACATTTTCAAAGTTCTTAAAATCCATCTATTTCCATTTAGACGCCACAATCTCGCATTGTCATCTGAGGTGACATAAAGCTCAGTAAAAACGTGTTGGACGAATTCAAGGTTCGATTTGGGATATGCTAGGCAACCTTTCTGCGGTCTAACATGACGAAAATCGACGAAATTCGTAACGAAACGTTTGATTACGTCTGGACAGAGGTAACCATGACAATCTCTTCAATTCTCATTCATTCTTTCTCCAAGGTAACCATCTTTGTCAATTGGCTGATGAAAAATTATCCAGTTCCTCGCAGTTGCTGCTAATTGCTCTCCCAACGTATCTAACGAATATTTTGCAGCCTCAGCAACCTTAGTAGTTGAGGCGTTCAGAATAGCTAATCAATCAAAAGCGAGAGTACGAGTGAAAAGGACGAGAATAGTCGCGCGCCGAGCGAACTGCGAAAACATGGGCCACTGCTGGAGCGGCCGGGAGAGGCGCAAGGAGGGAGGTGAGGCGCGCGCCCCGATAGCCCCGCTTTACGAGCGGCGCCCCAGCTGCGCCGGCGCAGACCGTAAATAGGCGGTGCTTAACGGCGCGGCGCCCCGCCCCCCTCCCGCTCGCCACGGCCCGCTCGGCCCCCGGAGGCAGATTTCCGCAAATTCGCAAACGAGGCGCCACTCTTCCGCGCGTCACAGTCGCGGCTGCATTTGCGCCCGCAACCGGAGGCAGCAGGATCTGCTTCGATTCGAGTCCTCTGGGGCGCAATTATGAACGGTCAGCGGGGAGGGAGTGGAATTAAAACCTTGGGTTTGTTTATGTTTAACTGCACTGTCAATCACTAATTTTCCCTGAATACGTTCATGTTCCAACAATGATATTGTTTACCTATAAAAATGTGAAAATTGGGGCAGAACTCATGGGATCATGGTAAAAGAAATGTCATAGAATCACACAATTTTGGCGATGGCTTAACGGGTAGCTTATCAGACTGTTATACCCAAGTTGGCGGATTCAAACCCGATCGAAGCCGTGGATTTTAAGGGCAAAACAATCCTTCGTACGCCTTCCTTCGGAGGGGAAGTAAAGCCGGCTGTCTCATGTTAGTAAATATACTTTAATGGGAAAGAACCTCAAGCCTAAATGACGCCTCTGAGCTTAACTCAAATCGCCATCCGTGTTTCGTCGTCCAAGAAATTCCTCCTTTCTTCGCTAGGTGGTGAAATGAGCGTAGCTAAATTTGCGTGGTCAGACGGAAGAGCGGGCCTGATGGCCCGAGTCTCGCCACATAAAATAAGGCATCAATTCAATTCTGTTTGTTGCATGAAAGAAATGTATTTAATGAGTGTATACAACCACAGATGGCTCTGTGAGGGTCTCTATTATCATAGAGAGCAATGTGAAATCAGTCTGTCGCAGTGAGAGATTAATGCAACCTGTTTCGATCAGAGCATCAAGTGCCCGAGAATGTCACAGGGATTTGCTGGACGCTCTTGGGAGTAGTTCCTTTCCGCATTGGGCAGGGGAGTTTTCGCGAGGACGCGCAGCAGCCAGTGATCAGCAAAGCACGTGATGGCCAGTGAGAGTGTGCAGACTGATATGGCACGTGCGGTAGTGGAGGATCTGACTAAACGGTTTTTAAGAACGGATAATTAATGCTTCTGCAATGTTGTGAACTCGTATATGCTATAATGCTTTGGAACATGAAATCAGTTCTGTCATTTCAAATACCACCTTAAAAAATATGAGAATCTCAATTGAGGGGCCAGATGGAAGAACGGCGTAATTCAGAAAAACTGTTTTCGATAATGAAGAAAAACTGTCTACATGCTGTATTATATAAAATAAAAAATACGTACATATCGCAAGAAAAATCCTACTAGTAACTGATTAAGCACACAAAATACACTAAAATGCTCAAATATGTGGATTTACATTAATTTGAAAATGTTGAATTATGCCCCTTTGCCAAAGAACAAGCTATTTTGGATACAAATAGTTTATTTTTATGAAAATCTTCAAGTATTTCTTAATTTCAGAAATACAGAATCATTTGCATTTTTGTCCACGTTAATTAAGATTCATTAATTCTTATTTTTATATTTTTGGAAAGTTTTGCTCTTTTGTACTTCATTTTCTTCATCACCACTACGTAAATAACATCTGAAGATGTGTTACTATCATCTGGAGGCTTAAACTCACAATCATTCTATGAAAAATCATATTTATCCGACAAATTTATAACTGTATTCACAGCAATCCTAGCAATATTCTAAACACCTGAAAACGAAATGGTGCAAGTTCATAGATGTTACGGCGCAATTCATAATTTCAAAATCCTCTCAAACGTCATATACAGGGGTTAGCGCACTACCATCTCGAGGGGTGGTAGAAAGTCACGTAAAGAAAGTTTTGAAACGTTCTACAGATAAACGCCATAATTCGCATTACGCCCTTCTTCTAGCCAACCCCTCGATTTTGGTGTGTCGTATATCCATGAATTTAGTTAAAATCTTGTTCTTTCATGTGCATATTTCACAGTTTCCACCCCTACTCGTATTCTCAAAAAAAATCTTATCATAACGTACCCCCCAACCCTCGTATATAGGCTAGTTCGACAATTATCGATAATGCACGAATTGATGGTATTAGTTTTCTAAATATATATTGAATTACTTCATAATGGAAGTCGATGAGATTTTGTTAACAACTCTATTCAATTAACTAAAAAATATTAGTAATGTCTGACAATTCCTTACTGAAAACGTAAAAAACACATTTTTCAGGCTTTAGTCAGGCATCAAGTTTCTCGCGAGTGTCATGTCTCTCAGTTGCAGTTAGCGACTTAAGTGCTCTTACGAAAGAAAAAAATGTTTATCGTTTCGGGTGGTAAGTATACATTTTGTTTTCAATTGTTTAAATGGCACCTCTTCTTTACTTCGTTTCAAAATCTATTGTCCTTTTTCTTGTTATTAATATGAATTTTTAACAAACTGCACGACGTTATTAAAAACAACGAGCGAAGTCTGCAAAAACGAGAAAAATTTATGGTTTGATTTCGAAAAGAGTAGCACTACTTTTGTATAGTCATGGAAGTCACATTCACCGAGAATACGAATTCATGGTACAAGGGTACTTTGGAAAACAGTTTATGATATTTATCTCACAATACATTGAACCGTCAGGCAGTTTTGTTCTTACATCATTGCTACTTCATTAAATATACTCTTCTGAATGGCATAATTTTTTGTTCCTCGGGCGTGCACGAATTGCTTGTGTAGGAACATTTTGAAGCAATATGTGTGCAAGCTTGACTTGCGACTAATCGCTTCCACTGGGAACATTCATTAGTATTTTTTTCATTTTCCTTTATTTAATGATAAATTCACACATTGCATCTACAGGGAATAAGGAAATATTAAAGATACGAATTCACTATTCTTAAACAGAGCTTGCTTGTCAAAAGTAGAATCAATTACTTGCAATATTTTATGTTCATTTAATCAAAGGAAATAATCAGGAAGATTTTTAAGCTCTGTTACTTCTCTACTTTGAATGGGAGCGGCATCAAAGATTGTGAAATTTTTATTCATGTGCTCATCAAGTTCCAGAATTGACGCTACGTTACCACAGCGATAACAATAATTAGGCGCGGACCAGACAGTCACCACAGAGTTGTTAAAGTGCCACTTGTAGCCTTCCATCACCAACTGATGCGACCTGCAAATCATGTCGATTCCATTGGTGATGTTGAAGCGATGCGTGACGTCAGACCCAAAGAGGTAGCCCGCGCCTCGGGGACTAATTCCCCATCCGAGGATGTCGTCCGGGTCCGACCACAGCAAGTCGCACATGGCGCCTTCCGTGGGGATGTCTTGCACCTTCATTATGCCATTGATTTGGTCCAGTGTCTCGACGGCGGGAGACAGACCACCGTGGACGCATAAAACCCTGCCATCAATGATTGCAGACAAGCTGAGATAGTCGAAAACATCAGTACAGTATTTCCAGACGGCTATTCCCCCGTATTTTCTCAAACACTCGTCATAAAATCCATATACTTGCGTTATTTGACGTGATTCATGGTTTCCCCGAATCAAAGTAATTCTGTCGGGATATCTCACTTTCAACGCAAGCAGCAGAAGAAAACACTCCACACTGTAGAAGCCTCGGTCCACAAAATCACCTAAAAACAAGTAATTCATTATTGGAATGTAACCACCAACTTCGAATAACTCTTTTAAGTCGTAAAACTGCCCATGAATATCTCCACACACTGTTACAGGAGAGTGCACTCGTTTCACATTCTGCTCCATTAACAAAATCTCTTTCGCTTTGGTGCAAAGGTGTTTCACTTGAATTTCTCCGATGGCTTCACAGTTGAACAACTGCGCTATGTACAAGTCGATCTCACCGTCACCAGCCATCTTCTTATTCGGGACGATTCTGCTCGTTGAGAACACGCACGTTGTTGCTCATTCAACTCATCTGCTCAGTTACTTGACAATTTACTTAAGCATGTTCCAGCCACAGTGACAGAACATATTGACACGTAAAGTATTATGCCAGAGTTTGGTTAATTATCCAACAATTCACAAAACCACACCTTCCGTTGTTTTACCGCATAATCAACAGGAAGCGCTGTGTTGTTATGAAACATTTGCGGATGTCAAATATTCGTAATACCTTCCATCCATAACACAGGTCGACAATTTGAAACTAAATTTAATCGCCCGAGATGACGGCAGGTGTTTGTATATACTTTTTTTTATCTAAATACGAATCTGCTTTGGGTTTTAGCCTATTACATGTCATTGTTTAAATAAAATGCATTTTCGGAAATACTCTTATATTCCATTTGTAGAGCTACAAATGCAAATTTGACGCTTAGATATAGACAATATTTCTGATATATAAAAACAGAATAGATTGAATAGTAAAAATAGATCACAATTTGAATAAATAAAGATGTTCGAACTAAAAAGGGGCAGCTGTTGATTTTTTCTTGCAAGTAATGAATTCAGTGACATGCGGCATCCCATAACTTGATATGCATCTAGTAATTACTGCACGCCTTCTTTGTAATCAGAATACTATTTATTACCATAAAAATTGTGCGAAACCCACTGAAAACATTTCCATCCTTATTTACGATATCTCATTCGTTCTTCAAGTAATGGGTTCTTAAATATCTCCCTCCCTGATATGTCCTTCAATAGCCTACAAAGACACCTTCTTTTAGTATGGCAGGAGATATTTTGTAAAACTTTTCACTTACCATTCTTTTTGCCAAGCGTTTTTGCAAAGGTTTTAACCAAACCAGACTTAACATGCAACAGTGGCAATAGGAATATATTATTAGCATCCAATGCAACCAATTCTGATCATTTTCTTCTCCTGAGTTGAATTACCGTATCTCGACTATCCCACAGGCAAAGGAAGCAACGCAACTAGGTAAACCCATTAACATACTGATCACTTTCAAGTCTTCACAGTTGTTCTACTGACAACGATTGAACCGAATTTCTTTTTGTACACCTTTTCATTTTCATACATTTCTTTCAATAAAGTGATTGAACAATGAGTTTAGAAGGCTTTACATTTCCAATGTGCAATAAGACTGCCTTCAAACTGTGCTGCGATTCGTCGATAAATAGGTGCTATTCCAAAAGTCTCTGCTGTTGCTTCAATTCCATAGAGATGACCTACATCGTTACAAAATTGCGTTGGACTATTTAAGGAAAAAAACATTGCTCTATATCTTTGCTTCCCCATCGATAATAGGAGACACAAACATTATTCTCTAACATGTTTTGCTTTCAGGCTCGACGCTAACAGTACTGCTTTATCTTTGTTATCTCTAATGAGATCATTTAATTCGGATTCTGTAAATTTCTGTGTTTCTATATTAGAAATCTCAGTAACATATTGGCCTAAAAAACTTCATAGTTCAAGGTTACTACTCGACGTATTTTCCATTTCTTGAAGTACATTCAAATCTCATGGAGCTCTTATTGCAGGCTGCAGATTCGGATACGTTATGTAATGTTTATAGTTTGCTGAGAACTCCATAATACGCACATGGGAAAAGTACCATCAATGTGGTTGATTAGCTCACGACAAATCATGGGAATGGAAAAGGGCATATGTTTCTTTTTGTTCCTAATCTCGTAACCCTGATACATCCGGTTTGCAAATAACATGCAGTGCCCAGCTTTTATCTTCATCACCTACAGGTATCCAAAATATAATTGGGCAAATTATGCGCCTCTGGGATTTGGGTGTACAAGAACCTCAAACATAAAAGAAGCACTTTAGATGATTGTGACACGTAAGAGGCATGAGAATATCACATCTTTGTGCTGAAATAAATGCACACCTCGCAAGAACACTGATGCACTACTGCCGTATAACATCTTATAATATAAGAGCGTATTCAGCAGTGGACACCCGTTTTGCTCATTAGGAACACTCACTGAAACACTGGTCTCCTCTTGGTTCTGAAGTTCTGGCCGGTTCGCAACAGGAGACGCTGTCCTTTCTTATTTCTCTTGAACGACATGGATATATAATTCGTGTTACGCATTGCCCAAGGAATGTCCACTGAGAGTTCCCGGAAACCATGTTCGGCGAAAACAATAAAAGTACGATGACCGAGAAAAAGAACATTTAAAACGAAGAATGAGCGATGTTATTATGCAGGAATCTGCAACTGCATATGTAATTGGCAGTGTGAACGCCAACTGCATTTGCAACTTGCAGCACACTTTATGTTGGAACACACGTTATCTTCGTGCTCAACTCGAAAACGATTTAGGCTCTTAAAACTCTTAAAACGGGCCCAATTACGTCTCTTCGATTGAAATTATACCAATAGTCCTCTTTGGACATTAACACATTTTTGAGATTTTTCACTTCTGGATATCTGCACTCCGTAGTAAGGGTGATCGCAAAAGTGCATGATCTCAAAATCTATTAAAATTAAAATAAATACTTGATAAATTGTATAGCAATTGATATCCTATGCAACTTCATTGTAGATATTTAAATAAACTATTTATATTGGTTAATAATCACTTCGCTCTACTAAAATTATAATCAATTCACATGGAATGCACGTTTCACAGCCTAACCATTCGAAGTTTGCTTCTAGTTTAAAGCAATTTTTATTTTTAAAATAAGGGTTTACAAAGGATAAAATGTTCGCACGAATGTAACTATTTATATAAAATAATTTTCATGAGTTTTTTTAATTTTAGTTTTTATTTAAGTACTATATACTAATTAAAAAAAGAACGGAAATTCTAGTTTCACTGAATAATGATTCATTAAATTCCGTCCCTCGATACAAATGTTAATTTTGACTTCTAATTTGAATCCATTTTGGTTTCATAATGGAACCAACATTAAAAGAGTGTTTACAGTGAATCACCCATTTTCTGACAGTTACATTTTTATCTGCATAAAAAGAAGCATGAAGAAATTAGACATCACTCAATTTGAACAAACCGTTTAAATCTACAAAATCCACTCACTCTACTAGAATAAAAACTACTCGTTCCAAAGATTTCCAATTATTAATATTTTTGTGTTGATACCGCGTTGTTTTCGTAAGTGATTCTTATATAAAACTTAAAATTTTCAGTTACAACATATTATTTGCACAATAAATGAACCAAAAAAATTGAACAAAAAATAGAATGGTCACTCAAGTTCCACTAATACTACTTGAACTTCATGAAACCCATGTAATTCAATTTACGATCATTTCTAAAATATAAACTACCAACTAAATTAACTGCACTGATTATATCTTACCCACTATTACACCTGTTTTAAATGCTAACGCTCACTCGTTTGCAAAGCTGATGAGAGTGCATGTTTTATTACGTCAAGGGAAGGGCTGCAGTGTTTGGTACTCGAGCAATATGAGCGTGCGTTACATGAAGACCAGTAATGCGTTTCGTACCGTAATTAACATGCAGTGCCAGCAGTAACAGAACAACGGCCGCTGAAGGTAATAATGGCTCCCCGTACACGGCGACGCGTAAAATTGCTAATCGGCCAGTGACCCAGATGCTGCGGGCGCACTATTGAATCTGCAGGAGCCAGGAGGGCCGCACAAGCACACCTGCTCCGAACGACAAACAGGCTAAAATCGAAGCTGATCGCAGTGACACATGTTGCGGGAGCGGAAATGCCAAGACGGCAAGAACAGAAATTATCCCCAAATGAAAAGTGTACGACAAATATTGCGATCTTGTGAAGTTCTGAATGGGAAATTACTACATGTATTATTTAATAAGCACACCTCTTTGAGGTTTTGGAAACTAGCTAGAATTTGGATGACTTATATTCTAACGTTCATTGAACCACATAAAGGATTAAGTGCTTACAAGGAACGTATTGTACCTTAACAAATCCAAATACCAGTTTATTTCCAACGATATTTTCACGGAAATACTGTTGAGATTCGATCTTTCAATTTCTCAACCTACAATTTTACATTCATTGCATACTTCACACATTTAAATCCCTAATGTTTTCACCTTCTGTACATTTTCCATTAAGTTATTTTCTCCTCCCTCTTTCTTCTTCTCTACATTTCTTCATCGCTCTTCCATTATCCTGTAAGACTTACTTCATTCTCTTTAAAATATATTTCTCTTCTACCCTGACCTCCAACTTCTTACTACACTTTCCCAGTACATTTCTATTCCTTTCCTCACATATCCTACATTTCCATTCCTCCTAGTCCGTCCAGTTTTTCATGTGCCTAACCTCATTACTTCACCTAAATCTCGCTTTCCTTATCCTACGACTTCCCTTTCTTATTCATCTTTAGGTATTTCGGACTATTACAGACTCTTACTTCTTTTTATATCCCGTTATATCGTTACGGATATTCTGAAGCACCTCTTCCCATTGTAACTCCCTAATCGTCTTAAAATTTTCTTCTCTACCCAGCCTCTCCCCCTAAGGATACCCACCCTCTAAGGTCACATTCCCTCTTTCTCTAAAGAAATATCGCCTCTCTTTTGCCTCTTGTGCCTCTAAACTGACCACTTTCTAGCCTCGTATATTTGGACCTTTCCCTACATCATCCTGCTATCCCCCTCCTCTTTCTCATCTAGTAACTCTTCATATCTTATCGCTTGTTCTCTCTCATTTTCCCTGTATTTACCTCTACTCAAAACATCCCAGCGTTCTCCATTCCAACCTCAAACACAATTTAAAGAATCTTTTTTGATATTCTTCTTCCTCCATCCTTTTCTTCCATCCCCACATCTTGGCCTTAAGAACTGGCACAGCCAATGAGTACAAAAGGCGGTTCTCCTAAGTACTGCCCGCACCGTGAGAACGTTTTTGATATAACTTCACGTTGAATCCTGACCGTCCGAGCTATGGACGCGAAGCAGACACCATGGATCTCCAAAGGTGCCGGTGTTCGCTGATGCGTAATACTCCGTTCCCGTATTACCGTGAAATGGTGAGACTGCGAACATTCAGAACTTGACAAAAACTCAAACTGTGTTGCTGCGCAATCGCAAATAACATGTGAGTTTCCTGATATAAAGTTTTGCCACGAACGGATTTATTACGTAAGAATTTGATATGCAAGTGTATATTTCTTAGTAAATATTTTTCCTAAGTCTTTGTTACTAAAGTATGTGTTACGTATGAATATGTTTTGAACGTAATTGTTACGTAAGTACTTGTTACTTAACGATTTGCTTTATTAACGATTTTCATGTGCAGCCCAATAAACGAACAGCTTTTGCAGCTGTATGTTATTAGTTTACTTTATGTGATTTCCTTCCAGCCATTATTACAGTTAAAAACAGTGTTAATCAGTATTTTTTTTAATTTCGATGGTAAACATTTTAGAAGCTAAATAAAATTCGGAGGCCTCGTGGAGCTACAGCTATAGCATTAGTTCTACCACTGGAATCCGGATTCGACTACCGGGCTATCCATGAGGAATTTGTGGTGAATAAAGGGACCCTCAATTTATCTCCTCAAAATTCTATAACATTTCTACCTCTATCATTTATTCATTATATATTAAATCACAACTATTTAGCCTCAATAAGCTCAGCAGTCGAAAAGTTTTCTAAGTTACGAGTATAATATAATTAAATTAATGACGCCTATTAGAATACATTGGGTAAATTTAGCATCGTAAATACTGTGTTCTGCCCAGGAAGTTCCTGCCCGTCCTTTATTTACCTGTTAAGTTCATATATCTCGATACAGACTTGTTCATATTATTTTATGCCGAGCTGGAAGTAATGGTAATTTTTATGTTCAATCAAACGTCCATTTCCTAGCCTTCTTTTTCAGCATTGTGTCATTTTCTCCTGTCATTTTATCTCTCCCATCGCCTAATTTCCATTTTGTCTTTTTACTCAAAAAAACTTTTTACCTCACTGGTGGAAATTTTAGAATGTCCTCCATGGAGCAGACACGAGTCCAACTACTGTCCCCGCATTAATATCGCTTTTTTCGAACCTGCCAACGTAATATTGTTCCTTCCCTTTCATGCATCGACCCATCCCGTGAGCCATCGCTGAAAGGTGACGTGCGAGTGTAGAGAGAGGCTAAAAGGAGTCTATGTTGCCTCTTCCATGCGCAACTCAGCAACAAGCCTTGCGAACATGCTGAATGATGGATGCCTTTATTTTCAAAATAAATTTAATTATTAATAACAGAATTGGATGTATTTACTGTCAGTATAAGTGCATATAAAAATACAGGGTACTACATCCATATGAATTATCTAGTAGTCTACAGCAGCAAAAATGGTGAACAAAACCACGCAAAATGGCTTTCCAAACAGTTGCACGCACATTGCTCAAAATTTACAAGTAAAAAACTTGCATTTACACTAAATTTACATTTTATTACACTGAAATAAATTAAACATTGTGATAAACGTCTTCACGAGTACTGGTATAACATATACAGATATACTCGAGGACTCAGTTCGACAGTCCTTTACATACTAGGAATTTCAAAAAGAAGTTGCTGTTTCATAACTTTCAAATAGCAAATACTCGTACTGAATGGAAGACGGCGTCGTACTTGGTGTCTTACTCGTACTGTCGCACTCTGTGAACTATGTCACTAGCATTGGCACACTGAGAATAACAATAGGAAGAATAACATAATTGAATACATTTCCGTTTTTCAGATTTCAAAATTGAAAATGTTGTCTGTCATTGTGTTAGAATTATTTTTTTAGTTTCTTAGTATATAACAAAACCATAGAAACCATTCACATGGACGGAGGCTGCATAGGTTTCTTTCAATGTCTAGGCGCACCGCAAACCTAACCGCTTCGTCCGCTCTGATGGACCAATCGATTTCTCTGCAGCGCCTCTGACGGAGAGGTCGCACCGTTAGAGCTCCAACGGTGGCAAGATTTTCGACAGCATTATCATAGCTATACCGAATTCAGCCGCGCTCTGGAGGAGGTTGCCCTAACAAACGGGCTCCGGATCGCGCCTTCCTTCTTACCTATTCCTATCTTGTCCTGTCTCCATTGCTTACACACACATACACTTGCATGCACGGTTGGGGTGGTGCCCCGCTGGTGGGAGATACCTGGTTAGGGAAAAACTGTTCCAGCCGAGGGGGAGGTCAGCACCGGATCTCGCCACCCAGCGGGAAAAGATCACGGTCACCTTCCCCACATGCACAACACTTACGGGAATAAGGATATTAGTTGTTGACGCGCTTGGAATCACCAATCACCAAAAACGAACGCTGCAAATCAACAAAAAATACGCTTGGTTAATAGATTTTGCTGCAAGTTTTCGACAAGCAAAATTTAATATTTAAACTAATGCAACCGAGTTGGATGCGATCGGTCTGGAATTACGAAGCCGCACATGAGAGGTTCACGCCGCCACCGTCCGCACCGCCGCCCGCCCTTTATGCGCCGCCTGCATATTTTCCGTTGAATTAAATTCGTTTGTGGTGGAACAACGCTGCTTCCCCCGACCGATTGCATTGTGGGACCGCAGCGCGAGGCCTTTCGAAATTTCCAACCAAATTGTCTTTTCAGAAGCGAAATGCAAAGCGGTTGTCTTTTTGTTTGCGCTCGATGTGTGCCTCCCAACAGTTTTAGCAAAGGAAGAGCTGTTGCTGACATTGGAATAATGCGAAAGTATTTTAAATTTATTCCTTCATTTTATGTTGTGAAAATTATTGTAATGGACGGCCAGTCGATTTGCATTGCTGATGTTTTTCTGTTTACCAGACATGGAGCGGTCTCTCAGACTGCAGCTTGTTTACTTGGTATTAAAATTTATTGCATTGTTACCTTAAAATTTGATCCATAATTAACAGTAGAAATCGATTAAGAAAATTTTATTTAATATTAGTAAGGGTCAATGACATAGTATGTGTGTTACTAGTTGGGTGATGTCAATCCTTGCAGAAATGTAGTTTTATAGAAAGCTGGATTGCAAAATGCTACAAAAGTAATGATTCCAAATCCAATGTTTCAAATGATTCAAACACACTCTCTCCTGGTACGGCTTCAATGCTCTTCGGTCGCCAGCTCCCTCACTCGCTCTCAACCTCGTCGTTGTCCTCACCGCCACCGCTCAGAGCCATCGTCGCCCTCGCCGTCCCCGGTCGCCCTCGCTGTCGCTTTTGTCCTCTTCGTCACCACCACCATCTGCATCATCCCACCATTGCGGTCACACTCGCCATCGTCATCACCAATTCAATTTAACTTAATTATGTCTTTATGTACTTATTTTATTAGAAGAGGCTCAGATCATACAACCTGTTCTTCCGCCTAAACACGCAAAGTTCACTTACAGCGAAAGAAGGCACCATTCGGGCCTCGAAACTTGCGACTACAATTAAGCTCCGAGGCTTCTTTTATGTAAGAGGTTCTTTCATATTATGTAAACCTAAAGTATGATCGGCTGGCTTTACATCCCTTTCGAAGGAAGGAAATATAAAATATTTTCTCGTCCGTACAAACGCACTTCTTTGATCGTATGTGAAGCCGCAACTAACCACCTAACCGAAGCCTCCCAACACCCTCGTTCTCGCAGCCACCCTCGCCGTCACACACGCCGTCACCATCACTGTCACCTCTGTCACTGTCGCCTTCACCCCGCCTTTGTCTTTACCCTGACCTTCACCCTTACCTCCGTTTTCCAGACCTGGCCACTAATCTTACTCCCACTCGCTTCCAACCTCCCCATCGGCTCGCTTGAGGATCTTTTACATGATGAACGAGAGCTGGTCAAAAAGTAATAATCATAGGGACCCCGAGGTAAAATCTGTTGCAAATGACGGAAGCACTGAATACCATCATGTAACCTATTAGCTTAGCCAACAATTCTGTTAGTATCAAATTAACCGGTGTAGTGAGTAAACGTATGTGGCGCTTCATATAACGTGTGTGAAATATTCGCCTACCACGACCAGCATGGATACAAAGTAAGAGCAACGTTGTAACGTATCATTTTTTGTGAAAATCGGAAAGAACCCCATGAATGATTGACTAAAGTGTAGGGTGAAGATGTTATGGACCAGGGGACCTTCTACAAGCGTTATGAAGCGTTCGAGAACGGCAAAGAGAGCATCGCGAAGGGGCAACCTTCAACGGCTGTTATTCATGAAACGCGACAAATGACCTAGAGAGCTTGCCGCAGTCTTAGACATTTCAATCGGAGGCGCATTTTCAATTGTGCAAGATGTTTTGGCCATGCCACGCATATCATGCAGATGGAGTCCGTACATGATGACAACAGGAGACCGCACGTCGCTCGCACTGTAGTGGATTTGTTGAACGCTCGAGGCATTGCAACTCTACCCCATTCACCGTACAGTCCACATTTGGCTCCTTGCGACTTCTGGCTGCTCCCTGAACTCAGGTTTCCGCTCAGAGGACGGAAATTCAAGGACAATCACGCCGTCATACAAGCTGTGGAGGCGCGCTACAAGGAGCCCGGGAAAGATGGCCTGGCGATCGTGTTCGAAAAGTGGCTGGAACTACAGCAAAATGGTATTAGTACTGCGAGAGAACATGTAAATTATGAAGATGAATATTTTTTTCTTCTTTAGAGCGTTTTATCATTACTTTTTTAACAGCCCGCACACATACAACATGGGTAAGTTGCATTTTCTTCTGAATATGAAAAAGGCATTCGAAGGATCGTTAAAAATACGCAGCTTCCATCGCATTTCAACCCATCGCATACAACATAACAGTAACTAATAGTTCAACCGAAGCCGGCATCACCTTCTCCGTCACTGCCGCCATCGTCTCCTTTCCGCCCTCGCAGTCACCCTGACCTTCCCCCTCGCGTTCGCCCGACCTCGCCCCTCATCTCACTCGCCCCGGCCCGCGCCGCGACGTCACAAAAGCGCAGGCGGCGACGGGGAAAAATGACGCCGGCAGCGTTAACGCGGCTCAAGCGGGGTTTAAAAGCTCGGCGCGCCGTCGCGTCAGCCCGAATCGATGGGCGGCGGATCGACCCCCGCGCGCCCCCGGGGCACAGATTGCGCCTCCCAGCGGGCGCCGCACCCTCCGCCGCCCCCCGAGCCCGCAGGAAAATGTTGCTTCGCTGCATCGTCACAACGCAATAAAATGCACAAAAAATGTAAGTAAATAAATATCGTTTTCCACTTTGTGGCCACAAGTACGCGCTGCAATTAATAAACTTATTTTGATAGGATTGTTAACAGATGGAGAAACTGCTTTTTTATGACCACATGATTCATTGATTGATTGGTTGATTGGTTGATTGTTTTGTGTTTCCGAGTGCGCAAACTACTCTTACGTTCGTTAGTGTAGTGCATGTTTATTTCGGGAGACGGTGGTGTTACAATGTAATATTCGTCGTATAAACTTTGCATCGGTGTAGGAGAGTGCCCTTCCAGATATGTCCATCAGTGGGCAACCCCCATTCGCAGCCGGAAGAGTCTCCGAGCTTGGAAAACAAAAAAACAAATAAGAATTTTAGTTATAAAATGTTTGAATAATGACTTTTTGCAATTGGTAAGTTGTATGCTTTCAAAAGAGTAAAATGAAAGTGAACAGCACCAAAGTGCAATTTCAAAGTAATTGAAAGCTCCGAGCTCCAACTGACTCCACTCATCACCATCTTCTGATGTTTGTCACCGATGTGCAGGTAAGTAAATAGAAGCGTGCAAGTGCTCGGGGAGATAATAAGTCAAGAAAGAGGAAGGAAATATCGCGCGGGACTTGTTCTGTTTAAGTAAGTACTACTCCGGCATTCACCTGCTATTGATCCTAGATACCATGGGAAACTACCAATCACAGCGGATGGATACGACCAATCTACCTAGCCACTACCAAAAATCCGCCATCGCTGACAGACTCTAACACTTGAACATTTTGATCAAAGACACTGTAGTAGCTGCTCAGACAGTTTATGTTCTTACGAATTTGAATATGTTTGAGAGTTATTGTAATTACATTGCCAGAGAATATACTGGGTTGCGCCGGAATATTCCTTCAAGATTGCCCGATCCAATTAAAAGGTCATTAGCAATTTTCTTTAAGTTTAAATTTATCAAACAGTTTTAATTTTTGTAAATTCACAAGATACCTTTTGGAGATATTTTAACAAAATTGTGATCGCTTTGTAAATCAAGTTTAACAAATATTTCCTAAAAACGGTCCTGTACATTTATAGACAAAATAATGTGATCTTCCAACATACATTTTTAAGCCTTTCATCTTTCATTAGTTGTAATTTTGGCTTTGTAATCTCTATGAAAAACTTCACATTCTGTTTGGCAAATAAAAACCTTGAATGAAAACTTTGAGTAGACGTGAAGAGAAAACAATGCTCTGCAGCAACATCACAACAATAAAATACGCAAACAACAATAAACAGGTAAACAAATAAATATCCGTCTTTTTCCAGTTTGGGGTCTATCTGATGCTTCTAGCGAACGTAAATTTTCGTGATACTAATTATCGGGTGGAGAACCTAGTATCTTATGGCATCATGATTGCTTGAAAGAAGTTTATTTCGAAGCTGATGAAAAGTAGATCCAAGAGAAGTTCCGTGTAGGAAGGGAACGCAAAGAAATTCCTCGGCATGCATTTCTGCACAGAAGTGCGAATCTACTGTTCTCCGAATCGAAGGCATTATTAGAATCAAGATCATCTCATTTGCATTGCCTTGGAGATAGTAAGAAAGTTTCATTTATATTATTTTTATGTAAGAGTGGTGCTTATTAAACAAGAATACAAAGAAAAATTATGGTGGCTTGTTAAACAAAAATAGAAAAAATGGTAAATTAAGTAAACTCAGGAACCCTTTCCCAGATTTTCTGATGCCAATTAAATGAGATACAAAAAATAATGGTACTTTAAACAAAATTATTAGAATGCAAATTAAAGAAAAAAATGTCCATGCATTTCAGTGTTTTGTAGTGATTTCGCTCTTGAGCTTTCAATTACTTTGAAATTGCACTTGGGAGCTCATCACTTTCATTTCACTCTTTTGAAAGCATACAACTTCCCAATTACAAAAATTCCTCTCTCTAAAATTTTTTAATGAAAGACTTATTTGTTTTTTTTTAAATTTTAAATAGTACAACAATATTCGGTACTACAATACAGCTTTGTTAAAATATTATCAATTTGTCACTGAACTTATGAATTCATTTTAGTTGAATATAATGAAAATTGTATCAAAACTAAAACCATCCACTTCATCCAGCTGATTCTCAAATTCGAGTAAATTGATGATAAATAAATATTTCGGACGTTGTGAAACGTAAAACTGCATCACAACTGGAACTCCGTCAAACAAATGAGAACCTCCGAACCTCCTTTTTGATAAAATTTCCAAATTTAAATTTCGCACAATGACAATACCTTTTCTACACTATCTTCATGAACAAATGGCAAACAATTTTATCAGTACGAGCACTTCTGGTAAGTTCTTTAAGTAGTTGCGAGTTTACACTGAAGCTTCGAAATCTGGGAAAACCGTGTTTCCAAGGGTCTTAGATTTTCAACGCCAGATTAAGATCTTAGATTTATTACTTTGGACGATGTCACTGCCTGGGTCAAGAGGTCGGTGGCGTTTATCGATGGTTTACGCCAATCAGTCCCACGGGGTTCCGGAGCAGGTTATTCAAGAATGGCTATGAGATCGTTTGTTTTCTATTCTGACTGAATTCGTATCCTCAGAGACTAGACATGAACTAATTTCCTGAAGTATATTTCCTTTTGGCTTTCAAAGACTTCCCCAACAAGGAAGCGAATATCGTACGAAGGCTAGAATTTGGCCATACAGCATATGGAGAAAGAGGAGCAGAAGAAAGGATAGGGAAGGTAGAATGGAAAATAAGGATACGGAAAGAAGAAGGCTATGAGCAGGAATGAGGAGGAGGAGAAGGGAAAAAATGAGGAAGAGAAAGAGAAGAAGGGGAGAAGAGAAAGGAGGATAATAAAAAAGAAAAAATGACAGAAGAAAAAGACTAAAAAAGAAGTAAAAAAGATCTTCATAAAAAGAAGGAAATAAAGAGGGAAGAGAAGGAAAATGAAGTGGAAAAGGAAAATAACGAGGAGAAGGAAAAGGATGGGAGACGGAAAAGGAAGAGGAGAAAAGAGGAACGAGGAGGAGCTGTGTCAAGAAGAGAAGGAGAAGGCAAGGGTAGTAAAGAAGAAAAAGAAAATTGAAAAGAAAGGGAAAGAAGGATAAAAAAAACAGCAATTCAGTCTCTCTAGACGTGATCAGCATGGAACTCCCTGGAGCCCGGAGCCTCTGGCCCGCAACGCACGCGCAGCGGTGGGCGAGTTGCAGCAGCTCGAGCGCGCTTCGCGAAATTAATCTTCTCATTACACCTCGTATGCGGGCCATCAGGTGGCGGCAGCTGCGGAGGTGAAAGGCGATGCGAACTGACAGGAGTGGATGAAAAAGAAGAAGATGAAGTGGTGAAGGAGAAGGACAAAAGAAGAATGAGGGGAGGGAAGAGTAGAAAAACTTGGACGCAGAGAAATGAAAGCACAGCCAGCAATTCAGCCCCTCTGAGCGTGCGCCTCACCAGCGTGACTCCTCGCCCTCGAACCCCGGTCCTCTGCTCGCAATGCACCCCATGGGCGCGTTCCAGTTGCGAGAGTGCGCTTCCCGAAATTCATCTACTCGTTAGGCCCATCACGCGGGCACCGGAGTGGAGAAGTGAGGCTGCGGGGACCGGCGGATGTGGAAAAAGAAAAGCTGAAGGAAAAGAGACAATAGAAGGAAGTACAGGAATAATAAAACAACGAGGAGGATGTGAAAGAAAAGAACAAAACAATGGAGGAGGAGGGGGAGGAAGAGCAGAAAATAAATGGGGGAAGAGCAGTAGAAGCACAACCAGCAATTCAGTCTCTCTAAATAGGATCAGCATCATCACCCCGACCTCGGACCCCTGTCTCGCGTCGCGCGGCGGTGGCCGAGTGGCAGCAGCGCGAGCGCGCCTGGCGAAATTAATCTTCTCGTTAGGCCTATCGCAGGGCCATCGGGGCGGCGGAAAAGGAAGGCGGCGCGGCGCATCGGAATTCGCTTTGGCGCCGACGACAAAATCCGCGCGCGCAGCGGAGAGATTGGATACGGGAGATTGAATCGACGCGGCGCGGCGCGGCGACGCGGGCGATAAGCGGGGGTGGAGGGAGCGATTAGCCGGGCGATGGGCGATGCAGGGCAGCGGCGCGACGGGGGAAGGCGCAGACAATTGCGGGAAGGGACGTCGGAGCTCTTTACACTCTTCAGATCCTCCCCCTTACCGGCGTAAATTGACTAATAACTCGAGCTTGTTTAAACTCGACGTTTATAGTCTCATTTCAGAGTTTTTGTAGTATAACGTTGAAGGAAATAAAATGTACGTTGTATTGTGAAAGTACGAGTTTTAATACTGAGTGCAAGCAATTGTGCAGATGCAGTAATTGGACAAAGTCACAAACAACTATGGAGGAGAGAGAGGAGGTCTTCAAGTCCTTTTTTCTTTTTTTTCTTTTTGCAAAGTAAATCGACTAAAAATCCCTTGGCGGTTTATATCGCAATATTTTTATTTTGATAGCCTAAATGATTATATATAGAAAAACTGAAGAGACAGAAATGTGTGTGTTGTGTCATGATATGCTGAACTATTACTGGTTAGTTTCTCCTTATATTAATTCTGACCTCCTTCTTCTAATGTTGACCTCTTTGAAGTGAAATAAAAAAGACGGTTGCCAAAAAGAATTATTTGTGAACAAAAAAATACATATTTTATGTTATATTCATATCACAGTTGGTTAAAGTTAATAAATTATTACAAATACATATTACAAATATGTCAGGTCATGTTAATATTCCAGAAGGTGTGGAAAAGAAATTCTTAGAAATGAAAAAAATCAATACTCACTTCTATTATTACTATCATCGAACTTTTTCCGCCGAACGTTTTCTCGAAGAAAGTAATAAAAAAAGTCTTTAGCACACGTTCTATTTTAGGGCAGTTTCCTCAAAAACAAGCACTCAAGGAAAACTTGCTCCTTTCTTCTTCTTCTCCTCCTCCTCTTCGCGGGAGCTAACAACTGAGGGCAAGGCCTCCAGCGCTGCGATTTGCATGCCTATATGCGATTTAAAACGTTTTCGCACACACAGGGGTAAAAAGTTCTGACTCAAGAGAACGAAAAAATTGCTTTATAATCTCGTACGTCCACCGAGGGATAATGATGTTGGTAAATCGTGAAATTTTCAGTGTAGTTATTTACATTCGCCAGAATCATTACAATCACGATATGTGTCAGCTATTACCAGCATGTGCCTACTAATGCTAAGCATAGCATGCACCCACTTTTATCCAATGGGTCGATATGGCAATGAAATTGGAGCCCAAGATAAAATTCCGACATTATGATGGAGCGATTTACAATTTCGTGTTTCCTGGCGCGTCAACTACTATGGACATTAGTCCCGTAAGGGAAGTGAATGATTGTATCACTAAAGGTGGCGGTGTTCTTCAGCCGTTGCATGGTGAGATTCAGCATCCACATACACGTCATCTTGATAGGTTTTCTCCCATCCCAGAATCTCCCACCAACAAAACACCAGCCCAGTCGGGACAAGCTCTAAGATCTCCTGACATGAGTGGTAGTGTAGTGCTTTTATGAGTGTGTGTGTGAGTAAGTAAGGGGTGAGGATAGGCGGTCCGTGACCCATTTGATAGGCTACTGCTCCGGTATTCGTGTTCATCGGAGAAAATAAATGAAAGGCGGGCGGCTACAATTCTCCAGACAGCGGATGAAGTTGACCGAGCCCGTCTAGCGCCACATCGAAATCCTGCTCGCATCGGGAGTCGAACCCTGGGACTTCCCAGTCAGAAGCCCTACAGCGACGGCAGGTAACGCTCTGAGACATCTCAGCTGGTTCCAGCATTATGAAAAAATCGAAAAACTGAATTCCATTTCGTGAATGCAGCACTAAAAAACGATTCTTAAATTCTCGGCACCGAACTATTTACGAGGACCCAGCCAGGCGTCCGGGGGTGCAGGCAGGCCATTGGGAAACACTTCACTCCTTCGCCACCGCCATTAAACCTGTCATTTTCATCACCACCACAACCATCACTTCGTCCTCACACACACCGTCCTCACCACGTCCTCGCTGCCACTGCCACTGCCACACCACCGCGGCGCCACCTCTGCCATTGCCATCCCCACCAGCGCCGCCGCCGCCGCTTCTACTACTGGTGGAGCCACCTCCGCCCCGCCCGCTAACCCGTTTCGCCGCCGCCGTTTCCATAACTTTTCCTTAGCGGGGCCCATTAAAAAGGCAATGTGCAGAGGCACGCCATTCGGCAATTTAATTAATTTCCGTATCGCTCTCATTAAGAGTTCCGAAACTGCGCGGTAACGGCGCGGCCGGAGAGCGGAAAACCTTTCGGCATCGCAATGCGTTCGAAGCGTTCGCACGTGCTGCGCTCTAGCGAGTTTTTTGCGCCAATTCTCTTAACCCATTCCCACTGCCACGCTTCCAGTTGAAGTGGCCTCGATTTGTATTCGTGAGATATCGGGATGGAAGTGTTTGGTTCCAGTTATTTCCTCCCGAGAAAGAGAGCAATGTTGTTGGAATAAGGACTGCACAATTGGTTAGTGAAATTTGTACTGTCTGACCTGGAGATTGGTTTTCAATATTAGGCACATTAGCACCAAGAAAGCACATAGAGAAGTACTTTTGAGATAAACATATTTTTATGCTCTGATTGAAAAATATTTTATGCACAGATTGAAAATATGCAAGAGGTTCTTGTAAATGATTATTTGAATACTTCAAAAATATGTGTTCTGAAACATTTCGTGGACGATGAGTGTGTATCACTACTCACGTTAAATAAAATGGCTTTTGACTGTGAAGGCAGAACTGTAATAAGAATACATTGGATGCCGTAGATGGTCATACATCACGATTACATTCTGGCTAGACTTGGCCATGATAAAGCTTTTTAATGACCGTTCTCTTTGCGGAAACGATTTATTTTTTCATAAACTTACACGAAAAATGAACGTATCAATTGAATATACACGTATGAAAGAATTTTTTATGAAACTATTTCATCCACGATCATGCCAACTATAAAGCAAGATTGTACGTATCTTTATTGTACGTACTTTATAACCATTTTCAAAATATGTGAGACCAATAATATTACGGAAATCCAAAAAACCTTTTGCAAATCGTATTGGAACTTAAAAAATGTAATTTATCTCTTCCAAACATCACGTATCCCAAAATTGTCAAATGTTGGATAGATCTTTGCCTATCCAGATTCCCATCAACAGTGCAGTGCCATTACTCTTGTTAACACTGCAGGTGAGTCGTGCAAATATTTTTATTCGTGGTTTTATGACAAAAGTCATTATTACGTGAGTGTCGCTATACATTCTGTTGAAGTAAGATCAAAGATACTAATCAAGGCAGTTAATCTCTTGTATAATATTGTATTGTATGTGTTGTATTCTTGGCAACTCACTTAAAGCAATAGTCTAAATACCGATATTTTCGAATGGCCGGAATCCCCATCCATACGACAAAAACTGGGAGTTTATTGGGTTTGATTTGGTAAGCGGCAGCAAAAGTTCTACATAGTGGTTTAAGTATTCAAATGTTCATTGCAATCGTCTTAAAAAGTAATTTACACATTGTCTATGAACACAGATTTTAGAATAACTCCTAGAGTCTCACTAATAAGCTAGGAATTTTTACGGATACGCCAAAAACCTTTACATACGCAAAGACTAATACTTACACGCAAAATTTCATTTGAACTAAAGTAGTATCTAGTTCATCTAGCAGCATTATTGTTGTCACTAGTATTAGTTTTTTGTATTTTAAAATTTTGAAACTATCTCGTAATATGTTTTATAAAGAACGTCTAGGTATGAAACCCTCCTAAATGCTGATTTTCACTGAGCTTCAATTGTAAAAAAAAAACTTAAATTAACCCTTCGACTGGTTTTCGACAGAAATTTTAGCTTTTCTATTTGGTAATAGATGAGGGCACATTTTGGATGGCCTAAAATGTCGCTAAAATTATGAATAAATGCTTTTTAAATGTTATGAAAATTACCTAAAACAAAAAAATATCGTAGAAAAAAATGTATCAAAACTAAATCAGAAGAACAACCCAAGCTCTCGAATACGTTACTGATATAATAGAGGTTTCTTTCATGCGAACTCAGCTTGCAAATTTTTGGTTTGAGTTGTTTTCAGTAGGAAATCTCTGTCTTTAGTGAAAGCAAAAATGGTCGAACCGAGAAAACCACTGTTAGGTGTCACAGAAACCTTACATTACATACTCACAACGACTGACATTACATATTGTCTAAGCAATTACATTGTCTAAGCAAAGAAATCAAAGAGGCAAGTGAGTAGAACATTTGATACATCGCATAAATATTATTTGATGGAAGTACCATTAAAAAGACATTAAAATAAATGAAATTGGCAAAAAATGCTTTAACCATGAACGAATAGGCTAAAACATGACTTATTAATCGAAATTGTCCAAAAACATTAAAAATATGACGTATAAAAATGATTAAATTTCTTTTCTCATCACATAAAATTAAACTCTATACTTACAGGCATTGTTCTAAAGTGAGAAGAAAAAAGGCTTTTCATTAAAATCCGCCCGCTAGAAATTGCGTTTTACTACTTTTGACATTGTTTACATATATCTCGTTTGTCAAAGTTGTACAAGTAATTTACAAAGTTCAGAGCCATTCACAACTACACTCGGTTCCGTCCGCCTCGGTGCAGAGTCCGGAGCGCTCAGGCGGAGGGAGAACGGTGGATAGCGAATTCTGCAAGCTCTGGACAGCGTTTAATGCTCAAACGTTTCTATTAAATATCTTAAACGAATTAGTCATTCAAATCTCAATAGACGGGGCAATTGAGCAAAGAGTACAAACTAGTCGGGCAATATCTACGAGGAAAACTTAATTAGCAATTTTAACACTTTGCATGCTTGCATATTGCAAACTCCTCCAAGGTTGTGCAATTGAAATTTTGCGAGCACCGTAGTGATGTCATTTTTTAAATTTTTTGTCGACAATTTTTTAATTATTAAAATTAATTTTAAGAAATATGCTTTTAATTATTTCTAGCTTCCTGTGGTGTGGTTCCGGGTCCTATTTTCAGTCGTCTGAAAGTCTGTCATTCCAAAATCGTCAGAATTTCTGTAGCTGGTGACGGCTAAAAGCCAACACAGGCGGAGATTGCTAGTTACGTGAGGGGAATGCTTGTCTTTCATGTTCGTCACATGTCACTCGTACACCTCCCCATTCGTGGAAATTAAACTAAACCCAGGCATTGGGTTCACCGTTCACCAGCCGTGTAAGTTGGATAATCGACCTAAAATACCAAACACATACAAATACATTAAATTATATTCCTTTCTGTAATAGAACTCATGTTTTTTTCTCTAGTGAAACACATCGAAACCACCACCAAACTCTGCATAGAGCACGTTCCACCGATGCTGCCGAAACAATCGAGAATGAGCGATACCGATTGTTGTGACTCTTGACACGGCCCTGTGCACTGATGTCACATGCAACGCGGAGCGACATCGCCCGTTGAGACTCCGAAGGTAACGATCGATAAATGTTCAAACCCATCGCCAGAAAAGGGTAAAATTTGTGGTTCTGAAACGAAATTAAAACTGATACCAAATGAGTTACTTTACCTTTTGTCACCAGAGTTCGGAGCTACGCGGAGGCTGCATAGGCGCTGGTGGGGGATGGATCCGCTCTGGAAAGAATGAAATGCCATTATCATTAATAGAGTATTTAATAAGAGCGAAGAAATTTACAGATGTAGTCACGGTATTTTACCATCAATTTCAATATACCATGAATGATTGGATATCAAGTTCGTGGATTGCGAAGAAGGGAGCGAGTTATTGGCGCAACACGAGTATGCGAAATATTGTGATTTTATATTTTTTAATAATTATGTATTCTGTATGATAATCTTTCAAGAGAGAATGTTTTAGTGAATTACTTAGTATTCGTGAGTTTTTTATAATGAGAAATAATCATATTCTATTCTGTTAACACTTATTAAATTTATTAATATACAGGGCAATTATATTGTTTAAATATCAATTTTAAAATCATTAATAATAATATTCAACAAGAAAATTATTATTTGCGATAAAGTAGTGAACGTATATCTATTAGAGGGGCTTAGTCAAAATGATTGTAATTTGTCATACTGAACCACGAACTAATCTAAATATTGTGACATAATGAAGAATATTGAGAGTAAGAACATTAATCTAGATGTAAATATTAAATCCAAAATATGTAAACCATGGAGTCAAGAAAAGCACGTTCGATAACATTACAAAGATTCATACCATCAGCTTCTGTGTGAAAGTTCAAAACCCTCCACCGGGTTGCGCATCCCCAAACCATCCGCCTCTTTTCGCAATCTCAAAAACACTCCTTTCCCAGAGCCCCACGCGCGCTTGTAGGTGCGGATTGAAAAATAAATTTCCCAGCTGACGATCTTTCACGTGCTTCAGAACGTGCCCTGAGCGCGTGCGCGCTCGCGCCAACGACGGCGATGACATCCCAAGAAATTCCCCGGTTGCAAATTCTATTTGGCCCTCACAAACCACCACCGCCCCGCATGTTCAATACGTCGCGTCGCATATAGACTGCGCTCAAGAAGACATCACGAAAATCATTTGCCCCGGGGCTCGTGCGCGGCGCGGCGCGGCGCGGGCGGGGCGCGACGCCGTAGGCAATATCTCGAGACGCGCGCCGCCGCGGCGCCATCTCCGCCTGAGATATGCGAGCGGGAATCGCGCGTTGCGACGCGAATGTGGGATTCCACGGAGGGGGCGGCCGAAGTGGGAGAGGGGGTGCGGCGGTAGAAGGTTGACAGAGAGATCGTGATGGAGGCGGATGCGGCGGTTTTGGCTGTGGTTTGGGCGGTAGTTGTAGAGGTCAAAGTAGTTTATAGTAGTGATGGCAGTGGAAGTGGAGCGGTACTAGTGAGAGTGAGTGTTGATTGGAGTGTGGCAATAGTGCTGGTAGTGGTGGTAGTAGCAGGAGTGGGATTACGGTGGTAGTAGTGGTGGTAGTGGCGGTAACGGTGGTGGTAGCGATGGTTGCAGTAATGGTGGTAGGGGGCGATAATGAGTGGATAATGGTGGTTGTAGTAGCGGTGGTGGTGGTGGTGGTGGTGGTGGTGACGGAGGTGACAGAAGGAAAGGATGCCCTTGGGGGAGACGGTGGATGTAGTAGCGGAGGTGGTGGAGACTGAAGAGGAGGGAAATTGAAGGACTGTGAAGTGGCGGAGTGCGTAGATCGATCGATCGATTGATTGATTGATTAGTTTTCCGGGCGCGTCATCTGGTACGGTCCCCACTGGATGGCAAGATCTAGCGTCGACGTGCGTGGTTTCCCCCACCTCCTATCTCCCACCTGTGGGAACCGCCCCTGCCGGGAGAATATCGGAGCTCCCGACTGGTCTTGTGACAGGTGGTGGTTTAATGCTCGTAGTAGGGGGTGAGGATAGGGCAATAAGGGGAGGGAAAGATCGCGCGCGGTCCGTGACCTATTTCATCGGGTCCCGATGGTGGCACGATTTGCAACTCTAGCTTTTTACTAAGTTTTAATGAAGCAGTGAAGATGATTTTGATTCTCAGCTTGGTGGTGTTAACATCTAAATCGATAGTGTTATTGGAAGATGTGGTGGCGATGGCATTATTGTTGGAGATGCTGGTGTTGTCGATGGTGGTTTGCAACGGGTTGTGGGGTAACGGCAGTGGCGTCGTCTTCTCCTGAGACATGCCGGCGAGACTTTTATGTCGGCGCCGGTGCGATCGGCGGGAGCGGCGAAAGAGAAGGTATAGCGGCAGTAGTGGGGGCTGTGGCTATGCCAGCAGTGATAGTGATAACGACGGGGAGGACGGAAGTATACCAAACAGTATGGAGGGGAGGGCAATAGTCGTAGGTGCAGTGATGGAGTAGAAGCAGTGGATCTGGGGACTTGGGAAGTCAATATGATGCTGCCTCCGGTGGTGGAGGTGATGGTGGTGGTGGTAGTTGTTATTTCAGCGGTCTGAAAGTCGAAGAGGTAAGGTGATAGAAGATGGGTCAAGAAGTCACAATGGCCTGGTAGGAATAGTGGAAGCAATGAAGATTGTGGAGATGGTTAGGGTGGCACGGGTGCCAACTGTGATACGAGCCATGAGCGAACAGGCTGTGTATTGAGAGAAGACTGTGGATAAAACCGGGGAATAATGGTACCAGATGTTGAGAGGGGAGAGTGTTCAGCAAAAGAGATGGTGAAAGAAACGGAGCCGGAAGTAGCAAAGATTGTAGCTACTATACAAATACTTCAAACGGTCTTCAATACATTTTAAACTCTTTGTACCAGATCAGTTAATCACAGATTTTCTTCATTAGCCGTCATGGAGGCTAACTGTTGATTTCCCTCTAGACTGAAAATACAGTTCTTTGCCAAGTAAATACCGTTCGCTGACTCGGCATCTCTTCCATTTCATTGATAGAAGGTCAAATAGGTTTGTCATTCACCTTTTGCGCAACACTGTGAATTCTTGTTATGTGCTTTATTATAATAACCGTTTTAGAACGGTGGAATGACAAAAAAATTGCGGAAATAATGAATCCTCAGCTTTCAAAGTCACCGTAATCACAAAAGCATCTCAGATTCGCATTTCACCAATATAGATAAAATACAGCGCGCCTGGAAAGTCCGTCCGCAGTGGCACCTTGGGGCTTGCAACAATTATGTTGGTAGCAGCATGTACGAAGAAAACGTAAATTCCGCACTCGCCACAGTCATAGCAGATGCTAGAAATGTCCCCTTCACTTGTTTTCCAGCCTTCGGTTTGCTAACATCATTGCCATTTTTAATAGAATGTCGTGACACGGCCCCATGCGGAGAGACTTTTTGGGCGCACCGTATATTTCTAATATAGATGATGCAGGTGATGAGAGAGGAATCAAGTTGGCGACAGGGTCCAGGGCATTGGCGGTCGGTCAGGCATCGACTCGGGCGTCGTGAGTGGCATGACGGGGGTGGAGGAGGCAGTGCATGGAGGTGATGATATGTGACGGAAGCGCAGTCGTACGGAGAGTGTTAGCGACCGCTGCAGCCCCCGATGCCGCAGACAGGGGCCACGGCATGCCCGGCGGCGCGCCTTTGGTGGAGTGCGGGGAGAGACGTAGCAGCAGCGGCTTCCGGTGAGGCGCGGGGGCGGTGCGTCGGAGGGGCTGGCGCTCCGGGGGCGTCGCGGAGGGCGACGTCAGCAAAGCTACGATGTGTTTTCAATCTCGCGCCAGGCGATCGGCACGCGTGCGGGAGAGAGGAGCTCCTTGGCGGCAGCCGGCGGGGGCGGGGCGGATGGAAGGGGCCGCAGCGGAGGCGGAGTTGCAGTGGTAGTTACACACATAGTTTTCTAAAATAGTTCACACGTTTCATATTCACATTACATTTACATATAAAATGTTCATGAAAAGGGGTTTTTTGTGTTACACATTGTAAATGAACTTTTTCGTTAAAGTAATCGTTCATAAAATGACACCAATGATGAAGATGGAATAAATTTATATCTGTTGTTCAAAAATTTGACGTATTCAACTCGCTTTTAATTTTTTACTGCGTACAAATTTGAAAATTTGCTCCCAACATCGCTCGTTTCAATACTACTCATTCATGAACCCTTAGTGTAAGCTAATTGCAAAATATACTCTTTGCCCTTTTATGGTAATCTGAAAGTCTTGTATCAACAACAATTATTTGGGCTAGGAAAATTAAAATAATGAGAAAATGGCCGTTTTTCGGCGCACAATTACATTACATTCTCTTCTTACGAAGTATTCGTAAGGTCGAAAGTAAAAAGATACACGTCTTTTTACTAAGAAGATACCTTCTGCACTTTAATTACATGATAGGGCCGTTGCTACTTGAGAGTACCTGTAAGTACAATAGTTTATGAAAAGTTAGACAATTGCGAGAAATTTGGTCGTTATGAGTGCAAGGATGAACATTTTTCATCCTAAAAAAACTTTTGATATTGTTGCTATGTTTGCAGTTGAATATCCTTGAGATCAATATATTGAGTATTTCTAATCATGTAATTGACATGTATGCATTAAAAAGACCAATTTTGCATATAAAGTGAGTTTTAAGCATTTCGAGTAGTGTTTTGAAAAGAAAGTGTCGCAGGACGATAAAATATTGGAGGTTTATTTTATTGCGGTATATTTGTTTTCATTTTATATAATCTCTACACAATGTTCGTGAATGTTTGCCCCATTTTGTGGCACAACGGGAAGGTAGCTGTATGTTTCAGTGGAATTTCTTATTGGAACTAGTTTGAGGAGTCTTTCTTGTCTAAAAATTATACATTCTGAAAAATGCTAAACATGACTCGAGACAAGCGTAATACACACGTTTTTTTATGAGACATATTTAATTTGCTTATAGTAATATCTGTAATACATTTGTACTTTTTTATTTGTCTAAAACTGTTAATCTAGAGTAGATGAAGAATGTTTAAACGCTTTTACTTCTTAGAGTCTGTTTGGGATCTCGTTTTACCCCAAGGGCAAATAATGTTTTGCAACAGTGAAAACTATTCATATAAAATTCTCCTTTTTGATATGTTATTTACATGTGTTGAAAACGTTTCAATATTTAAAGTATTTTTTTGTTGGAAATAATTTTATTTATGTGCAGCTGGGGACAGAAATGCTACACGCAACGTCTTAATTACAAAAGAAAAATTCTTGAAAAATGTCCATTTCCGTTTTCTAGTATTACGTTGCAATTTTTGAATGATAATTTGTGGTACTTGACTATTATAATTTGGTAGCTCTGTTTGAAACATTCTCATGCTGGTAAGTTACACAGCTATGTATAGTTATGAGTAATTATGCTAAAATAATTTCTCGAAACATCATTCTTTGTTATTTTGTAAGATTCACTAAATAAATTAAATAAATATCATCACCTTATCACTTAATAATTCCAAATAACCGTTGATTAAATGCTTTTAAATTACTGTGTAAGAAGTTTGGAGTAAAAAGTGACTCAAAACAGAATCCAGGTAAGTATTGGAAACGCGATGTCGAAGGGTTAAATGAAGGTTTGCATTCTAAAATATTGTCTACTTTTGTATAACCTGGATATAAAAAATGTGGTAACTTTGACTAATATAACTTACTATCTGATTTACACCGAACGATGATTTACCGTTGCTTGTTGAATGCAATTAGTTTCCTTTTTAAACGATTTAAATGTCTAAATCTGAGTTAAAAATGACACGCGTTTTCAAGTGTGCTGAAAGCAGGACATTTGTGCATCTCGTTAAATAAGGATAACTTTGAACCCCAGCGAAATAAGACCGGCGGCGTGGCTCGGCGAATATAAGAGAGAGCATTATTAGAGGAAATATGAGGAAATGAAAACATGTGAAAAACGTAGACGTGCTAATTTCGCGCATAAACAACGCTTTCGTTAACGCGAAAGAGGATTTTACTTTCCAGAGAGAAAAAAAATTTAATTACCTAACTTCCAGATCATGAATTAGTAAGTGAAGTATAGGGTTTTAAAATTATAACACCAAACAATATCAACGAATATGTTACAGGTTCAGACATTTTAACCCATCTTAAACTAACAAAATCATTTCTAATAAATTGATTACTGTCATATATATTGTATTAAAACATTTTGGCTTTTAAATGGGAAATGACATTATCTTTGCTGCAGAATTATATTTTAATGGGAACGACAGTACTCAGGTCATAAACTAATTTTTATGTGAAGATAATAATTATACTCGTATGTACAATTGTTAATCTTAACATCATTGTATACAATAAAAGCTTCAAAACATCACACAATGAAATGTGAATTTTTCTTAAACATATTCTCTTTTCAGAGAAAAAAGAGGGGATTATTCCGACCATGTCCAGGGAACAAACACATTGATTTTCTGGGCAACAGAATGAATTTGTAGTCAGTGGAAAAAACAAATTAATACAATTCTATAGGTGTCTCCCTTCGTGTTGTGCACTTTCTCTTGCTTTTTCCACAGATTCTGAAGTTCTAGACGATTTGAAGAACTTCCATATCTTGTTTGTGTTTTGATACAATTCAAAGATCTTCATTTTAGATGTGTAAAAAGGAGAATTGTTATATTGTTTCTTCAATTTGAAATTATTATTATTGCAATAGCTACAATTATTTTTATTAAAACAAAATATCATATTTTGTCTTACAAAACAACATCAAAGTATGACAATTTGAAAAACTAAACGTGAAAGAAAGGGGAAACAATGTATTTTGACACCATATAGACGTTTATTGTTGAGTCAAATGCGTTCAATGACGTATATTTGGAACCTCAAACTTAAATATTCACATTGTTATGCTATTGAATACGGTTCGGTTTTCCACCACAAAGTCATGACCCGACTGAGAATCGACAGCGGGTAAAGTTAGATTTCCTCCTTCATAAATGCAAGCGCAGTGTCCCTTCACGCATGGCGCGATGAGGGAGTTCGCGGATGACGAACAAAGCGCCGGAAAGAAGCAAGCAGCGCCTTCGGGAGAGCCGACAATCTACTGACTCCGGCCGCGCAAATCGGCGTTTCCTCTCGCAGAGATTGGCTCAAGGCTGAAACCTTTGGAGAAATGTTGCAAACCAACTTTTGTGTTGTGAAACGTACAATAAAGCCTTCTTGTCATTTTATAAACAGAAGTCTAGTGTACTTTCAAACTCACCAGCCAACTCGCGAACCTATGTTGAGAGATCCACGTTTTCGTGCGCGGCAACTACTACGCTAATTAGTTCAGTTAGTGTAAAAATATTTCATCGCAGAAGGAGGCAATGGTGTTCCCCCCGTTGATCGGTGATATCCGGCGCTGTCCTACACTTGAGCTTGCGGGGTTTCCCTCAACCAGGTATCTCCCACCAGCGGAGACCATCCCCAGTCGGGACACGCTCTAGTCTTCCAACTGATCTTCGGTCAAGTCAGGTAGTGCAGTGCATGTAAGTATAAGACGGTGAGAGTAAAGGGAAATGATACGTCAAGGAAGCGGAAGGAAAAATCGCAATTATTAGCGTACTGCTCCGGCATTCGGCTGGTGTTAATCGGGGAAACCACGAAAAACTATTAAACAAAGCGGCCAGTCGCTTGAATTCGCCTTCAGACAGCAGTTGAATTCGAACTGTGTAGCTAGAGGTGAAAATCGTCGGGACACAAACCCTAGGAACTCATGCTAATATTGGAGCCATCTCAGCCGGTAAAACCATTGGCGGAACGCTGCAAACTCAAAAATGCGCAAGGTTGATAAGGTTTCAAGAAAACATTAATATGATTTTTCAAACTGGAATCATCAACAGAAACAGATCCTCTCCCTTCCAGAACTCTCATCCAGAACTCTCACCAGACCGGTCTACTGTAACATTTTAGATATGTTTCAACAACATGTGTAGATCACTATACGATTGTTTTTGTTAATGAGAGAAAACCAGAGACGGTGAAAAAATAGAAATAGATTTGAGTAGATGATGAATTATCAGATGACAACAATCAATAATATTAATGAATATTTTGGTAAAGATTTGACGTACATTGGCTGTGGACATTGAACGTAGAACAATGTGAAAAACGTTTCCTTATTAATTGAACGAACTTCAATAGTTATTTATATATGAGTGTCATAAAGCATTTGATTACAATATGAGATTGAAAACTTTCCAAACGAGATAGTTAGGCCGAGATTGGTAACCAATTGGTTATTGTATCAGATGTTACAACACTAATATCGTACGTTTTATCCACTTTATAACTTTTTTTTAGATTTAATGTGAAATTTTGTTGTACACCTTCAATTAGTATTCACATTTTTTCTCCCATAAGTGGTGACTGCTTTCAACAAGGAGAACAATTGTGACACATTAGGTGTATACTTCTCGACGTAAGTGAAAATAGATCTGATTTGAAAATAGAAATACTAGAAACTGCCACTTTAGAAACATTGTTACCCAACAAATCAAAAAAGAAATATGAGCGTGAGTATTTAGTTTTTAAGATTGTTGTGAAAAAAGGTCATTCCATTTTGAAAAAAGAAATGATTGTTTAATTTTCTGGCAAGTCAGAGAAGGAGAAACCAAGAATACTTTGGTCTCACTGCTCCATGTTAAAAGAGTCCAAACTAACTTTATGACAACATTGATATCAAATGTAAACGTGGACTTCCGTGGCGTGAGTCCATGAGTTCCTTGGCTGTGACGCCACGACGTTGGCTCAGAGGCGGACGTTTGGCTTATCATGTCTCGGGCTCTCTCAAGATACTGACACCGCGGGTCTGTGCGTCCGCTGTATTTACCGATCAGCACAGAAAACACTGATATCAGTAATTTTACACAATACAGCATTTTATACGTGAATAGTGTAGGATACAAGACAAAAAAGTCCAAAATATTTTTTTTTAAGTGGAAACGTACGATACTTTTTACCGCATTAGTATGGTAATAAATT
Source organism: Gryllus bimaculatus (assembly GCA_017312745.1). Lineage (NCBI taxonomy): Eukaryota > Metazoa > Arthropoda > Insecta > Orthoptera > Gryllidae > Gryllus > Gryllus bimaculatus. The sequence continues at coordinate 1,187,180 of BOPP01000136.1, read as the reverse complement.
ACGTTACCACACTGGAGCGGTAAAATACTTCACTACCAAACTGATTATAATAGCATAATGTTTCACTTTATCTAATCGAAGGGGATAAAGACTCGCGTATTGTCCTGTGAAACGTTACACCGCGCTAATTTTTTTTGTTACATTTCAAGTGGATTACAAGGTCCAGTTTTTATAACTTTGTCACATACGTTTTCAGACTAAAACTAAATTCTAACTAATAACAGCTAATACAAGGGTTGAGAAAACTATCGACAAAAATCTTTTTATTCCATTTCGGAGAAGAATTTGATGAATACATGAAACGTATATTTGTTTTTAATTATTGGATTATGGATTCGTTACTCCACAGTTTGAATCCGGATAGTGATGGTATTTGCATAAAGTTTATAAAGAAGTTTGAGAACAGGTATGTGATCTGATGGGCTAATAACTCTAGGCTAAATTATTTATGTTGTTGTGTGTTTGTAACATACCGTATTGCATTAGTTATGGTACTTAGATATTGATATTGGAATATTTACATTTTGTTAACGTGTGTTTTGTATGCATTTAACCATATTGGACAGGCGTACAGTAGCAATGGTGGGCAGCAGCGTACATCAGCAAGGGCAAGGTTTATTATTGTTTTAAAAACCATCAGAGCAGAATTGTATGGCTCCGCGAGAACGTAAGACCGCTGTGACATTGCAGCCGAAATATCGCTCGCTTGCTACCTGAAGATTGCAAGCGAAATTGTCCGACTTCTTTCATCCAAAAAACATCAGAATGTTGCACCAGAAATTGGCCGATTTCCATAATTCCGCAGTTCATTGTTTGAAACATTTTTGTGAACCACAATCAAGACCATCTATACATCTGTATTGGAGGCAGACTTGGTATTACAGATGGCCATGACTCTCCAGCTGATTTCAGGCGAATGGAACCTACGAAAACAAACTAAACAGATCTTCGTCCGACAGCCGATGTTTCCGGCCTCTATGAACAGAGGTCGTTTGGGTTGAATATTCCCATTTCCATTTACTAGCACGTGTTTGAACGAGTCGGGCCTCTCGGACGCAAGCGTCCGACGTCGCCTTTCGGACGCAAGCGTTCGTCCACAGTCGGCTCCACTGTGACCGCCGCCAAAGGAATGGCGAGCAACTGGCAACTGGCGGACGCGGCAAACAGGGCCTACCAAATCCTATAAACCATTACAGTGGAGCTCTCTCCTACAACACCTTCTCACAAGAACGAAATTCTAACTACTGCCAACGATACCCAAAAAGTGCGTGGCTGCTGCGTGGGTTCCCGAGACGCAAGCAAGCGCGTAATGTTACAAAAGAGAGAATCAATGTTCGCGCTTTCGTCAGAGGTTTCTTAAATGTGTAGATTATGAATAATTGAACATTCAGCAGACACTTTTCGTATTTCTCACAAATTAGCCAATTTTCATGGGCGAAAGTTGGCGAGCCTAACCTGCAGCTGCGCCCGGCGACTCTAGCGCCTCGTATGGTAGCACCCTGCAGCTTTGTCCCCGGTGTCGATGGAGAGTTGCGGGGCCCTGGCGGAGAACGCGGCCTCGCGGTCCCCAGCCGCCGCCATCTGCGATGCTAATGCGCGCGTGCGGTGCGACGCGGGGCGACGACAACAGGGCTCGCGGCGGAGCATCATTACGTCATGAGCGGCGAATGCCAGGCGACCAGGCGGGGCGGGAGAGTGATGAGCGTGACCAGCTATAGGGGAACAGACGGCGTGGGAAAGTGGTCAGCAAGCGGGCAAAAAATGGGTAACTGGAATATGTGGGGAATGCGACGTTTACGAACACGTTATTCAAAAAGTTAAACTTGATACCGGCCGGGGTCAGGGCATCAACAGATGTCACTGACCTGGGAATCATCTAGTTCGAGACCCGATTTTTGACACTAGCTTGTCAGCTAGGTGGAATTCAGCCACTGTCTGGAGGAGAATTCTAGCAGTCGGCTGCTCTGATTTGAAGTTTTAGTGGTTTCTCTAATCAATTCCGAAACAATTCCGGAGCAATACCCTAAAAAAAGAAGCCACAGATCACATGTGCAATCATTTCTGTATCTTCCTTTCCTATCCTCACCTATTACGTATACTAACTAAACTGTTTTCCCGTCAGGAGCCAACTTCACGTTGTACCACCTAGCCCCACCTAGTATTTCATCTGTTATCAGTATCTAGGGTCTAGGGAGGATTCATCCCACACTCCCTTACCACTCCCCCCCTCTCTCAAGTTCTTCAGACCGCAACATATCTGTCGATAACCCGCTGAGGTAGCGGCAGCCCTTCCCAGCTAGTCATCGTCTAGAAGCCACTGTGATCCGTAGTTTCTTAGTGGAATGATGGTTAATGACAGCATAGCAATCATTGATGGAGCGATGCTGTGAAATGCATGTTGTCAGGGAAAACGGTAGTATATCGAGAGAAGCCGCTTCGTCCCCCGCAAATTCCACTTGGAGCCTCCGGCATTGAACCCGGGCGCCGCCGGTGGAAGGCGCGCAGTCTGACCACTACGTTAAGGACCGACGTGCCCATTACGTACACACATGCACTTACATTCCCTAACTATCCCACATGTCGGGACAACCATCTCGAGCTGATATCGTGGCCCGTCTGGAGCGACGTCCCGCTGGTGGGAGTAACCTAATGACAGAACCTTCACAAGTCGGTGTGCGGAGAAATACCAACGCCACTTTCTATTTTGAAAATATGCGCTACCCTTAAGAAGCCATAGAAAACTATCGAAGTTGACGTACCGGAAAACACGAAATAATACTTCAATTGAACATTTTAGGTACTGGTTTATTGGGGATGTGTTTTATCGTAATTCCAAACAAAAGAATTAAAGGGATTGTCTAGCCAACATTATGCATAAAAGGTTAGCTGGTGATGATGGCTAAGTCATCAAAAACCGATCTTACAATAAATAATAATATTGACTATCGCTCTTTATTCGTTATTTTCATTCATTTATTTATTCAATTGACCCGCTTTGACCTCCCATTTACAGAAGTACGGCGAGACGCTGACCTTCAGCTTTTGCGATTAACATAAACGTCTTTCAGTCTAGTCAACGCCAAATTTTCAACATAATTTTCGCCAAAACACAGTTACGGCTTTTCTTCATTTACTTCTTTCGAGTAACCAGTACTCAAGAACATCTTATTAAATGGTTCTGCTATTTCTTTGCAAACTACTGGCATACCGAACGAAAATGGGTAAGGCAGGGCCGAGGAGAGGCTAGCGGCAACGAGGAAGCGTGGGGGTGTAAATGGGGGAAGAAGAAGAACGACGCAGAAAGGATGGACAGGAAATAGTCAAGGTATTCCTTGTCCCTATTACGTTACTCTTCATAACGAGATTTGGCCGCTTATCTGCTTATTCGCAGTTGTGACACAGTGTTTTGAGATCAAAATGAGTATACCATGTAGAGATGGAGGTCAAAGTGAAGTGACACAATTTTTTAGTAATGCTTCGTTATCTGAATTATTTTACATTTGTTTTTAACACAAATTAAAATAAACATGTTTATCACCGATAGATCTCCCAGAACAGGCTCATAGAGGCAACATCAGCAGGCTAGTTTCAAAATTACAAGATTATTATTATGAGAAAATTGAGAGACATCGTTCAACAGCAACGGAACATGTACCGATTTAAAAAATTACCTATGATCGTAAATTAAATTCTATTGCAAAAATTTGTGAACAGGCTTCTAAATATTGAGAAGAATATTTGTATCAAATATCACACTAATGTTTCATATTTTACACAAACAATTACTACTGCTGTTATTTGTGTCTGGTGTTTTGTTTTTATTTAAATATTATATTAACTTTGCATTTTGTATACGGTTGCTTTTTAAATGAAACATTTAATTTTTTCTTCTATCAAGACAAATATTTTTAAATTTAATTTCACTCTACCTTTCAAAACTTTATGAAAAAAAATTCTTTCCTTTTAGTCAAAATACTTTAAATTGTTTACAGATCGCTATGAATGAGTGAGAGAAAGCAAATGTGGTAGGCGATATGAATGAAGCTTACCTCAAATATAAGCCTGAAAACATGTAGACTTCTACAACTTGTGAAGCAGGTACTTGAAAATAAGTCTATGTTGTTCAGTGAATTGCGTTATTTTGAAGAGAAGCAATGCAGCAGAAAGTAAAAAAGAAGGAAAAATAGAAAGTGAATGATAAATAATATAAGTAAATGCCCACATGAAGAGAAAGAAAAAAGTAAAATTAACGAAAGAGGATAAAAGTAGTTGAGAGAAGTGAGAGCGATCAGTCAGAAAAATATAGAGAGATAGAAAATAATTAGGGGAAATGTGACAGAAAATAGAAGGGAAAAAGGAGATAAAAATTAACGGAATAAAAGAAATGGAATGAAGGTTAAATAAATGGAAAGAAGCAGTTAGAGATTGAGAGAGGTAATAAGAGTTCGAAAGAAAGGGAAAGATTAAACAAAGGGCTAAACTATGAAAAAAAGGATATATAAATGGCAAGAGGAAGAAATAGATGGCAAGAGAAAGAAATGTACAAGACGTTGAAGAAGAAAGAAAGAGATGGAAGGAAGGATAAACATGGGCAGCATGGCAGAAACAGAAGTTAGATAAAAGAGAGAAGCGGTGATGTGAGAGAGACAGAAAGGTGTACAGCAAGACGCAGTATGTATGCGTGACAGAGGAAAAGAAAGGGAAAGGGAGAAGGAGAAGGAGAAGGAAAGGGAGAGGGGAGGGAGAGGGGAGGGAGAGGGCGTTAGTGTGCCAGGCCCGCGCACAACACGCCTTGGGGCTGTGCGCGCTCGGCCGTCGTGTTTGGCCGCCAGTTCGCGTGCTCTGATCAACTATTCATGCAAAACGCTCCCCCGACCACTGTCCGCGCCCGCTCCGCCCCCGCCCCCGCTGTAATGTCCTCGCTGCAGTTACCGAGGGGAGCCCGCACATCCCTAGGTGGGCATTGATATACAGCAGCGCTCTGAATGTCATGTATGAACACGAAATGAAACAGTCCACTTTGTTTGCTCCAATTCATTTAGGCTCGAGTCTAACGCAACGACATTCGTGGAAGGTAGTGGATGAATAGAAGTTGAAATGGAAGAATTTTGGAAGACACTAAAATGTTCATAAAAAGTGAAACACCAAGGCTTTTGCATATAACACTTCTCTTTAAACAAGCCGGCTTGTTAAGTATACAGTGACGTGCATGTTGTATACGTGGCGAGAGGTACAAGAGCCATCAAACTGAAATGGTGGCAATCCTGGAGTCACGATTTTGCTAAACGAAAATGTCAAATGTAGCAAAGCTTCAGCTTTGCAAGAATACAATGGATGCCTTCACAATTCATGACTTATTTATTGCATTTACACAATATCACAGAAACGCGTGGTGAGTACCTGCATTTGTTGTTTTCAATCATTGTGAAATTCAAAACATGAACCCTATGCTCGGAACTTTATTTTCGTCATTACACGGTTACTCCTTTCAAAATCCGATAGACTTTTTCAAATAATTAAGTCCAACCTGTAATAGGTGAATATTGAATTAACCTTGTGATATTGATAATTATGAATATTAAACATTTTGACATTTAAACCAATGGTATGAAGCCGAATGATTAGTTATTCGAAACTTACAATACTGTAGCGGGTGCATCAAGAATCTCTATATTTAATTATAAGGCATCTTTGTATGTTCAGATGTCATTCATAATTACAGTATTGAAATCAATATAATCGTTCATCGCCACTAACAAATCAAATAAAGCAGTGAAAGTAAAAATAGATTAGAATATTAAATCAATAAATGAAAGATAAATATGATCAACACTATGATAAGTTGCTGACAATTATCGGTAAATATATTATCACTAAACTACTATTTAAAAATATGTCTAATAATTTAATTTTAAGCATGAAGCACATTTGTAATTTTAAAATATTTTTAGTGCATCAACTAAAAGGACTGGTAAGTGTTATTGATAAATTCCAAAACTGTGAGTTTCTGGCGACAAATTCAAATTGGGTCCATTTACAACGCGCTCCAATTTGCATGAAATCAAAGGATTGCGTGGCTTTTTCATTCAAACAAACATGGTATTCAACGCATCTCTATTACAAGAGATCTCTTCTCGTTTTACATGAACTTGCTGAAACCCATTTCTGATCCTTTCCTAAATGCGTACACTTAATTTTTCTCTTTGTGTATTGTATATTTTATCGAGGATGGGAGGAAGACGGCGACAGCTAGGGTACATGAGAGGAAGAACGGGAAGGCCAGTGGAGAGCGGAAGCAGGATGCGAGAGGAGAAGAGCGGGAGGATAAGAATGGAAGAACGAGAGTGAGAAGCATCATAACTCGATACAAATACGAACAAAGTCCCTTTAACATCTGTCATATTTTTTCCGGTGACAGGTGAGACAATCTCCATGGGATGGCGTTGACGGGACGGCGCGGACGGGAGGGCACGGTCGGGGAGGCGCAGGCGGGACGTAATGAGGGACACAAGGGGATGGAAGGGCGCGGACGGGCGGGTGGCAACGGGAGAGTGAGGATGGATTCAGAAAAATGAATAGGCGAGATTCGGAGAGTGAGTCGGTGAGAAGGGGAGAAAGAAAGGATACACAAAGCGGAATATATACAAGCTCACATTTTTACTCATAATTTATTAATTATAATCTACAGCGGGACGGCGAGGATGAGAATTGGAGCGTGTGCAAGAGAGAGAGAGAGTGTGCGAGAGAGAGAGTGTGCGAGACAAGAGTGGCAGAGAGAGTGAGCGAGAGAGAGAGAGCGAGAGAGAGTGTGCGAGAGAGCGGAGAGAGAGGAGAGCGAGAGAGAGAGCGAGAGAGAGTGTGCGAGAGAGCGAGAGAGAGTGTGCGAGAGAGAGAGCGAGAGAGAGTGTGCGAGAGAGCGAGAGAGTGTGCGCGAGAGAGAGAGCGAGAGAGAGTGCGAGAAGAGAGTGTGTGTGCGATGAGAGAGACAGTGTGCGAGAGAGAGAGAGTGCGAGAGAGAGAGTGCGAGAGAGAGAGAGTGCGAGAGAGAGAGGCGAGAGAGAGTGCGCGAGGAGAGAGGAGGTGCCGAGAGAGATGCGGAGAGAGAGTGCGAGAGAGAAGTGCGAGAGAGAGCGAGAGAGAGTGTGCGAGAGACGAGAGGAGCGATGTGCGAAGGAGAGTGCGAGAGAGAGTGATGCGAGAGAGATGAGCGAGAGAGAGTGGCGAGAGAGCGAGAGAGAGTGGACGAGAGAGCGAGAGAGAGTGCGAGAGAGCAGAGAGTGTGTGCGCGAGAGAGAGAGTGTGCGAGAAGAGAGGCGAGAGAGAAGAGTGCGCGAGAGAGGAGTCGCGAGAGAGAGAGTGCGCGAGAGAGAGAGTGGGCGAAGAGAGAGTGGCGCGAGAGAGAGTGCGCGAGAGAGAGAGTGCGCGAGAGAGAGTGCGAGAGAGAGAGAGTGCGCGAGAGAGAGAGTGCGCGAGAGAGAGTGCGAGAGAGAGAGAGTGGCGAGAGAGAGAGAGTGGCGCGAGAGAGAAGTGCGCGAGGAGAGAGTGCGCGAGAGAGAGAGTGCGCGAGAGAGAGTGCGCGAAAAGAGAGAGAGTGCGCGAAGAGAGAGTGCGCGAGAGAGAGAGGGAGTCCGCGCGAGAGAGAGTGTCGCGAGAGAGAGTGTGCGAGAGAGAGTGTGCGAGATGGAGTGCGCAGCGAGATTGGGCGAGTGAATGGGACGAGGAATAGAGAGTAGGGGAGTGAGTGAGTGAGTGAGTGAGAGTGAGTGAATTGGGCGAACGGGCGAGCGAGAGTGAAAGAGCATTAAAACGATAGTGGGAGGGACGAACGGCGTAAGGCGGTGAAACACGCGCATTGTTCGAGTAGGCGAGAGCGGGAGGGCGAGTTCCGACGCGGAGAGACGGTAGAGAGGGTGAGCAGGGGGGCAGGGGGGACGGGGTAGCCCTTCTCCTCCCGCCGCCGCCGGCGCCACTTCTCCTCCGGCGATTTCCCCAGGGCGTTTCGCGGCACTCGCGGGGGGCAATGGGCCAAGTCGAGACCAAATTTCACTTCGGTTGCAAATCCATTACCCATTTCTTTGCCACCTCTCCGTCTCTCGCCCTCTCGCCCGTTCATTACTCCTCCGCCTTACTTTTTACACGTTGGGACCGCTAGGGCCCCCTCGGGAGCAATGCCTGGAATCTGTCAACTGCTTCCTTTCCGTTGCAGAGGGGGAAGGAAAAAAAACTTCGGTTTCTAAAAGCCATCCCGGGGGAATTTCTGTCGTTAATTCGCGTTGCTTTCTCTAATTCCTCGCCCGCGTGGAAGAAGTCTTTAGAAGCGGCGCGAGGGTGAGGGCAGTTTACGATCATCAATTACAGCGCCCTCTAATGAAACTAATCATCGATCTGGCGCGCGGGGGCGGGGGCGGCGGTGCTCGTTTGAGAGGCATCAGGTGTCGAGGCGCCTTTTTACAGAGTTCGGATGGGGAAGCGGTTTCTTGGCGCAAAATTATTAAATCTCTGAAAGGACGTTTTTCTCCTGTCGGGGTGATTTACGATCTAGTCAAGAGAACCACGGCAATTCATGGTAAATATGACGAAGTTTAATGATAAAGAGAAACAATTTTGATGCAGGGAAGAGTAGGAAAGATGAAAGTAAGGGAAGTACATGATGATATCAGAAAGAATGAAAAGAAATTTAAGACGTAAAGCAAGTTTGTAACTGAGTAAATGTAACTTGCCTTAAAACAAAAGGAAATTAGTCGTGGAAGAAAATTCAGTGAAATATGAAAAACAGAAATTGAAAGAAAATTTTTAAAATTCTTATTTCCAAAACATAATTAAAATTAAAAGAGTGGATGTTTCAACCTTTTGATATTTACATAAAATCCGTGAATTTTTCAGATGATGCTAGTACATATCAGTTTTGCTCATTAAAATTGCAGAAGTATCATGAAAGATTCTAAACAGAGCTCTCTTTTAACAATAATGATTTTTTTTCAAAGTGAAAATTGCGCCTTTAGAAATGAATTCATATTAATATTTCATTAAAACACTGCATGAAGAGTACTACATAAATTAAATTTGAGATAATATTTCGTAATTTAATTCTATTTTCGAGTGATATGTTAATTTATATTTGTGAGAGAATCGCTGACGATTTTGCCATTTTGCAATCAATTAATACACATTTAGAGAGAAAAAAATCCCCCTAGCTGATTTTTCACAGGATTACAATATGTAATTGACTAATTTTTTAGTGTTTTCTTGTTCTCCAACCCTGATAAATAGTTCCTTAAGCATAGTGTGCGTTTATCCCGGGACTTATTTCAGATACATTGCTAATAACTTTCTGGTGGCAGTGGGTGACGGCTCTTGCCGTTAAAATTCTTTCTTACTGATGTGTAAATTTATACTATATTCACGATCTACACAATCTCAGTGCCCCTTAATAACTGAATAAAAACGAGAATAAGCATATGGTATTCCATTGGTCTTAAAACACACGAACCATTTTGAGGTTAAATCGAATGTGACTTATTTGTCGTCACACCTAATAGTCAAAAGGTAATCCTCAGAAAACAGAGCTTCATACTAATCGTCTCTATACTTGTAAAAAATTAAATTTTCGACCTAGAATTCCAAATTTTACTTATTTATGAATGAAAATCCAGTCGTAGTGAGATAACTCTTCCTTGGAATACCAATTTTCGCCGTACGCTTGATTTTCAGGTATGTGTATAAGGTACTCTAAGATAAATATATTAATTTTCCAATCTCGTAAAAAACATATTTTTCGACTTTGTAAAAGAAATAAATTAATGAAAATGATACATACATACTGTTTTTCTTGTCATTGAACACTGAAAGCCGACATAAAAAATGGAAAATTGTGCAATGCACTTGAAAAAGGGTAAAAAATACGGTGGTATTCTACACCATTTGTTAAGGCGAGACGTCTATTGAGCAAACATGAACGTTTGTGAATCAAATATAATTACACCTTTTTAATTTACCTGGTAATTCATACTGGTTTAATCCTCACTGCTCTCTGCTAATGCATTGCGGGATTTGTCTACGCAGTTTAAACAGAGGTTGGCACTCCCGCACCAGCGATATATTGCCAATTACGTTGCTCACTAAAACACAAAACTACAGTCAAGCCTTTCAGATGGTCCAATATATGGCGTGGATGTGTGGCGCACGGAACCATTGCGTGTACTTGCGCCCAAATTATTTTGACAATTAATGGATAGTAGACGTGGGATACAGTGATTTGTTTCACGATATCTGAACATGACATCACTGAATCGCAGAAGAGCAAATTTTGTTTCACCGTTTATCAGCATTGCACCAGCAGCCAGCAAAACGTTAGAAGCGGACAATTTTCTCCAAGTGATGTAGTAAACCGGAACTTGCGCGCTCAAAAAATATAGAAAAGTTTTAAAAAATGAAAAGATTTTTGAACATATTAAACAAATGGGATTGATTTATGAGGGTTCATATATGAAACGTAGATAATATCATGATGTTCAATGAAAAAATGTATTTACAAATTCCAAAATAATTTTATACACGACTATCTTGTCGTGTGTCATTTTTCAAGACCATTTTTTTTATTCGAAGTGATCAAAATATACCACATACATTTATCTAAACGAGGTTTTCCAACGGGGTCGGCATTGCCCCCCCTCCCTGGGAATCGACGGAAATTTAAAGAGGATCATTGATGATCAAGGAGTCGATTGGGGTTCGATAACCGAGTATGCACTGACACCTTATTTGTGTAATCAATATATTATCCTATTAATAAAAAATGTAAATGAAGTTTTGTTTTATTTCATTAAGTTTCAGAACATCTAATACATGTTTATGTTTCTAAATCTTGCATATTATAATAGTCCAAAAAAATTAAACCATCAATCTAATAAACCATCTTTTCAAAACTTTTGTTCATATTCTTTGCTTACATAATTATTATAAAATCTGCTAAGAGCAATAATTTTTGTTATAATTAATTTAAATGTTTAAATATGTCGTATAATACAGAAAACAGTCAATGGAGTGGACGAAGCATATATTTCTTTTAAAAGGGGGTCAATGCAAGAAAAAGTTTGGGAATCCCTGATCTAGATCAAATACATGTGAAGCGGTCTTTGTAACACATTGAGCCACTAGATACGCCTGAATGAGGCCAGTCACGCTTCGAAATAACCAGAAATAATGGCGGGAATCAAATCGCAAAGAGAGCGCTTTTCAAGGAGTTTTTCTCCACATGCCTTTTCTCTCTCTCTCTCTCTCTCTCTCTCTCTCTCTCTCTCTCTCTCTTCGCGTGTGAAACAGTACTCCCCGTATTCTTGGAGAACTGTTGCAGGAAAAATCGTAGAGTATTACGTATAGATGCCGTCTCATAAAACCCGATCACATCCTTCTCCACACGAGACCGCGTGGCGTCACGCGACACGAGCCGCAGTGAAGTGAAGTGAAGTGAAGTGAAGTGATCTGGAGAGCTCGTCCCGTGATTTGCGGCGGAAGCGGCTCTGGGAGGGACGCCTTTGGCGGCGGATGCACGCGATTCTACACCGCCTGGGGAAACAAAGGCCTGGCCACCTACCTGGGCTGAAGGACGATCCGTCAAATGGGACGAGGCTGCGCCACATGGTGTGGGAATGTGACTAACTCCATTTCTTGAGATACATTGGCAGGTATAACAACTTTGCTGTTTCTAACTTGCAAAAATATTTCTTAGCTCAAATAGCAGCAACGTTCTTATACAACTGTTTTCTAATTTATTCTTTACGATATTCGAATGTTTTTAATTTATAGTATATACAATTATAAATGAAATTTAATTATTTCAAATGTAAATAACCTACATAATATCTTACATTGGGCTGAAGAGTGAGAGCAATCATGAGTGGTTCAACCTACGTGACATATTACAGTTCTTACAGTAACTACTACAATGTTCGTTATTTTTTATTTATATATGAAATAATAAACAGCAATACTAATATTTATTAAGTTTTATCTTTACAACCCTCTTCGTCTTCTTCTTCACGAGCGTCACAAACAATTAAGTTTTGTGAAACATCATAGACGAATCGGAACGCGAGTGAGGAGTTCCCACTACAAAGAATGCGTTCTATTGGAGCTCATTAAAGCGGACCAAAGATAGTCTTCTCTTAATTGTTTATTTTTGTTCGTTTTCCTCATTCTGGAGAGCGATTGTATTGAGACAAATTTGTGAGCAGACTAAACAGCAGATTTATCAGGCAACTAATTCATTCGAAAGTGATGAATATTTCATGTTCTCAGATACGCATATGGTCACGCTGGTCATCGAAAACCATCTTCAACGGTTCCTCTGACAGCTCGCAGCCGGAGTGAGATACGTTTTGGCTGTGGCCCTCTGAGCCCAGCGAATACCGCTATTCTTCACCTCGGAGCAGAGCGAACCTGGGATCCGAAGACGAATCTCGCAAGCTAATATATTAGGCAGGGTCCGCCCAGCGCCGAATGCACACAGCTGAAGGCATCACCACTCACTGCCCGGCTCCGAATCCACTCGCTCTTTCGGTGGGTCTCTTCCCTCGCCCGACCCGCCTCTAGTCGCTGCCTCGCCCTGCACCCCCACCCTTCCCAGTCACCCCTTCGGCTCCCTTCGCCCACCGCCCTTCATCACCGTCCTTCCCCCCGACCTCTGGTTTAGCCTTTGCCCCTGCCCTTTGCCCCACCCGTCGCCCTTCGTCCTTTACGCCTCACCCTTCGCTCCCACCCTCCGCCCTCACTCTTCAGCCCAACCATTCGCCTCCGCACTCAACCTCCTGACCTTTGCCCTCCTACGCCCCCACCCTTCACAGTCAGCTTCTTCCTCCCGCTCCATGCTCTTCGCCGCCCCTTCGCCCCACCCTTCATCCTGCCCTTCACCTCCCGCCATTTTGCCCCATGACCTTGCGATCCGCCCTTGCCCCCGCCCTTTGCCCTCACCTTTCGACACAACAATTTGAACCTTCATCCCCTGCCCTATGTCCTTTAACATCCCACCCCTCGCTTTGCCTCAGCCCTATGCCCCCACCTTTTGCCCTCAGCTTTTGCTGCCACTCTTCGCCTGCCCTTCACCTCCCTTCGACGACATTCTCGCCCGCTCTTGCACTCTTGCACGTCCCCCCCCCTTTGCCCCCTTTGCCCCCTTTGCCCCCCTTTGCCCCCAATTTGCCCACCTTTGCCCTCGTTCTTGCCCTCAACACTTTTTGCCCCCCCCCCGCCATACGTCCCGCCAGTCCAGTTCTCACCTTCGTTTCCCCCTTCTCCTTCCTGACCTTCACACTTCACCCCGAACCCGTAACCCCATCCGTTCCCCGTTCGCTCACCGAACGCAATCCCCTCCCCCTTCGATGTCCGAGCCGACATCCGCACCCCTTATGTCTCCTAACCACATGCTGTTTGGTCAATTAGCAGATTCATGATACTCCTAATATCAATATTGGTGATGTACTATTATTTCGGAAAATATCTGCGCTGATTGGGTACCAGAAATCAGATTTGTACTTGAAAATTCGATAAAATTGAGTCATGTAATACTTTGTTACATACGCTGTTGACATGTAGGCTAATTATACAGTAAAGATAATATCTCTAACTATAATGAATAAATAATCTTAATTTTAATTGTATGACACTAACAATGCTTATTCATTTTCCTGTAAAGTAGATAAAAAATATTTTTTATTCGCATGTAAGTTCTTCCATTTCTCACAGGAAATGGCTGATTTAAATTTACTTTCACCCTATTTTTATACCTTTTCTAATTATATCTGCAGACACAGCAGACAATACTTTTTTCGTAAATCTTTTTAGGACTATTCCACTGATGAAATTTCAATGAATAGCATGCAAGAAGTATAGGAACCAACCAATAAGAGACGACTTTCCCATGCAAAATTATTAATTATTGATTATTACCTCGTAGGAAGTAATTAAATTTTGAACATTTTTTGTTTACAAACTAACTTTCTACAATTTTGGTGATTTTTACACTCTGCAGTCATTTGTGAGTCTATGTTGCCAGCCGGTTAAAATGCAAAATGTAACATTCAAGGTTTGATTCGCAGTCTAATGATAAAATGTACCAAATTATTCATACTACAAAATCGTTTAACACATGTAACGATTAAAAATATGTTTGGCAACTGTTTGGGTATTTGTTGAAGGAAAGAAACAAATGATAAAACTATGAATAACAAACAAAAGATAAAAATATGAATAATACAGTTAACACAATATGAAATGAGACGGTGAAAATCATACAAGATAAGTATTATATGGAACTCAATAGATATATTAATTAATGTATTTTGCATATATACAATTTCAGAATGTTAAGAAGACCGGGAAAGCCACGAGGAAGCCACTACAGGACTCACAAGAGAAACGAAAGGCAAGTGCAATAGCCTTAAAGTATCAATAATGCCAGTTAACGATTGATGAGTGCAAAGGCAATACTCCAGAAGGGTTGGAAATCGAGTTCTTTTTATCGTCTCACTTGAATTAGCGTGGAGGGATAGATGAATAGCACATCTGAATCTTCGTTTCCAAACGCAATTTGGCCATGACGGTGAAGCAACTGGTAGAGTAGCTCACAATTCTTCTTTTTTCAAGACATATCAAGGACGTGATAAAATCTCACAAATACGAAATAGCTAACATCAAAAAAACTGCCTACGAGTTATTCAGTAAGATTACACAAACCATTGGCTAAAATTGGACAGATAAAATTAAAACAGGTAGATTTTTATCACGTGTAATACTTCTCATGAAATATAAAGCGTTTAGTACAAGAACTGCCCAGTTGAAGAAAATCAGTTATCTACATGGATCAAGCCGTCGGCATCAAAAGCTATATTTTAAACAAAAATCAGGAAAACAACTACGTTTAAACTGCTGATTCAAGTGTAATTGAAATTGAAGGGCGTAATATCCTATGAGAATGCACGAAACACTGAAATGTTTCTTCTTAGTGACACTACGTATTATTCAACTTGTAAAATCATTTTTAATAAACGTGCTTGACATCATTCGAAGATCTAACACTTGAAATTAAATTGCATTGAGAAATTTAATTTGCAAATGCAAGCATCTCTGAATTTAATATTAAAATTGGAAACAGGTTCGAAAATCTTCAAAATTGTCATAAAAAGTAATTTCATTTGTATTCTGATTATTTCGATGCCTGTGTAATGTTACAATGGCATTTGAATCACCTAATAAAATAAATGGTAATTATTGATTAATAAATTTTATTAAAAATATATTATTTCATATTTGTGAAATTTTATTCGTTAAACATTCCTATTTCATTCCACTTGAGATCTCGAAATTCTCAGTTCAATACGCTCTCCGTTTTGTGACTCTAGTATTTATTGACAATTTCTAAAGCACTCGTAGAATTACCTTCAATAAATAATACATCTTGAGAAACTTTCGGTATTTTTGGATGGTTGAAGGTGCTGTAGTGAAAACTTTTTTTTCTTACTTTTGCGCATACAGAAAAGTTTTTGAATTATTTTAAAAAATCTCGAGTTTTCTGAGGTAATATCCGTATTTAAAGTTATTTTAAACCGACTTTTGCACACACGCCAAGATTATTAATGCTGTTCCAAATATGGTGAAGATTGGTGATGGTGGATACAAGCAATTTTATACCCCCAAATCGGGTGTATTTATGGATGGAGTATCATACTGTGGCGTCATGCAGGGAGTAATAATACACAGACGAGAGTGGATTTAACTTATTGCTAGTTTATTAATATGCACCACCGAAATAAACCTAATTTACAATAGTTACATAAACGAAATAAATCGACTCCACTACTAGGAGTAAATTTGATTCTTCGGCTACCACAACCTGTACTTAATTATTCGAATAAATCCGATCGTTTGAAGCACCGCAGAATCCCTACGCGACTCGTCACTCGAGTCTAACTACATCACGACAAAGTAATTTGCCGGCCGTAGCCTACGCGCACGCGGTCCGCCCCCCCCCCCCCCCGGCGCGCTGCCTCCGATCCGCGCAGCTCCTCCTCGAAGAGAAAAGGGTCCGGTGAAGCTCCGCAGCCGCCCAGCTGGGCTGGCTGCGCTCACCACCCCTTCACTGAGGCTTTACGCTACGCCACACCCTGACGCCTCACCCTTAACCCACGTGGTCTGCCTGCGGCGAGCACATGGCCACCAGCATGTGTTTGTGCACGACGCTGCAAGACGCAACTCTGCCAGATTAGCGAGGCCGCGCGCGATTCTGCCTTGCCTATCGTGTCCTTCAAATGCTGCTATGACTGCTTCTTTACCCTAGCCATCCTCATTGATGTAAATAAGACCATTCGACACTCAAATCAAAACCGGACGACAAAAGTCGACGCTACTTGATGGCATGCAGAACGAAAAAGAAAAACCTGAGTACATCAGTTGTTCACTAGATTTCTGAGAGGAGTAAGACGTGGGGTACGCCTCTTGAACAAACTCGCCGATTTATTATTAATTTATTTGCTTTTTACTTATTTATGATTGTTATTTATTTGTTTATTATTGATTTATTTGTTATTTATTTATATTAGTTACACTTTTTCATTATTTGTTTATTAATATTCATTATTCATTCATTTGTTTACATTTGTTATCTATTTATTTGATGAATTGTTTGCCGTTAAGAATGTTAAATCTCGAGACGTGGCTGTCTTTCCACCCGCCCGCTGTGAGGAATAAGAGAGATTCGAAATCGACCTACACTCCGATTTGAGGGAATTTTCCTAACCAGGTAATATTCCCAGCGGGGTACTGCCCCTATCGAATCAAGATCTAAACTCTAAAATTGTCTCCCGACAAGTACAGCGTATGCACATACGAGTTTATATAGAGAGAGCATTGGACAAGGAAAATCTACAAAAGATCGCGCACGGTCCGCGGCCCTTTTGTTAGGACACGGCTACGGCATTTGCCGCATATTCGCCCAGAAATCTCAGAAAACTGCAGATCACAGCAGCCGGCTGCTAGAGTTTTATCACAATGTCTGAATTCGTGGTAGCAAATTCGTTTAGAGAGTGGCGAAAGTCCCCGCCGCGAACCTCGCGGCCGGAGCCTCTGCTGCCACAACAGTTGTTTCTCCGAGGTGCATCAGGCAGCATAACTGGGCGCGCCACGCCGGCCGGGGTCGAAGCAACCTGCGGGCTGGCGGAAAGGAATCCGCAGGGACGGCAAAGCGCGTGGAGGGGGGCGTGGTCGCTGGTTCCATCGTCTTTAAGCGCCGCGACGCGCCACCCTTTTCCCATCCTCCTTCGCTCGGTCGGTCGCTTTCTGGCGGGCAGCTTCATCAACACATAGCACATGAGACGATCAGATAACAGTGGCAAGCGTCAAAGAAGGAGATCAAGCTACTCCCCCTTGAGTTTTTATTAACGAATAAAAATGGGGATAAAATAGTATAATGAAACGTGAAAAAAATTACTTCACTAGTTTCTTTCTTGTCCAAAATCGTATAGAGTTCTTGTTATCTCATCTATATTTGTTGATGTTCAGTAATTCATTATTAAAAAATACCGAATAGCAGAGATTTGTGCTAATATTCAGTGCCTACCATTGCCTCAAAGTAAGTCGCCAATATTTTTACAGAATCTTTCAGAATAAATGTTATATATTTCTAAATCGTGTTGAAGGAAGAAGACGTATCACTTTTTGCCATTGAAAATACATTTGGAAACATCTTACCGTGTCACATTTTCATTTCCCAGGTTCGCAAATAATCGTGCATTAGGTTTTACCTCAATGGCTCACATTCTGACGCAAAAAAAGATTTTTTGTTCTTATCAAAAGTAAATGCAAACTGAGATCCTGAATAATTATTATAAATGTAGGTGAAACCTAATATTTTTAAGTAAAATATGTTGATTTGTTGGACCAAGTGTAGATAAATATTGTCAATTTGTTAAATTTAATTTGGTAAAAAACTTGTAATCCCGGTTTTGAGTTCTTTATTTTATTGTAGACACAGAGAATTGGGACATTATTCCTTGGTTTAAAGGCGCATTGTTATGAGTCACAAATCAGTTCACCTAGTTAGTGTTTATCACCATTGCTTATGATTTACTTCGTAGTTTTAGCATTTATACATTTATTTTGTTTTTAATGAGAATTATGATCAAGAATATAAATTCAGTCACAGCTGTTAAATTGAAGTATTTCCAAACACGACTAGAACTTTTATATTTAATTTCGGTGCCCATCCATAAAATTGCTGTCAATGTACGATTCATCTGTAGGAAAGAGAGAAAATGAGTAAGAGAGCGAGCGTGAGAGAAAAAGAGAGAGAGATAAACAGACAGACAGAAAGGAAGTCCGTCACTTTCGTAGTTGTTCTTAAAGGGAAATATAAACATTTCAACACATGAGAAAGCTTTCGCCTTACCGGAACCGACTTTATGCATCATTCACGCGATCCCTCTAGTCGTCAGCCTACTTACACTCGCCACTGCACCTCGTCCCTCATCACTCTTCTCCTCATCTAACACCGCCTCTCCTCAGGCTCACGCTCGCACCCACGCACGACCACGCACGAGCACACACGCACGCACGCACACACACACACTCGCATGCACACACGCACGCACTCACGCACACGCACACACACTCACCACATACACATCGTCCTGGGACGTTGCGATCCGGCGCAACGATGCGATAAAGATGCCATTAAGCGCTGCAATCATGAGCTAAGTGCACATTCAATATTTGATGTAGGGTAAACACCGCCCCTGGCGGGCGGCGGGCGGCGG
>BOPP01000136.1:1134623-1168288 GCA_017312745.1 Gryllus bimaculatus | reverse complement strand
GTTCACTTCTCGCTTTACAACCGTATTACACAACGCGCTGGAAACCTCATTAAATAAATAGAATCGATTGAAATTTCATAAGGCTGTGTCGCATTCCGGAAATGAAGTTACTTCATGACCAGGGACACTTCGTGGGTGGAATGCTTCGCCCAGGGCTTTGAGAGGCCACTTTCGGATGGTAATTAAGCGTTCGCGGCGAAAGGAACCGCCCCATGTAGCTACCACTGAGGTCCATTTCCACAGAAATTTCCTGTTTGGACATTTCGTTTGCACACCATATTACAAATAAGCTCGAAACTTAATGGCGAAGAAAACTAATTTAATTACTGTAAATGTACATTACATAATATTTTCGATTAGTCTAATTAAATCCTAAGTAGTTTGTCTCTTGAAAGTCATTGAAGAGAAACAGTTCATTACTGAAAAACGAAAGTTCAATTATGTATGGAAGTTGTCGCAATTTGATTTATAAATACATAAATACTGTAGATTTTTTAAAACTCTTTTCATCCCACCCGTAATATTATTAAAATACTCACTTATGAAAGTTTCTAGTTTGTATGATTCAGGAACACCAAAGTAAGAAAAATAATTTTAACTTGTGAAATTCTCGAAATTTCCATGACTCGGAAGTTTAGATGGTAATTTATTACGAAATTGCTATTCCATCTTAGCTGTATTCGAATAAAATCTCTATTCATTTCATAGTTACTGCAATCACTTTAATCTGCGAAGAAGGGATATCAAAGTATACAGTAAAAAAATGTTTTAGGAGTTGGAGTTGATCTTGAACCTCCAAATTGATCCAGTCTTGCAATAACATATCTTTAAATTTTTTATTTCCATCAATATCTCGAAATATACGTTTGTATTTAATTATGATAACTTTTTGTAAAGGCTCTAGACTACAAATTCAAACAACATTCAAAACATTAAGTTTAGGTAATATAGAAAAAGCAATGTATAGTGTCAGACTAATCAATTAGATTTACTAAGAAAGTTCCCCATGGCCACGCAGAAACTGACGTGATAATAAAATGAGTAGTTTCATCACTAACTGAAGAGAAAGAAGTCATATTACAAATGTGGGGATAAATAACTCTTACTCTCTTTGAAATGGTACTTGGAAGCTCCATCTAGCAACTATTGCTCCTTCAGGGGCAATGCAGCTCCTCCAGCACAACACACATCTGTCGAGCGGGATGCCTACCTCAGATGACCCAGACATCCTCACCTCTGAAGCTAGCAAGCCACCAATAACGGACCAAAAAAAAAAAAACTACATGCCATCGTTTACTACTAATTAATTATTTATTAGTTATCATAATTTTGAATTAATTACGCAAGCCATTTTAAAAAAAATCGAGGATCAGTTAGCTTTAGCCTGAAACTAGCTAGCCACAAAACAAAATACAACAGAAAAAATCAGAAAAATTTAACAAGAATGAATAAATTAATGAATAAATTAATCACGCAAACATATTTAAAAATTATAAAATTCTACTTTTTCGGCAAAACACTGAATTAAATCTATTATTTTGTTACTACTCTTTTATATTTATTTAATAAACGGCTCCAAAATTGATAACTGTAGGCACTTGTTTATAAAGAATCGCAAACCTATACACAGGCTATACAAGTTTCAATAATTAGACAAAAAAGAAATGGTAAATAAACTATTCTGCGAAATCCACAAATACTTCACAAGTGCTTGCACCAGACACCAATTGAATTAATAACAGATTGTTTAAATTATTTACGCCGGCTAGTTGTTTTTAAAATGAGCCAACGTTATATTCAATAAGGCATTTCACTAAATATTTCTAAAAATTCGTAAAATTACATTTTACCGGCAAACCAAAGAATTACATCCATTATTTTGTTACTACTTCTTTATATTTGTTAATTAAATAGCTCCAAAATGAATAACTGTAGGCAATTGTTTATAAAGTAGCCAAATCTCTACACAGGCTATACAGGTACCATATATTAGACAAAAATTTTACAGTAAATAAACTAACCAGCAGAGTACGGAAATACTTCACAAATACTTGCACACGACACACATTGATTTAATAACAAGTTGTTTTAATTTATTACGCCAGCCAGTTGTTTTTAAAATCAGCCTAAGCTTCGTAAGTATATAACAGATAACGCAAAAAATTTAAAAATTCTTAAAATTATCCTTTGCCGCTACACCACAGAATTACATCCATTATTTTGTTACTATTCTTTATATTTCTTGAATAAATAGATCCAAAATGAATTACTGTAGGCAATTGTTTATAAAGTAGCCAAACGTCTGCACAGGCTATACAGGTACCATATATTAGGCCAGAAATCCATAGTAAATAAACTTACTGGCGAAATCCACAAATAGTTAGTGAAACGCAATGTTGGACATAACTTTGGCTGATTTTAAAAACATCTGGTCGGCGTAATTAATTTAAACAACGCGTTATTAATTCAATTGGTGTCTTGTGCAAATACTTGTGTAGTATTTGTGGACTACGAGAGTTACTTTATTTACTGTGAATTTTTTGCCTAGTATATGGTACATGTATAGCCTGTGTACAGGTTTGCGCTTATTTATAAACAATTGAATACAGTTAATAATTCCCGAGCGATTTATTTGATAAATATAATGAAGTGGTAACAAATAATTGTTGTAATTTTTTTGGTTTGCCGGTAAAGTGTAATTTTAAGAATTTTTAACTTTTTTACGTGATATGTTGTGTACTTACGAAACGTTGGCTTATTTTAATAACAACTGGCCAGCGTAATATTTTAAACAATTTGTTATTAAATCAATGTGTTTGTTACACAAGAACTTGTGAAGTATTTTTGAATTACGCCGGTTTGTTTTTTTTAGTGAGAGTTTTATATTTTTTACTGATGGTACTTCATATAGCCTGTGTAATGTCTTGTGCTTCTTTATAAACAATTGCCTACAGTTATTTATTTTGGACCTAATTATGCTACAAATATAAAGAAATAGCAACAATATTATGTTATTAATAATGGGGTTCGCCGGTAAAATGTAGTTTTAAGAATTTTTACATACCTTTCGTACATAAATTTTTTTTGTTGATATTTCAAAATTATTTAATCAATTACGTTTTATAATAATGGCGAAATGGACTAAATAAATAGTGTTTAATTTATTCATTCTTGTTAAATTTTTCTGATTTTTTCTGTTGTATTTTGTTTTGTGGCTAGCTAGTTTTAGGTTGAAGCTAGCTGACCCTCGAATTTTTTTAAAAAAATGGTCTGCGTAATTAATTTACAATTATGATAATTAATGAGTAATTAATTTGTAGTAAACGATATCATGTACTTTTTTTGATTCGCTATAGGTGGCTAGCCAGCTTCAAAGATGTGACGTCCTCATAACAAAACAGTTTCTATGATTCAGATACATTAGTAACAAAAACAATTTTAACTTATAAAATTCTCGAAATTTTAATGACTCAGAAGTTTAGATGGTAACTTACGATCTTAGCTGTATTAGAATAAAATCGCCTAAGTTACAATCTTACAAAATGGCAGTCGATCTTTGGTGTATTCGGATAAATTCGCCTGGCATGTGGTTGCGTATAACTCACCACTGGCAATCCCCCTACACTTTACACTGCACATTCTACTTTATGGAAAAAATAAATTCTACGGATTATCAACATCACACTTGACCATTCACAAAGTGACTTCGGCATTTCGCTGCCTTGATACATTTCAATTATTTATAACATTCCTACGTACATCACCAAGAATTTCCTTTACCAGACCTTTAGACACCAGTGAGGAGTTAGCATTTTGCAGACCGTATTAAAATCAAACAGTACAACTGACAGAAATAAATAAACACGACTTGCATATACTAAAGTAACTCTCATCGACGTTAGTATGTGGAAAATGAACCTTGAAGATAGGTACCGGTTGGACAACACTGATTTCTAAATGAATCATAGTTAAATCGAGTTACTTCAAAAACATTTAATTGCAAAATATCAAACGCCAATGTCAATAAACTAAATTTGCTTTCAGCATTAAAATTTTGAAATAATAAACTGCAGAATAAGGAGTTAGAGAAATCTTGAAAAAATATTGTTTTTTCATTCTTCAAAAACTATTTGAAGTGTTAGGCAATATAATATTTTTATGTGCCCCTTAAAACACTAAGGTGAAAACAAGTAAGATCCGTGGATACTGTGAGTATAAGATTATACTATTAGAGCCATTTATTATTTTAAAGTTGCGAAATTGTACGAGTAAATAGGTCGTTAAAATTCTGTTAAAGTACTTTTTGGATATTGAGGGATACCACAACTAGCGATTAATAGCATTTTTCTGAATGTATAAATGCCATGAATCGTAAAAAAAGAGTCAGGGGGGAGGGGGAGGGGGTGCGTAAGGGACGCGTGGGGCGCCGGAGCGTTTCATGGCCTTTGCGCTCATTAAATGTCACTCCGAGCGCCGGCCTTCCGCGGGGGCGGCTGCGTGCGAGAGTCCTATTCCTCCAACGCAGACTCTCCGCCTCCAAAGTCCACTCTTCCCTCCCACGACTGACTCTTAACCCTAAGGCCTACTCTTCCCCTCCAGGCACACACTTCCTCCGCAAGGCCTACTCTTCCTCCCACCCAAAGGCTGACTCTCCCTCTCTCAAACCGAATCTTCCCCTTCCCTCTCCTCAAGGCCGACTCTTCCTTTCCCCCCGAGGCGACTGCACCCCGTAGGCCGACTGAACCCCTTCAAGGCTGACCCTTCCCCTCCCCCTAATGCTGACACTTCCCCCACCACCACTACGACCAACTCTTCCTCCAGCACGTCGACTCTCCCTCCCCAAATCACACTCTTCCCCCCAAAGCCAACTCCCTCCCTCCCCCGAGGCCGGTAATTTGTCAAAGCCTCCTCTTCCTCAATGCAGCTTCCACGTTAAAGCTAACTCTACCTCAAGGCCTACACCACCCACCGATATTTTTATAAAGATATGCATTAAACCTAGAATATGTCCCTTCAGCGCGGTCATCCCATTTCAGCTTGGCCATGTTTCTTAGGTCTAAATTTAAATAAGATGCTATTGCTTAAGGAGCCTCCACTATTGAAGCAGTAAGTAAAGGGTCGTTTGCTCAACTCGCAACGCATGTCGGAGAGCACTTGTTCTTGCATTGGCAATTAAGCAGCCGCGTGTTTTGTCACCTTTCAAAAGAACCTTCCCTGCAACGTCGAGAGAGCAGAGGACGCGACCGTCGGGTCATAAGCTGCAGCAACTTCCGTGTTTCTGAGTTTCCCCGTCCAAGAGCTTAGGCCGGCACGTACGCGGCTCACCCGCCAGAAGCTTTCACGCTGCACAGAGAGGGGATGAACGGGACGAGTGGGCAGACATGAACAAGAAACAAAACGTCTCTTTAGTCTCAGTATACTTAAGAAACAAAACTGTAATACTGAAGATGTGGAGAGAAGTTATGACTGTTTATCAAATTATTAACACAATTTATTAATAACAAATTATTAAAAATATATCAGCACTGCTATACCAAGGCCGCCCTAATCCTAATGCCTCGCATTGTTGACGGGATTGTATATCTTGTAAACAAAACACCCTCAATATTCTGTCAAAAATAGGGATATTTTAAATTGGAGGACTAATAGAGCTTGATCCTCCTATTGCAGGTACGTCAACAGTCACATGATCAAAATTGTAGCGTGATACGAAACTATCATAAGCAAGCTTAACTCAGGCGAGCGATACAACTGAATGTTCAAAATTTATGTTGCAAAACAACAACAAAAACAACAATGATTTTTTACAGTCCAGACGACAAATTTCAACATAAAACTCCTATTCAAACAATATAAGGTCGATAAAGAAGAGTCACATAGGTTTCAAACCCTAATACTCTTTTTTTTATTAGCCTATCACTCAAATCTACCTTGATTATATTTGATCCTTTTTTATTTTACCAATATTTTTAAAATATTCATTATATATAGAAAGTTGATAATTTTAAAAATATTTTTGCTTTATGCTTTTAATGATTTTCTTTAAATCCAAAATATTTGTTTGAAAATTTCAACCCGCTTTGGTTGTAAACCAAACCAAAGTAACCACACTATATTTGGCAACAGATATATTTTGGCGTCAAGGAATAAATGCTTACTTTCCGAGCTTGTAGAAACTCGTGTGCTATATTTATGATTTTTCATTTTATTTCTTGCAGGTTGATGCAGTATTCTGACAAGTGCAACTGAAATATTATACAATCTGATTTGTACTCCAAAAACCTTTGAGTAATTGCTAGTAATTGTTGGGAATGTTAAAATCTCAGAGTTTTATTTATTTTATTTGTGAAATTTTGTATTATTTTACGTAACATACACGTCATTGCAATTTCTATACAAACAGAATTAATATTACCATATAGAAATATCTCGAAGATTTTAATTGGCTTGATGAGAACATGTTCAACAGAAAACCTCATCATATGTTTCTCAAGGAAAAAGTTAATGGAAATCATGTAAGATAAAAAGCTTAGTATTTTACCTAGTTTTCTAACGTGTAATTTTTCCATTTTAAAAATAGTATTACGCACTCCTAACATTCGAAATAACATAGAGTTACATTTCTTCCAAAACTGAATCAATAATATTCTACTACACAGCATGTTTACTTTGAAATGGCATTTTTTACGGCAGATTCAAAATATCCCCCATCCACTGACACGCCTTTTTTTAACCCCTATCATTTCAAATGCTCTCTGCATATTGATGCAGCGTGTGTCGCCCTCCTAAAGCCCACAGTAGTCGGCCCGCCCACAGCGGTTCGTCCTCTCCACCAAATGTTTGCCATCCTTGCGGCGTCCTCAGAGGCGGCGAAACACAGAACGAAAAGAGCGTTAGAGAGCGCTCTGCGCGCGCTCTGCGGCGCGGAGGCGCAACCAACAGCGCCGACGTCAGTATTTACGCGCATGTAATATTGCATGCGGCCGCGATGTGCCATCGTCTGCGTTTCGCTAAATATTTAAATATTACACGGCTGGCCTTATCATCGCCACACCTTGTGTTCGCGTTAGTGCGTTTCAGTGTACACGAATATTTGGATGGCATTTTAATTCGCGATTTCCAATTTATATCACTTATCGGCGCCAGAAATCACGCAAAAATCGCTGCCGGTATCTGCTGATGCACGATTTGGCTCCGATCGTGGGGCGATAGCCGCTTCATTTGCACTCGCGCGAGCCACTCGCTGGACATCATTAGTTCTCTGCGGTGTTAAACTGGTATCTCGCGGTTGTTTGATGAGTAATGACGTCGTTAAAGAGATAACACGAGATTGGTTTTCTGCGGGAATAATATGCACCACTGCTTTCCTGAAGGATGTCTCTATCCTGAGATTTCTTGCTTGAAGACATGACGAAGGTCAATTAAATTTTTTAAGAAAAATGAGAGTTTTATTTTGGGACAAGATTATTTTTCACGTAGTATTCTTATTCTGTCCTATATTTTTCAACTTGATACGTATGCATATGTTAAAATAATTTCACTTAAATAATGAAAACATTTTGTCGGATACTTTATGTTTAATGTTAAATTTCCATAAAAAGGAGCCTCTAAGAGTTGCTACGCTATACTAACCACTAAATTTCACTGCTAAGCAAATGGAAACGCAACTTGTACATCATTCCTTTCCTAAATTCCAGAGTTTAAATCGGCAAACTATTATTTAAACCTTACTGTAATATTTAAGCTCTATCGAAAATTCAATAGTGTCCATTACAAACTATGATTTGGAAATTACCGAATTATAAGCGGGTTTTATACATTACTGTCCTTCATCTTTCCTATTAGTCTTAGAAAGAATCTTAATGAATGTAAATAATACAAAATTCATTTTTTTAGAGTGATACGGCACCATTGAAAAAAATAAACAAACTCATTTTAAATTATACTTTCTTGGAATGAATAAAAATAATCGATTACATCACTCTTGAATATGTCATAATTACGCCAGAATAAATCAAATCTTTTGCAAGACAAAACATACTAACCTTAATACACACAAGTGGAGATGTAACAATACCATAATTTCAAATAATATAAATTGAACGATATAAAATGGTAAAAAATAATAGAGGGTATACAAATATATTTTCTGACCTAATAAAACAACCGATGATTTCGCGTAGCTGATAAGCTTCATAGAAAAAAACACGTTTAATACGCTTAGGCCGTTATTTTTTTAATACTTTAACTTTATAGAACTATAATTATTTTTCAATATAATAATAATAATAATAATAATAATAATAATAATAATAATAATAATAATAATAATAATAATAATAATGATAATAATTCCTGCTGACCAGTAACTTTGGAATTGTTGGATGGACACAAATTGAACTGGATGCATTCGATATGAAGTGCAGCGTACTGTGTATCATATTTAGATGTCACCACCATAAAAGAGCAGTTGAGAGATTCCGCCTACATAGGTCTCTGGGAGGAAAAGGAGTCACAGATGTTGTGAGTCCCCATCATTAACAACTGGTGTGACTGTCAAGAAAAAGCTAATGGAAGTAAGATACATCAGATTGTAACATACATTAACCATAAAATCACACTATTGAACTTGGGTGGTGAAAAAAACAAATCTACAAAAGCAAATACAGACCAATGAAATGACAAGCAATAACCGTAAAGAGAAGAAATTTCATGGATGCTACCCATGCAAGATAGAGGGAGAACTGGTGGACTGGTGGTAAGTCTTCAATAAAATGGTTGTGCTTGGAAGAGCATTTTTCTGAAACAGAGTTCCGCGATAGCTATTCAGGACCAAGTAGCGGCATCTAAAAATTACCGTAAATTTATTCTGAAAGACACCAACGTTCGTGATGACAAATGTTGGCTATGTGGACATGTTGCTAACCTAACACCATATTACAAGTACACTCCCGAATCAATCAATGACTCAAATTATCACAAAATGTACTCGAATACGTCCATCGTAAGAGATTGGGTTGTAGCATCTAATAAACGGACAAAGAATTCCATGGCTAGGAAAACAAGGTGTATTTCGTTGATACGCTGTCCCATATCTCACAACATCCCGAAGAAAAGGAGTGAAAAAATGTTGAAATATCATCTGGCAAATGACATAAAGAAAATGTGAAAGGACGTGGAAATAGTGCAGATAGTACCAATAATCCTAGGTGTCACTGGTGAAATTCCCGTTTGTGCATGAAGCCCTGGCTGAGCTGAAACTGAAGAAGGGGTTATGCATCCAGCTGCAGAAGACTGCCATTTTAGACACATCGTGAGGAAGTTTCTGAACATTGATGATTGATCCAGTGCTGCTTATGACAGTTGAAACGTGTATTTCATGTTCATGGTAACCGAGATGCTTGTGTGGAAACAAGTTGAAATGTGATACAAATAATAACAATTTTGGAGACGAGGCTCACACCAGTAGTTCCGCTCGCTCCCTTCCCCCTCAAGGAAAATGTTGCATGGGTCCTGAATACAGTATTAATATTAGAATCGGTATTCTATTTTCAAATATGTATCACAGACTGTCGAGGCAACAATAAAAATATGAGTGTAATATTCTTTATTTTCATTATCATTCTTTTAATTCCGTTGACAAGACTCCACAGGTTTGTGCATCATATTAGCTGTGCAATTCTCCACTCAATAATTATATAGTGTTTCCACAAAGTTTTTCCTCCTAGCAAAATTACTAGAGAACAGTTTTTTATTTAAAACAATGAGATGCACGATTTTCGTTTTGTGATCGACAAAGCGTGTAAAACATTATTTTCACATAATTTAGTTCAAAAATCTGCTTTGTCGAATGATCGAGTTAAAATAGAGTTAAAAACGAGACTAATCTCTTCTGCAACACTGAATATTTTTACTTTTTGCCTTCCACAAGGAAGTACAAATAGAGATTCATCTCCTAAAAGATTCCTTCTATAAAAAACAAATGAAAAGAATTAATCATCACTTGACTAGTGGTTGAATGTCCTTAACGTCGGTTCACCGGAAATCGAATTTCTCTCCGCAAGCACTCAGATGGAAAGATCGTTCTTCCCCAGAATAGACAGGACAGGAGTCGTACTAGCGTGCGTCATTTGTTCACCGTCTCCCAAAACAAATCGAGCGAAAGAGCGCGATTTCGACACCAATTGTTGACAGACACAATTATTCTTGTCGGGGTATCAATACGCACCGAGTACATAAAGCTGGAATCAGAGCATTTTCCGATAGCTCCGCGAACTGGTCCATAGAGGCGCGATAATTACTGGATGCTAATCACGCCCGACGACTACCATTCAAAGCCACGCGTGCACTACCACTCCGTCGTAGAATGGAGCGGTGCAGGCGTGTCGCACCCTCGACTACCACCTCCCGAACCAATTAATATTAATTTAAATCAAATACTTCAGTCAGGTTGTGTATCACGCGAGATTTATGGAGCGGGGCTGAATGCTGTCAAGCAACACACGCCCCAGCAAATTAAATTACGGGATATAAAATCCAATTATGCGTCAATTAAACCGCGTGAGACCAGGTCCCGGCAACTTTCTGCGGTCTGCGGCAGATGTGGCGCGGGGGCCCGGGTGATGCGGGAGAGAAGAATAGAGATTCGTGACTGCGTGTGTGTGTGTGTGTGTGTGTGTGTAGTATGTGTCTAGGAAACCGAGTTCAATAGATCGGCTGGGATGGCTCAGAGCAACAACTTTTGCCAGTGCAATATCTCTGATAGGGAAATCCTAGGGTTTTTGCCCAATCATAGAGCATTGTTAACCATAGTTTGTTCGCTAGGTCGAATTCAGACCCTCGCTGGTTGAAGTAATATTCTAGTGACCAGCCGTTCCTGCACATTGGTGGCGGATTGTTAACATAAGTTCGCGAGGTGGAATTCAAACACTCGCTGGCTGGAGTAAAATTCAACCAGGTGGCGCTGATCGGTAGTTTGTTCTACTGGGATAAAACACCGTCACATTCCAAAATACGACATACACCACACTTATGGAATTAAAGACCGTAGTAGTTGACGCGCATGGAAACCCAAAACAATCATTCAATCCCAGTGCATCAGTCGGACATAGAAATACCAGAGCTAAGTGGATGTCAGTACAAGAGCTAAGTGGAAGTCAGTACCTCCAAGAAAACTATTCTAGGTGCCGTCTGCTCTCATTGGTCTCAATTCAGAAGTTTCTTCTCACAAGCTCCAGGCGACTGCTGCAGCGGTATCTTAAAATGTTGACTACGGACCGCGCGCGATCCTTAGTTGAGGCGGTAGCTAGAAGAGAGGCCCATAGGACAACTGGTCCTTTTTTGGAGAATGCGTACTTTAATCTGTATCCTATCAAATGTTCGTGATTTTATCTCTATTCGTTAGTTAGATAGAGTAATATTCCTTTAAATAAAGAGTTCACCAGAATATTGCACTTAATCTGGCAAAATTTACTGATATTCTAAACGTATATGGGTACTTAAAGGAAGAGAGCAAACAATTTTACTAAATCTTTCTGAAGAGTGTACTGCTCAAGAAGTGTCCACTGGAAATGTAGACAAAAGTGAGTCAAAATCTAATGGCTCACAAGATGAACTATGAGGTAAAAGATAGATAACAAACCACATTATGGTTTTTATTAGCAGTTTATAAATAAAAGCAAATTCAAATTTAATATTATTTATAACTTGCACAATTTATATAATAAATATAAACTGCTCTCTGAAAGATGGGTCTTTAACGCATTGTTTTCTTTACGCCCCATGTTCCAAACTCAGGAGAATTTAATTACGTTCTAAATGAAATGAAGTTTAAAATAATGATAATATATTAAAATAACATTCTATCTGCTATTAAATACACCAGTGTGCTACGATCGGAAACTTGCAATGCATTTTTTTCAATGCATGTTTTGAAATATAGACCCTCCTTCTAGCTACCGCCTCCGTTATGCATTCCCTCGTCACTTCCACCTTAAGCACAGTTTAAACGAGAAGAGTTTGCTATCCTTGCTAGACAACAGCTCGAGATGGAAGTCCTTGCGGATACTTCAAAAGACAATTTTGATTTTTGATATGATTTATTTTTGTTTAAAGGAGTAAAAACTGTATGTGACGTATGCGAGAAAAGAATAATGCATGCACCTTTTCTTGAGTTTCGAAATCCCCAACTTTACACATATTTTAATGATGAAAAGACGTACCAACAAAGCATCGTTAGCAACAACTGAAAACTAGCAATTTTCACTCTCGCCATTACTTTGGACACTTCTACTGTAAGGACGTGATTCAAGATTCGCAACAGAACAATAGACAGTACAACACCAGACGATATCGGGCAAACATCACGGCAGTTAACACAAAAATACGATAGATGGCAGCGCAGTACGAAAGGATTTCACTCGCAGCGACGTATCGAGCAGAAGGCGAGCGAATGACGCTGGTTACATGTGACTCCGTCAATTGAGTCTCCATTTCAATTAGAAATCGTAAAATTAAAAATGACACGAAGTTGAAAAGTCTAAACTAGGAGAACATTTTTTGTAAATAAGTAGGGATGAAAATTGCAGTATATGCGAGACAGACGAAAATAGAAACAATGTTTTGTATTCCTCCTGACAATACAATAAGCGAAAGAAACTGAAGTGCAGGTCACGAGTCTTATATTAGAAACAAGACTTGTCCACTTTCCCGGTTCCAGTCTCGAAAATAAGTTTTTCTTAAAAATCGTCGATTTTCGGCGCACAATTACAATGCTATGTATTGTAAAATTAAGAAATAAAATGGAGGAATATTGAATCGAAAATAATTAGTGTCGTGATTGACTGATTAGTGATGATGGGCGCGTTAACTGATACGATCATTAGTCCAGTAAATGTAGTGCATGTTTTCTTCGCGATGTGGTGGTGATTTTCCAGCGCTGGCTGGCGAGATCCGGTGCTGACCGGCACGTCAGCTAGCGTTAGGTTTTCCCCAACCAGGTATCAAGGCACCGCCCCACACGGTTCTTTGCTGGTCTACGCTGTCGACTGGTATCCCGACATATGTGGTTGAGTAGTGTGTGTAAGTGTGTGTGTAAGCAAGGAGTGAGGACAAGACAAGGAAGAGGAAGGGTACTGCTCCGACATTCCCCTCGTATTGATCGCAGAAACCATTGAAAACTGATCAGAGCAGTAGGACGTTATAATTATCATCCAAACAACAACTGAACTCGACCTAGCTACTAAGCTAGTGTCGAAAATACGTCGGGCCTCATAGGTACTGCAGTGGCATCAGTTAATGCCCTGAGCCACCTCTCCCAATCCATTCCTACCAAGTAAGAGGAGGAAGTAAAACGGAAGAATATTTATTAGGATCTAATGGTATAATTGCGAACAAAGACTATTGAGATGACTGTCAGCGCGCACCTTCCCCCGACTGGACCTGGCCCCCAGCAGTGTCTGCCTCGCGGCGGGGGAGGCGTTTCCCGAGCGGCGCCGTCCCCGGGGACTCCCCCCCCCGCGGCGCTCGCACCACGTGGGGGGGGACACAGCTCACTCCCCAGCGTCCCCTCCCCCTCCCTCACGCGGCATCCACGCCCCGGACACGCTCCGTATGCGAGCAGCCTTTGCCCTAACAAGGAACCTTTCAACGGGAGCAGCTCGAAATCTGGCCTGATTTTTTTCTATGCAAAGATATTCACTACTTAAGGGATAACTACTTTTTAAAATGCATAGGCAGTTCTTTATGTTCACAGAATTGTAATACTGGTATTGCTAGGAAAAAATTGTCGTACATATAGTAAAGTTTGCTTTTCTATATTTATGTATACCCAAAAACCATGGGTGTTGTGGACGCGAATTGTATTATGTGTTTTGAAAGTTTCTTGTCGGTCAAGAAATGGAATTTGCTCGAGCACATTTTCGAGCAATGATTTTCAATCACCTCATTTCAACTTTTGGTAATGGAACATCATCGACAACAACTGTGTATCACTGGTTTAGTGACCTTGGATCTATTCATTCGTGCCCCAAAAAAACAGCAACAGACTGTTTGGATGTTTCAAGAGTGCCAATGACTACAGTGCCATTAGAGAATCATCAAAGAGTCAATTCTGAATAGTACATAACTATAAGTTTACCAGAAGACGTTGATGAAATGAAAAAGAGAACAGACAACGCAGAATCGATGAAGATCATGACAATGCAAGCTCGCACACAGCGATCCAAACATCAGTATTTGAACAAGCAAAATATCGAACAGATGGGTCATCTACTATACAGTCCCGAATACTATGATGTTTTTGATCCCGTTCGTGAAAAATAAGCTACATGGTTGACGTTTTTCGACGCCAGAAGAAGCTGTTGATGCGTTCAAAGTGCATGTTTTGGGGATATCTCAGTGGAAAAAGTACTACAAAATTGTATTCAAAAGTATTGAATAATTCAGTGGTCGCTGAGAATGTTTTGAAAAATAGGAAAACAATTTCAAATTGTGTATATATATATATATATATATATATATATATATATATATATATATATAATTTTTCGCCCTCGTGTTTTTTAGATCATTGGTCAGCGTGCTTGCTTCCATGACGCGACCCCGGGTTGAACTCCCGGTCGGACAAAATTGTAGTGTACGTTATCCTTGCAATGTACGTGTATATTGTTGCTGAGTGATGGTGAGAAAACTCACTTCTCAGGTTAAGAAGACCATAATACGGCTTGGAGATGTCTTCGTGCTAACCACACGTACCCCATAAACCATGTCGTCGAGGCCGGGACGATGCTGGTAGGCCCGTAGGTGGGCTGCCCGTAACTAGTCAGATATCTTAGTTTTCATTTGTAATTCCGCATACGTGTCGAGCAGGCAACTGGGACGAATTCAAGCACTGCAGGAGAATTCTATCAGACGGATGTTCTGATTGGTAGCCTTGTCAATGCCACGCTAATATCGGAACAGTTCCCAATTTAACGGGCCATAGGCCGCGCGAATTATTTTCTTCTCCGCCCTTTCTTCCATTCTTACATCCACTCACACTTACACTTGCATGTTCTCTACACTACTCTCTTGAGAAAAGACGTGTACTGAGAACTACTTCCGGACACGACGGTGTTTACTGAGAGAATAGGAAATGGCACATGTAAGCGAATGTGATGGTCAGTGTCGTAAAAACACCACCACTTCTCGTGATTCGACATACACTGCACTTACGGAACCAACAGCCTAATTAGTTGACGCCCCTGTAATCAATACTTAGTTCTCGCTTAATTAAGAAACAAATCTTTCATCTCTCTAAGTCATCTCTCCAACAATAAGCTTACTGACACACATACACACACTCACACACACACGAATGCTTTCATTCAAAATTATCGTTGTAGAATGAAAATGACACGGATCAAAACTTGTTATTTTGCAGGTGAAAGATTATAATATGAGCAGGCTCGTTTATTTGGCAGCCAAAGAGAGCGTTTTTTCTCTCTACCCTCTGTCTTGTATGCACCTTCATGAACTCATCAATAATAAAAATACCCTTTTTTTAAATATATTTCTTCACTAAACTAAAAAATTACAATATTTATATCTGTTTCTTCTTGCGAACTGACAATACGCTTCAATGGAAAACTGATGCAAAATAATGCCATATTTCATGAACGGTGTATTTGTATTATTCAATCATTGCGCTTAATAATTTATGATTCTGAATAATTTCACTCGTGTGCATTGGAACCGTGTGTAAGTTGTCTTCTTTTCTATTCCACTAATTTTCTATGCGCGCAGAAATTATAAGGTACTGCGCAGCATCCAGCAATGTGACGGGTGTCTACGGTCTTCTTTGATACCCAGAAAGTCAGGAAAGTACAAATAAAATAAAGTTTCGATTTTGTCCCAAAGAATTTTTGATTGTGTAATATCTTTTATTCTCATATTTCGCGTACCGACTGATTTCTCAAACTCATTGCTTTACTGCTTAGAACAAATCTGACGTCATGTGACAGTTAGGCTCCAAGGAAGAGGTCGTGTACCATTTGGTATTTGCTATCAGTGTATTACAAGTAACTGCAATATTTTTTATATACTCGGCATGTAACACCCTGTTTCGGTATACACTGTAATGATACAAGCCACACACAAGAGTGATTTAAAGATTGTTTACTTCCCTTATATCGATCATACTACGCTTGCTAATCAAAGCCAATAATATTATGTTTTGAAATAGGGAAATTTCTGAAAGCACTCCTTCCGTTTAGTACTCCGTGACCGTCACAGGGCCAGCAAAATGCATTGTTGTACACGCGCTGGCCAGTAGCTCCCGACGGAAATAAGAGAACTCAGAAGGATACATTAATTTAATAAACGAAAAATACAAGTTTTTTCGTGTTTATCTCTACAAAATACGCGTACCATTCTCATAACCTTCTACCATAGTAAAAGTGCATCAGTTGTCAGAGTTTGACGAGGAAGAGCAGGATTTGATATTGGAAACACGACCTTGTGTGAAGGGTAATATAGGGTTCACAAGTTCGTTTTCCGATAAAGAGGTGAAGTATAGTTCATTGCCACAAATATTCTAAAAAGAGAGCCAACCGTTAAATGAAAATGATGTAAATTGATTTTGTAAATGGTTATAAGAATGCATTTTTATTATATCCTGTCAAGCAAATAAAGAAGAACTTT
Source organism: Gryllus bimaculatus (assembly GCA_017312745.1). Lineage (NCBI taxonomy): Eukaryota > Metazoa > Arthropoda > Insecta > Orthoptera > Gryllidae > Gryllus > Gryllus bimaculatus. The sequence goes on along the minus strand of BOPP01000136.1, from coordinate 1,151,608 downwards.
CCACGTGCTTGGTTATAGCTATACCATAGATTCTATGATAAAAAGAAAGAACTTGAATGAAAGGAAATAAATGTTAAAAGTTTCTGTTCTCTGATTCCTGAGTGTTGTACTTTGGAAGTCAATTAATTAGAATTCTTCATATTTCCTTAAGGCACCCACGTTTGCCGTAATGGGCTTGGTTCCCATGGCTCGCAAGAAAAGCAACTTTTCTCAGATACGAATATTACGCTTCGGTCTTTCCCACTTCGCGACGAAGTAAACGGGCGTGTTAGGTAGAAACACAGTGACATGTATAGATATAACATGTACAGATATGACATATATAGAGTAAACAATGAGCAGCGAAATCAAGAAAGATTACTTCAATAAAAGTTGAAAAGAAGGGGAATACCTCGATTCTATTATGTTATTGCAATATTCTTGAAAGCGTTTTGTTAAAATATTTAATGTATTTCTATGTTGTAAGAAGAGTATTTTATTTGTTGATCTAGAGCAGCACGCCTAATACTGTTGCAACAGACCGTTGGAATATTCTATTGATTTTAAGTCTAGAATTCATTAATACAGTAAATAGATAGTTTGATTTTCGATCATTAAAATTCACAGATTACCAAATTCAGAGAGTTGATACTTTACGTTGAATACTTCATGATAAATGATATAAATCATATGAATAAAAAGTATTTTGTTGCCTTTCATGATATTTTGGTGTTACTTTGTACCATGTAATCACTTAAAGATACGCCACTGTTTCTTGTAAGTACCATTTATGTTTCAGAAGATGGTGTTTTGTGAGATCGGAAAAGGAACTATTTTAGCTTAACACAGAAGGCGGTTAGAATATATCACGGGATTTTGACTTTTGATATCACGAATATACTGCAACAAATGTTAGGTCAAACGTTCAATATACTACGTGCAACCAAAGTGATATTGAGTGAATCTCTAATTACAGTTAGTGTGGTATTAGTGACCAAAAGCAGAGAGCAATCTTGCAAATAAACTTTGTTGACGAGTTCTGATGGCGTGAGAGATAATTTTGACATTAGGGTAGTGACGCTTACACAGCACGCAGAGGAATTGCAGGTATGTAACCTCCGTTGGCGTATGTAACATCAAACACATTATTACTCTAAACATTACCTTTCTGCCATGAAGCATATAGTGAGGAGAAAGTTGAAGTTAGTATTTTATGATCTATCACGAATAAATTGCATAAATAACAATATAATTAACGATCGCCTTACGATCAGCTCTTCATCACATCTTTCTTCAAATTAGTGAAGTATTTATTTTTCATAAATAACTGTAGAATACTATTGGAACTTTCAGTTAATTATAAGAAAAATGGTAAGATAGGGTAAGATAAAGATAAGTCGCACTAAAATAGTAGCAACGAACAGTAAGGTTCAAAGTATGAAAGATTATAATGATTATTCGAACTTTTCATCACTAAAAATAAATGTTAAGTAATCCTGTAGTATCATTTAATCTTTAGTATCACGACGTAGTTCCTAACCATGCAATTTTATCTAATTTAATTTATCATTTCCCTGAACTTGCACTGGGAACTTTTTTATAATTGTAGTTTGTCATGTCTCAATGTGCAGCGATGAGTTAGTCAATACTAATGTAATTATAATAATCAGTTTTCTTCTGGTATTCTTAGGACAGGCAGGCATGAGGATATTGAAATGGCTTATTCTCTAATGACTGACTTAAAAAAAGGTATATGTATTTTCATTTGTGGAACCGTTTTACTAAACATCACATGTGCTAAGGAATCCTAAAAGAAATTCAATTCACATTGCGCGGCTTCGCAGTTAATCGACAACTTCGAAAGCAGTCGCGATAATAACCACCTACGATATACCAATGATTTTTTTTGTATTTAATGGTGTGATTATGGCTCTCTTGACTTCCGCAGTCACTCAACTGCTGTTGACCTCACAGTTCCCGCTGCGACCCCTTGAATCCTTCCCATCACCTTCGCTACAATCACCATTGCCACCACTATCGCTGCTGCGGCCACGACAACCTTCACACCCGTCAAAAATCCATCGCCACTATTACCTCCGTCATCAACCCTGCCACCATCCTCATTACCATCACCCCCACCGCCATCGCCCACACCGCCATTCACCCACCGCCATCGCCCCACACGCCATCCCCCCACCGCCATCCCCCCACGCCTCACCCCACCGCCATCGCCCACGCCATCGACCCACCGCCATCCACCCCCACCGCCATTCGCCCCACCGCGCCATCGCCCCCACCGCCATCACCCCACCGCCATCGCCCCACCGCCATCGCCCCCACCGCCATCACCCCCACCCGCCATCCCCCCACCGCATCACCCCCACCGCCATCACCCCCACCGCCATCGCCCCACCGCCATCGACCCACCGCCATCGCCCCCACGCCATCGCCCACCGCCTCACCACCATCGACCCCCACCGCCATCGCCCCCCCACCGCCATCCACCCCCCCCCACCGCCATTCCCCACCCCCACCGCCATCCGCCCCACCGCCATCACCCCCACCGCCATCCCCCCACCGCCATCACCCCCACCCCATCCACGCCCACCGCCATCACCCCCACCGCCATTACGCCCACCGCCATCCACGCCCACCGCCAATCACCCCCACCGCCATCGCCCCACCGCCATCACCCCCACCGCCATCCCCCCACCGCCATCACCCCACCGCCATCACCCCCACGCCATCGCCCCCACCCCATCACCACCGCCATCACCCCACCGCCATCCCCCACCGCCATCGCCCCCACCGCCATCACCCCCACCGCCATCGCCCCCCACCCGCCATCGCCCCCACCGCCCGCCATCACGCCCACCGCCATCACCCCACCGCCATCCCCCACCGCATCCCCCCCACCGCCATCACCCCCACGCCATCACGCCCACCGCCATCCGCCCCACCGCCATCACCCAAGCCCCCACCGCCATTCACCCCCCACCGCCATCACGCCCACCGCCATCACCCCACCGCCATACCCCACCGCCATCACGCCCACGCCATCACCCACCGCCATCCCACCCGCCCACCCCACACGCCCACCGCCATCCCCCCACCGCCATCACCGCCACCGCCATCGCCCCCACCGCCATCGCCCACCGCATCACCGCCCACCGCCAGTCACGCCCACCGTCATCGCCCCCACCGCCCCCGCCCGCGAGCCACGCCCCTCAACTTGGCGCGCGAGAGAAATGGCGGCTATTAGGAGGAGAGTAATGAAGGGCGCATATGCCGCCGCGGCGCCGTGCGTGCGCCCTATTTGTCAGGGGGCGGCGGCGGCGCGCAGTAGCCGGTGGGCGATGGGAAGAGGGCCGAGCCGGGCGGAGCCGGGCGGAGCGAAGCGAGTGCTGCCAGGTGCCGCGTTGTCTCACCGGCCGACTGGTGAGTGGGCGTGGCAGTGGACGAGGGTTTGCCCGGAATGGCGTTTAAGTGCGTGAGGGTGCGTGTGAGTATCTCCGTGTATGAATGTGAGTGTGTATGTGTGTGTATGTATCCCTGTATATGAATGTGAATATGTGAATGTGTTTGTGCACGCTCGTATGAATGCTTGAATGTTTTGGGATGAATAGTACAGGACGGAATTTGGTGTTTTGAAGCAATTTTAGTCCTTTAGGTGGTCTGTTTCTAATTGGGTATTTAAATTTAAGTGGTTTTAAGTCTTGAGATATGGACCTTTGAGCGACCAGTCGTTCCGAACCAAATGAGATATGTTTTAATATCGAAGGTATCATTACAATGAGTACTGAACTAATACAGTAATGTTTAAAGTAAAAGTATTTAAAATTAATTAGATAAGTAATTCAATTGATTAGATCTAGTTCAATGCGCATTGAAATTCTCTCCCACACCTGAGCAGACGTTTGTAAGCGTCTAGAAATACGTGACAATTATTTGGTGGGCGAGCGGGTGTCCAGAGGGATGGAAGGCGTGTGGGTGAATCGGTGGGTGGCATGGTGGATGGACTAGGCCTCAAGATAGTTGAGTCCAACCGATAAATACTTCCAATGCAGGCAAAAATATAGGCACGGCTTACCTCGACTCTCTTTTTTTTCGCTCCACAACACTCAAGCATTTGCAATTAATTACATAATCCGCACATTCCATACGTGTTGCATTTATCTACACGATTGTACTGTTTGTCAAACACTCTTGCACTGGGCGAATGTGGGGCGGGTGGTTGGCGGGCGAATGCGCGAGTGGGTGGTCGGACGTCAGGTGAGTTCGTGTGTCACTAAGCGAGCGCAGAGCTCAGCGTCACCGTAATTGCACATCATCGCCTCAACACGTCATGTTTACCCGGCATACAAGCCGGCATCTAGGGTGGCAGGGAGGGAGCAGAGTGGGCGTTGAGGAAGGTGATTTTGCTTTTGCGATATGCAAGATTATCGTTCAATCAAAAGACAAAACACCGGCTGATTTAAAAATAAGTTTTTTTGCCAAAATTTCGCTGTTTTTCGGCGCACCGTTACAAAACATTATCTTCTTAGGGAATACTGAAGTACAAGAACGTAAAAAAACATTATATCTGATGTAATAGTGTTGGGGTGAGCTAAACTTTGATTGACACATTTTTGTGGATTATTTGATTGCTTTGGCCACTGCTGGTATTTGAGAAAATCTTATTTCATAGACAAAATAAAAAAAGTTGCATACATGTCAATGAAAATTAGTTCAGGACAAAATTAAAAGTAATATCATAAACTCGGTAGGACAGTAAAAAAAAGTCTGACAAATTCATCAAGTTGAAGATCCCTTAGAATGAATTCTAACTCGAATATTACGAGACGTGATAACTTAAAACAAAGAGCTTGGCAAGTTGGAAGTGTATTGGAGTCTCCTTAATCTCCCACGTCATTCACTCTTGCGCGAGCGTCAAACCGACAAAATTCAGCTGCCGCCTTCGTGATGCCGAAACAGGTCCATCTGCTTCACAAACTGGTAAACGTGACGGTGTTGAAACTTCACAGAACTCACAACAGGTTGTTGTGGGGCGAGACACGGACGTTTAATTGTTTTTGTTCAATTTTCATTTAAACCTTTCTTCGAAATATTTGCTTTTTAGAAGAAGAAAAATTTAATTCTTCACTTAAAATATTAGAAATATACCGTATACATATCTCTCATAAATAAATTGTCATATTTCTATTTGTTTCAATAATTGCTAAATTCAAGCAAAATATTCGATAAGGAAAAGTTGTCGACATAAAAGTATGCAAATTGCGTAACCGTACATCGAGCACTAACCACACTAGAAAGGATAACGTTCTCTCTGGAAATTCTTTGTATTATTTTCTTTCAGGCACATATATGATTAGCAACTTCCTGATGAACAAACCATTTATTGTTGAATTGAATTCAGGTTACGGTGTTACTCAGTTGATCAACAATTACAGGTCAAGTATAGGTCAACCGGTCAACCGTATCTCGACTAGGAGATTCGTCTACTTCCAGTTACAGTATATTTTCTAATATAATCTACGTGTGTATTCTGCAACGTGAACCCGAGCAACAAATCTCTGATGCTCACAAACTCCTACGTGTCGGTTTATCGGGTCCCCTTACCCGGGTGTCTTACTTCGCAAACATTCCTCTCCCTCTACTACGCGGCAGCGACTTCCTCGCAAAGCCAGAGGACCCCGCCCCGCCCCACCCCTCCGTACCCCTCACCACAGCCGCCGCTGCAGAGCCCAATAATTAGCCTCAAATGGTATCTACGGCAACCCGAGCTTAAGTAAAGCCGTACCGCCTAAACTTGCGCGTCGCCTCTCGCCCCACGTTCCACGCCCGCTCGCCCGGGTGCAAATTAACTCGCAACATATCTCACCTGCAGCGGCGGACTCGAGGGAAGGGTGGGGGCGTAGCTACCTGCATGATCCCACCCTACTTACCTCTATTTACTTGCGATAATGCGCAGAGTTTATGCGCAGAGGAAGTGCGTTAATGAGCGCCGCGGGCTGCGCCGGAGGACCGGCGCCGGCGGGCGCCGCCTGCGCACGAGCTGCGCGCCGCACCGGCGGAAAAATTAATATCTTCCTGTTGCGTGTCGCAGCGGCCGACAGAGCGGCCTAGTAGCTGCACTCCCGGCACTCGCACTGGCACAGCTGATACCTACAGAACGCGCGACGCCGCGAAGCGAGACAAGTCTCCGCGGGGCCAAATTGGAAAATGTTCCTATTCAATTTATGCGTATCATAAAACTTTTATTCTTCGTCTTCTTCTGCTGCTGCTGCTGCTGCCACCGCCGCTTCGCGGGAGTAGGGCGTGGGTGAGGGCGCGGGAGAGAGCGTGCAAAGGGCACGAGGCTTCTCCATGAGGCGCGAACGCGAGCGACAGCCCCGTGGACCGGCCCGTCCGGGTGCCGGAGGCGGAGGGCGCGGTGGGGCGGACCGGGTTGAGGCGCGAGGCGTTCCACAAGGCCCAGGCACGTGGCGGTTTTCGGAGCGGCTCACACGCGGGGCGACCGCGCGGCGGGCGAGGCGCGGCGGCACTGAGCGGCGGCGGCGGCGGCGGCGGCGGCGGAGGCGTGGCGCCTTGCGCAGGCCCACGCAGCCCCGCCCGCGCCGACGGCCAGTGGGTCCAAACCCAAGGAATGCGGGCGCGCCAACAGCTACGGTCTTTTGTTCCGTGTTTTCCTCGGCAGATGGCGATCTTCCCGCGCTCGATGGCGAGATCCAGCGCCGGGGTTTTTCCCAATCAGGTATCTCCCTCCAGCGGGCCACCACCCCAACCAGGCTCCAGACATGTGTGGTAGTGTAGTGCACGTACATAAGTGTGTGTAATGGGTGAAGATAGTGCAAGAAATGAGAAGGAAAAATCGCGGCCCGTTTGGTAGGGGACTGCTCCGTCATTCCCTGGGGCCTGTCGGAGAAACAATGGAAAACTAACAATCAAAGCAGCCGGCCGCTAGAATTCTCCTCTAGATAGCGACACAACTCGACCTTGCTATCTTGCTAGTGTCTAAAATGCTGCCACCGTCGGGACGCGAATCCCGGGATCTCGGGCCAGAGGCTCTGCCGTGACATCAGTTTGTGCCATCAGCGCCCTCTCCAGGTGCGCGCGTTCAAATACGGGTCCATTCGGTGCTACGTCACGTCTTGATCCGATCCAGGCGCCTTTTGTGTCTCTCGCGCGCTTCTTTCAGTGATTAATCAGAATAATTTATTCTTAACAACAAACTTCGCACAAACATGTCTTCAATTTTCTCAAGGATTTTAACATTACCAATAGACTGTAAGAAACGAAAAAGTAGGCACCAATTTTGTGTAAATATTACGTCAAATGATGAATTAGTTATGCACAATGTGTATTCTGATGATTGTCTTTTTTTATATTCTGTTGCTGTTCAATTTAGTTCATAATGACATTACAGATAAGTAATGTTACTCTTATATTGATACATTTTGTATTTATAATTATTTGAATTTTGTTGTATGTTCTGTTGTACTTTATATATACACTATGTGATGAAAAGTATCCGGACACATGGCTGAAAATGACTTACTAGTAGGGTGTTAGCTCACCGTTAGCGTTCATGACAGCTTCGACTCTCTCGGTCATACTTTCCATCAGGTGCTGGAAGGTTTCTTGGGAATTGGCAGCCCTCGAGGTATCGATGTAGGTCAGTGAGGCTTAGCAGGAAGTCGGCGTTCCAAAACACTTCAACGGTGTTAGAGAGGATTCAAGACAGAACTCTGTGCAGGCCAGTCCATTATAGGGATGTTATTGTTGAGTAACCATTCCGCCACATGCTGTGCAGTGGGAACTGGTGCTTGATCGTGTTGAAAGATGCAATCGCCATTCCCGAATTGCTCTTCAACAGTGGGAAAGAATAAGATGTTTAAAACATCAGCGTAGACCTGTGCCGTTATAGTGCCACACAAAACAACAAGAGGTGTAAGCCCCCTCTATAAAAAATACGACCACATCATTGAACTAACATCCATAAGACTGCCATAGGGCTAATTAAATTACGCATATTTTAAAAAATCAGAAGAATTTAAGAATATTTAAGCATTTTATTGTCCGTCAAACTCCTCTGTCTTACTCCTCTATTCGTTTCTAGAGGTTTCCTGTTTGTGGCCTGTCTATTTTCACTAGTGGTACACATCGTTTCTATTAAATGTTCCATCTTAACTATTCCTAAACTCTTAAATACTTATTTTCAATTAAGACATCTAACTTTGTAAAATTTTATTTTCTATGTGTGTTCGCATTTCTTGAAAGGGTCTCAAAAATATCCAAACGAATTTTTCTCAAAACCTATATCAAATGTTATAATTCATTAACTATGACTGTGTCTGAAAACAATAGTTGAAATGAGTCACCAAGAACTGTGAAACACGACGCTTGCTTCTTCTATGCATTTTAGGAGAACCCTTGTGTGAAAATTCCTAAACCACGTTACACGACCCCTAATTCAGATGGTGAATATTACAATAAATACAACGTTTCTCTTAGAATGTATGATAATACTGGTGGATTTTGGTAAGAAATTCCCACATTTATGACATAAATCATTTACCAATCTCTATTTTACATTTTTGTTATTAAACAAATACCAGTTATGTACCAGCTATCTTCCATTCTGTCATCATGCTTGTACAGTGAGTTGTATACTGTTCTATTTTATTAAAAAGTCACAATACGTTTCAGTATTTTCTTATGTTTAAGTGTTTTAGTTTATCTTCTCTCCTGCATTCTTTCATCCTTTTCAGAAACTGCAATTCAACAATATAGAGCGAACTCCAATAACTGACATAAAGACGTAAACTGATCTGACCCTTACTGACTTTCTTTTGTTTTATTATTACGATCATCAAAATTATTATTTTTTAACAATTTAATGATATAAGTTGCATCTTTATCTATTCCCATTATTAAGAACACATTTATTTGATAGTTTATTTTCATTTATTTGGATTTACATTTTGAATTTGTCGAATGTTTTTGATATTTTGAATTAGATTTTTGGGTTGCCCCGTTTATTCTGAATTTCCCATATCTTGACATGGATGATATCATCAAAGGCTCTTTTCAAATCAAAATGCTATACGTGATTCTCTTTTAAATTCTATTTTTGCAACTCATTCATTGATTGCGAAGATGTCATTCATACATTTCTGTCTTTTCTAAACCCATTTTGGATTTCAAAAAGTTTTATTTCCATTATTGGATAAACTCGTTCATTTATGATTTTACCGTATATCTTACAATATATATTAAAAGAATAATTCATCTATAATTTTCAGAATTGTCTACCGTTTAAAATCATAGATGTACTCGTTAAGTTGTTCAATTAATATGATACAGTGCTGGGTTTTACAGTATTCATTGATAAATATATTCCTCTGAATTTAAGCCATCTGGACCGTCGTCCTTTCTATTTGTTTATTGATTAAATTGATCTATTTACTTCATTTTTTGAAATATCATCTATATCCATTGCAGGATACATTGTTATTGTTATTTGTTTGGAAGTTTTGGGTTATTCCATCACTTTCGAAATTGTTTTACCCTGTTTTCTTCTACGAACTTCGATCATTTTTTTTTCTTACAGAAGTATTCAAGTGTACTCCGATAAAAGTAAATGTGATCAAACACATACTTTATTAAACATTTTACAGTTCTAAATACAAACAATGCATTTCCTCGAATATTTCCTACATTTGTCTTCACACATATAATCAAATACAAAATTCAATGTAATTACAATTTTATGACATTTCGGACATGGTCACTATGCAGCAAGTGGTTATTTTTTCAAGAAATATTCTTTCATATGTTACCTTAAATGAGGACGGCAGGCGACGTTATTAATATACTATAGATTTAAATATTATTGCTTAATATTTCATTTACAATCATTTTATTTGTTTTCAGTTAATTTGATTGGATCATTTCGAATTATCTATATTTTGTGAGTTATTTCGAAGATCAATTCTTGATCAATTGACTCTTGTAATTAGCAGCGTTTTTATGAGTTCATAAATACGGCATTCGCCTGGTTTTGATCGGAGAAACCACAAAAAACTACTGATCAGAGCAACCTGCCGCTCGAATTATCCTCCACACAGTGACCGAACTTGACATAACTATCAAGATAGTGTCAAATATTCTGCCACGGTCGTGACTGAAATCTACGATCTCCATATCAGAGGAACTACGGTGACATCGGTTGATGCGCTGAGGCTCCTCTCCCTGTAATTATTCCCGCTTTCCTTATGCATTGGCCCACTGCCCGCCACCGCAACCGCCTCCCAGTGAATGGGCTCGACCCGCGCGGTCTGTTCACGGAGGCGGCGAGGGCGAGGGCGAGGGCGGGGGCGTGGGCGGTGGAGGCCAGGTCGGAGGTGGCTGCTAGCTCGCCGCTGCCACCGCAGGGCAAACGCCCGCGCAGTGATAGGGCGCGCGCAGAAACGGGCGTTTGCGGCGGGGCAACGTCGGTTTGCGCGGCCGTTAAGGCGCCTGCGTTCACACCCTGCACGAAAAGACGTGGGTGAGTTAGACCGGTGCACCGATTTTCGCTTGTTTGCGCACGGGCACTTCGTTTCAAAAGCCAGACAGACGCTTGCCGCCACGTTGCGCGGGGAGCGAAAAGTGTGAACAAATATATTGGACTTGTAATAAGATGATAACTTTGGAATGTGGCTACATTTAAAATTTCTGCAAATAATGTGACGTACATTGGTGCATGAAGCAATAGGAGCAATAGCTCATCCATGTCTTTTCATCACGGTTCACACCAGTCCCACTCTGCGAATTCGCAGGTTGTGGCTTACACAAACACTTTACGTTGTATAGGCACTTTGATACATGTTTCAATGAACGAACAATTACGTTCACCAACATACAAATGAATGTCCGATTAGCTTACTACACAGTCAAATTAATGGTGCGACGATGATCTTACTTGAAAAATTTACTCACCACAGTTCTATCAACCTACTTCTATCAGTTCTAACGACCATGACAATTCTTCTGAAGGTCAGTATTCAATTTATTCACTAACCATTCTACCAATTTATTATCAGATTATCTTCTAACTTTCAAAAAGCGCACGCTTCGCATTTTCGGCGAAATCCCACCCTCCTCCGCTCCACCCATTGCTCAGTGTACTCAAGACATATATTCTACAACAATCAGCTGTTCTCTTCACCATTCTTTTGTTTAGTTAAGCAAAAGAAAACGCCGCTAGTTCACAACTGAACATTATTAAAAGGCAAAATCTAAAACTCTGATTCTATAATGCAAGTAATGTTATGTCAAGATAAACCGCTCAATTTAAGGATTCGTTTCAGCCGTGTTGGCTGCAAGCACTCATTTTTTAATTTAAGATTTTTAATCTTTTGGCAAACACCAATCACACATCTGACACCAGTTCACAGGGCACTTTCAATTTCCTCTTTTCCCAGCTGTCAAACACAGTCAAGTTATTACCGGCGTGCTAGTAGTCGCATTCCAATGGCAGACGGAAATGAAGGACCCTGGTGTTCGTTTTCTTCTATATCTTTGTAAAAGTAAGGAATTATTGTTTCGTTTTATAGTACTTTCATTACGGCCTTTCGGTATTTTTAGTAATAATTTCATCATTCACGATGATCGGATGCTTAAACGAAAATTAGAAACCGTCACCATGCGAAACCACTTGATGGAAACTCCGGTGATTCCTCAAAGTCAGGTAATGATCACGTTAAAATGCGATTTTAGTGTATCTCGATAAAGAGAATAGTCGCTACATTGGATCAACATATCGAATTAGTTCTTAAACGGTCGCCATTTATTTCCCTAGAAAACTTTTCGTAAGTAACCCAAGTAAACGGATATAACCCATTGTCATACCTCACCAGACATCCGGAAAATGAGACTAATGCATTGGTAAATATATGTATGATTAGTTCTTAAATATATTAAATTTTACTTCAATAATGTTGCAATTTATTATGAGGCTGGTCATTTGCCTCTCTCATTGGTGTTTACCGGGGACCGGATTGGCATTTGATTTGGTGGAAGCAAGTAGGAGGGAGTCCCTACTTTTGCTTGTGTAGGTAACCCGTTATGCAGCAGCATGTAGCGGGACAGTCGATCCACACTGCTGCAGGCGACTTCCCTCGAACCATCCACCGCAGCTGCCATCGAAAGTTCAACGTCGTTAATAAAACGAGTTGGAACAATATTATCAAAGGGGAGATATTTAAAATGTGAAATTATTTTTGTAGAGGCCGACAATAAAATGCCACGCTGCCCTTAATCCCAACGACAGCGAGCAGTGAAAGAGGAAACTTGACCTATCAAAATCCACTGGTCAGGACGACGCTACCTACAGTCTGCTGTCGAGAAAAAGTTCTTTCTAGACAGTTTCTTTGCCTATTTTTACAGGACTATCATTACTATAAATAGTGTATAATACGATAAAATATGATGATATAGTACCACATATAAAAATGTTTTTCATTTTGGTTTTTCACCTACGAAAAAAGTTTGAATAAAGCTTCTTGGAAACTTCTTACACAAATACATACGGCAATGAGGAGACCCCCATGGTTCTAATTGTAGAGGTCTAAACGAGAGGAGACAGGAAATTTACATGAACAATGTATTTTGTTGTAAGGTACTACTTTGGCAGTCAGAGGTAACTGACTATAAGATATCTCGGAAAAGAAAAGTTGCCGTTATGCAATATTCTCATACAAACAGGAATCGCCATCGATCCAGTTATTTACTTGGTTTTGAAAATGGTTCGTTCTTGGTATACGTAACAAATCATTGAAGGCGATGTTTTCAAAACACAGGTGTTTCTGTAAAAAAGATCTGTTTTTCAAAGATCTATGGATTAAAGTCGATGATTTTTAAGATGGATGTTCCGTGCTCGATGTTTTAAAGTTTTCAAGGATTCTAAAGTGAGTGAAAACGTTCCGTAATCATTACGTAATTGCGTCATGGTAAAATATGAGAGTTAATATGTTAAAGCGAAGCGATGCTGTTCAAAATACTGCTTTCAAAATTTATATATATGAGTATTGCACAACTATCAAGCCAACTGGGTTATGTAGAGTAATGTTTACATTACCGACATCTTGATGACATCCGTAAATGCGAACAAGAGCAAACATTTTTTTTGGCGTTTAGTGCTGACAATTTCGAGGAGTCGGAAGTATGAGTTGTCAGCAGTAACAGATATTCAAACGAAGCAGAGACGAAAATAAAAGGAGAAGATGGAAGATGGGGATTGACGAGGGGAAGGGTTTCGAGAACGGATGAAACGAAATATTCATAACGGCAAGGGAATTAAGCGAAATGCAAGGGAGGTAGGGACCGTGCAGGCGCGGGGTTGGCGAGACAAATAGGGAGGAAAAATGTGGCGGAAGCGATGTGGGGATGCTGATGAACTAATCTGCTGATGAACATGGGGAGCGTCGGGGAGCAAAAGAGAACGACGAAAAACGGTGGGAGGCCTCTGTGAGCGACGGTGGAGGCGGAAGTGACGAAGGTGACTGGGCTGGGAGATGAAGGAGCAAACGGACCAGGCAGACCAGACGGACAAACGGGCCTGGCGGTCTAGAGGGACCAGACGGTTCTGACAATTCCGAAGGGGCGAGGAGAGGCGCGACAACGAGCGGCGAGAATTGGTGAGGAACGACAACGACCGGCGGTGAGGAGTGACGAAAGGGATAGTATTGGCGAGGAGTGACAAGAGGTGAGGAGGAGCGACAAATTGTGACGGCGATTGGTGAGGACCGAAAACGAGCGACGAGAGAAGTAAGGAGGAACAGGGCCAGAAAAGTGTGAATGCGTGGCGAGTGTGGCCGATGCGAAGGAACCACAAAGGGCTGAGTGATGGAGGGTGCGTCAAACGAGTGCTGTTCGCAAGTGAGGAGAGGGCAGAGGGGCGGGTGGCGCCAGCTGGGAACTGGCGCGCCCGCCTGGGGCCCTCAACGCCGCCTTGATCTCACGCCGTGTGGCTGAAAGAGGCGCGTCGCGTTCCACCGCAGCCCCACCCCTGGCGCTCGTCACAGCGCCCCATCCAGAGCATTGGCCGCTCTCCGCACAAGTCCCCACCGCCACCCAGGAGTGTTCCCTTCTGTTTCTTTGTTATTGACGGTCGCATCAACGTCTAGGTCTTTAGCGAGCACTGTTGCATTTAATGGTATTGTAACTGTGAAGAGGACATGATGTGGTGATGAGAGGGGTGAAACACCAACTCAAATACAACCATGCCTGAGAGACTCGAACTCGCGATCCTTCGGTCCGAAATCGTTTCGACACTACTGCTAGATGTGGGAAATCTAGATGTGGGAAATTGAACTGTAAAGGAGGAACGCAAGAATTAGCAAAAGCATTGTGTTTTTTGTGCGGCTCTATGTATAATGTCCTGTAAATCTCACACGATGTTGCCTTCCTAGTGATACAACTGTAAGATACGATGTAATAGTGTGCAAATAAGTAAATATATGGTAAATTTGCTGTGGGGTATTAGATTTATTCTCTTCGTATTCACGTTTTTAGTGAGATCTAAAAAGAAAATGTACAGAAAAGCCATTTCTAAACTTGTTTTGAAAATAGAAAGAAATGAAGATATACAAAACGTTTTGTATATTTTCATTCGCTCTTTGATGGATAAAAAATATCAATATTATATATCTGAGAAGAGAGGCCATTGAGTTGTTAACTCTCAGTACGCGTTGAAACAAAATGAGCTGAATATTTGCTCAGATACTGAGATTGCACTCTAACTGATTTGATTATTTAACTATTATTAAGTCGCCAAACAATTTCACAGAAATGTTAATAAGAAAGATAAATAGAACACAATAGTAGTATTTAATACACAGTAGTTGAATTATTTCATTGAACAGGAATTTTATTAGATAGGAATTTGTTTACATTTTATTAATTTCAGAGTGATTCTTGTAAACATAATAGTAATTTAAGTATTATTTCTGAAGCTAAAAAAATATATCGAATAAAGTGATTTATAGACGCGAAAATGAATTAAAATGAAAGGTCTTCTCTAGAATAAAAGTAAACAACAGGGATGAGATCCGGGCTAACAATAATCCGTAGCGAGTACGTTGATGACTGCTTTAGTTCAACAGCTGTGAATGTGAGTCCCGCGAGTGTTGAGATTGTTTTGTTTGAGATGTGGCAGTATTCCTCCTCCAACCGGAGGTGAGATCCAGCAGCGCTCTACACGTTGGATTCCAAAGTAAACCCCCTCCAGGTATCTCCCCCAGCGCGGAATCTCTGCCACCGGGACAACCTCTAATCCCTCGACTGGTCTCCCTGTGTGAGATAGTGTAGTGCATTTATGTCGAAAAGTGTGTATGTAAAGGGAGATGCCAGCAAAAGAAAGCGGTAGGAAAATTCGCGTGCGACCCGGGAGCCTTTTTACAGCGCACTGTTTCGGGTATGCCTGGTATTGATAGATAAGAATACGGAGCTGCTACCCGAGAGCAGCCGGCAGCTACAATTATTTTCCGTACGACAGAATTGGACATAGCTATACATCCAGTGTTGTAAAAATTCGCCACCATCAGGACTCAAATACCAGGATGAGATACTATAGAAAGAGCGGTAACCCTGCATTTGAGCGAACTTAGCCGGTTCCAGATGGCGTCATGAATTAAATAGTTCATTCTTTTCTATTTCTTTTCGTCTGGAATTTTGTACAAAGATCTTCTAAGCTTTTCGACTTAATAGTTTTATTTCATTCAGAAACGCAAAACACAACGCAATGTATGGTTTAATGAAAGATGATATACAATATTACATGAACATCAAGGGAAACAAAACACTTCAGAACTGTAGATAAATTGCGAATTGTTCTCTTAAATATGAAATTATCCCTTTATTGAGATAACCAATTCAATTCCCTTTTAATTTAATTGAATGTACTAATCAATATTTCACTCTTCCCCATTTAATTCTGTACACCGTACCGTAAGTCACGACCCATAAATTCCCAGCGCCCACAAATCCCGAGCATCGCCGTGCATTTATAGTGCCCTGTAAATATGATATATATATATATATATAATATATATAATTATATATATATATATAATATATATATAGTATAAACGAGCCCTTACATTCATAAATTTACGATACTTATTTGTAATTCAAGTGAACGTGCAAATCAACATTTCCCTCTTCCCAATTTATTTCCGCTCGCCGCGCCGTCCACCGCCCGAACACGATCCGGCGCACAAATCAGCATCTCCGCCGCCCGATTTATTTCCACGCGACCAGCGGCGCAGTCGTCGTCGGGGGCGCGCGCGGTGATTGGCCCGACCGCGGCCGTGGCCAGCTGCGACGGTGGCGCTCCCTGTCCCGGGGGAACGAGCGGCGAGCGGGCCGAAACTTGCGTTGACGGAGAGCGGGTCGCGCCCGCGAGCGCCGTGATGGAAGGCGCGGGGCCGTGGGGGCGACCCATAAACCGGCGCTCGCGCCCACCTGCGCCCCGCCGCGGCCGATCATCGCTCACATCATGCACTTCCACAACTCGCCCGCCTCGCCTGCGCCTATAAGCTACCTCGCGTTCACAGCGACTGGATAGGTTGGCTTCGTGAAGCATTTTGTACGGGCAGAGGGAATTTAGCAGGTCGGCCGATGTTTCGCCCTCTGTTGGTGCCTATTCAGTGGTGGATTTTCGACCCTAGCTGTAATGTGGGTCGTATCTGAAATGTGGTAAGACGAATGTCTGAAAGATGCCGGACAATAACATTAAATAATGGTGCACGGCCGCACGCAGTTCTTGTCTTACTAACTGTATGTATGCCTGTCGGGCCGAGTTTTTACCCGACCATTGTAGAGCTCCCAGGATCTCCAAAACAGCTTTCTTCAGCACCCACATCTGTGTATCGCCACATTGCCGAGCGTCACCCCGCCCCCCCTCGCCCCCTCCCCGCCCCTCCCCGCCCCCTCCCCGCCCCTCCGCCTGAGCGCCGTCA
>BOPP01000136.1:1122736-1133775 GCA_017312745.1 Gryllus bimaculatus | reverse complement strand
TCGTCAATCGGCACCCCACCCCTCACCACATTGCCCCCCCGGCCGCCCCCCGCCTCTCGCCATCCGCCTCACCATGCCGCCGCCGCCTCGCTCTCTATCCCCTCCCCTCCCCATGCACCGCGCCCCAATCGCCTACCCCTGTCGCCGCCCTACCCCAACGTGCACTG
Organism: Gryllus bimaculatus; assembly: GCA_017312745.1. Classification (NCBI taxonomy): domain Eukaryota; kingdom Metazoa; phylum Arthropoda; class Insecta; order Orthoptera; family Gryllidae; genus Gryllus; species Gryllus bimaculatus. The sequence goes on along the minus strand of BOPP01000136.1, from coordinate 1,133,608 downwards.
CCCCACCTCGGCGCCTGCGAGAGCTCTTGCACATCTTGCCTAGTTCAGCCAATGAGCTCTCAGACGCCACGTTGCTGTCACCACATTAGCGGGAGTCTGACTGCAACAGGTACCCAAAATTATTCACCTTCGTTACAAGACATTGAATAGATTTATGATGCATTTTTTTAAATATTGCATCAAGTAGCTTTATCGTGCTTATTTTCGTTGGCCCATCGTCGAATGTTGTTCACTGTGTTACCACTTTGCCCAAAGATTTCTTCCAACTTTTCTCTGTTTCCAGGCAACCAGTTTTTGACGGCCAGCCAGTAAAATCTGGCTTTTTAAAAAACCGAAAGTGCCCCTTTGCAGTGGTCACATTGGCTCGTGACGCAAACTTGGGCGCTCCAACACAAGAAGAAGAGGCCAAAAAAATCAAGTGTGCGGGAAAGCAAACTTCCCCTATGTATTTTGCCCACCCTTGCTTTTCGGGCGCCGGGAACGACCGTTTTTTGCCGGCGACCCGCCCCCATTAAAATTTTTTTTTTTCCCTTTTCTCCCCCCTGTGGGCGCCGGCAGTTGACAAATGGGGTGCGACTTGTCATCGGCGACTCCGCAGCGGCGCCGATATCGGGTTTTCGCGCGGGAAAAATGTCTCCACCCCCCCTCCACGCGTCTATAAACGGACACGCGCGCGCTGTCACGCCTGTGCGCACGCAGGCCGCCGCCCCCGCCCCGCCAGAGGGCGCGCATGTACATTCATAAATCCGCCAAAGCAGGGGGGACTTTTATTTTAGGTGCTTCTCTGAACGGGTGTTTGAAAACGCAATGGATGCATGCTGGCATGAAAGGTAAGAATATAGTCGATCGCACGTATGTATGTGCACGAGAACGTATGCGTGAGTGAAATTTTTTTGTGAGTTCGTGCGTGAAAGAGCGTGTTGAGAGTTTGCAAAATGAATGGCACTGCGATATGTTATGGGATATGCAATCTGAATGTATATGCGTGTGTATGATGTTTGTTTACGTGTTTGTGTTTTGTATGTGATATAAGCGTTGGAAGGATGATTAATGAAGTGGGATTTTGTGCTTGATTGTTCTGTGCGGATTCTGTGTAAATTATTCAAGTAATGTAAGCTTTTGAATGAAATAGGAATTAAGCACTATGTTGTATTTACACTTTGTTAATTGTATTATTTTATGAATGTTTCTCCGTTTTCTATATAAATTATAATTAAACATTTTTATGTACTTTGTGGAATACATTTTTTGTACTTTCTCATCAATCTTCATTATTTTCTCACGTCTTTGTATTTAGAGTGTTGCAAATGTGTAACAAATGCAATGCATCATTGAATTATACAGCCTGCGTTTTACGTATCTGAAGGAAGAGAAATTATGCAATACACTGATAAATAATCATTGTTGGTACACTTACGACGGATACAGTTTGTACTACATGAACGGTAGATCCAAATTCGTAATAACGTTTCTATGAAGTCAGAAAATAGTCCTGAAAGTATCCTTTTAACTCTATAGGAAAGCTATTCCATATAATAATTCTGAGTAACGTATTTTTTCTGTGCTTTGAATCAGTGTTTGCATATTCGACAAGCCACATGTCAGTTACATGTATCTGCAAAATTTGTGAAATCCACCTACAGTCACTCCAAGAGACCGCGTTTCTGTGACAGATGATTTTACTTAAACCACATCACCAATGTCCGCTTGAGAAACATGGCCCCGAACTAAAAAAGAAATGGTAGAAAAAAATTGAATACGAAAGACAAGAAGAACATAACTAAAAATATAGAAAAAGAAAAAATGTAATGTTTAACAGAAATGTAAGACTGTTGTTTTGGCTGAACAAAGTGTTTCTTTACTTTCTTCTTTAATAAGTTTACGTAGTAAACAGAATTTGTAATGTTGCGGTGGAAAGCAATGACAAAATAACTCGTATTGTCTGACCTTGGTAACGAAAACATGAATACTCTTTGTATCTGTATATAATCAATTATTTTTTCAAACAAATTGTGTAGTCATAATTGCAAAGATTTCATTTTTATTAATACCCCTGAACTTTTGAAAATTGCGAAAGTTGAAAATATTTTTAGCGTCTTTCTACAACTACAAGAACTTGAAGACAGAGATTTTTTCCAAAGAAAAAATTGTTCTTAAACAACAGTTATTAAAAGTAAGATCTTGTAAAATTTTTCAACTATATGAGTAGTTTTAGCGTAATTTTGTGCAAAATAAAACCAATTTTTAAACTATTATTTTCCCAAAATATAACCATTTTTTCTCATAATGTTTTCCTCGTATGTAGCGAAGAACGATAAAACATTGATGAGGGTTCAATTGTCGGGGAACTCTCTGTATTTTCGAAAATTGAAAAAAACTTCCATTGCAAAAGTACAATATTGATGATAGAGATCGTTTCTCGTAAAAGAAAATGTTTCCATAAAAATCAGAACTATAAATAATGCCGTTTAAGTTTTGAAAAAAAGTTTTTTTCAAAATGTTTGCAATAATTTTTGAATAACGTTAATGCACAATATGAACAAAATAACGAAAACGGCAGAAATTTTTAATTTATTTTCTCGTTTAGACCATAAACTCATAAACCCAGTTCTGGTTTGATTTTCGTTTAACTCTCTAAAATTGCAAAAAATGCGTAAGTTAGAAATATTGCGAGAAACCGCAATTATCTTAGCGTTAGGAACGTTAAGCTTAGTCCTGAGACTGGTGATAGAGCGGTAACAGGTCTGAGATGATGACTCGAAGAACTGAGTTCAAATCTCGGCGCAGATAAAAATGACTCGTTGGAAAATATTTTTTCAGAGTCATTTAGTATAATACTATGTAGTTGATACAAATAATGCAAGAAAGTACTTACAATGTTGTAGCACTTTACCAACTTTGTTTTGAAATGAATTTTCACAACATGAACTTTACAATAATGTATTGCGATGAACTGTAAAAGAAGAGATCGGTAATGCACGTTAATATACTCAACAGTAATGAATAACATTACTTCTCCATTACGAGATTTCTTTAAATTTTCCCAATTGTTTTTCGTAGTTTGAAAAGGGTAAACTGTTTTTAATGAACTTATTTTTTTATCCGCTCAAATCAAACATTTTTTGGAACCAAAAGCACCCAATCTGTCAGTGGGTCACATTCACATCGAGACCCAGGACTAGCGAACGAGATAAGGACAAGGCAAGAACTCTCGCGCTCCTAAAAACAAATTAACTCAACTGGCGGAGCGCTGCGCAGAAATATTTCAATGTGCAAGAATAAACCTCCGCAAGAGTGGAAGTTTCTTACTCGGTACAACGAATCTGAAGGAAATCAAGAAATCAGAAAGGAAGCAGCTCATTTAATAATCAAATGCGCTGGCGAGGAAATTCCTATTTGTGTAATCTGTAAACGTAATGAATTCTCTCGCTCCAATCGACGACTCACAAACGACTAATTACGCCGCGGCGCAATCTGATGCAGACAAAACAATTTAATAAATAATTAAGGAATTATCCAAGCAGAGTTATTGGAGTGGCGAGACGGACGGCATCGCGCGTTGCCCAGTGGACGAGAAGGGTGGACGACAATAAGGACGGCGAGACGACGAGTCGGAATGGCAAAAGAATTGGGAGAGAAGGTACGAAGAAGCTAGTTATCCTCTTTCCTCGGCTGCTAGTGGCAGCTCCCTCAGCCCTCGTCCGGCAAGATCGGCTACTAGTGCGTCATCAGAGAGCACAGGGAGCGAAAGCAAGTCTGCCAGTAGCTACAAAATGATTGGGATTTTACAGAAGTTCAATATAAAGATACCTAAGTTCGATACTTCATCGTCTATTTTTTGACTATATGACAAATGGAGTTAAAACACAATTGTAGAGACAAAGAAATTACAAATCAATTTGGACAGTAAATATGGAAACATTGGGGTGTACTGTAGGCAATAAAAGAAAATATTTAAAAATATAAGATGATATGTACATTATAATTAAATATCTAAAGAAACTAATTAGGAAATGGAAAAACGTTCCTCGTTTTGAATGAACTAAAGGTACTGTAATCTGTGGGCTGAGAAATACTTTTAAGGGCTGCAAACAGCCATGCACCTCTCTGCAGAAAAGTCAATTAAAAGGAAACTAGACGACGGCGACCAATTCATTTGCCAGCGTGCAGCTTGCTCTACTTGCCTCTAACATCCAAAAACTACGTACTTTACAGCTGAAGTAATGTGTACTTAACAGAACGGAACTGAACCGACCGAAAACAGTTAAAGAAAAGGAATAAACGCAAGACGCGAAAATGCACTGATTCAAAAAAGTCGTACTGCGTAATGGGGGAGTCAGGTCAGGTTAGCTTAGAAACAAAATCGCAAATTCGATAAAGACAATTACACTTGCTTCCCTCTCGAATATTGGCGTTGATGGTGAAGCTCTAGCCTTTTCATCCGCGATTAAAAAAACATCCTTGAATGCAGCCAATAGTAGTTGATATGCCCGAAAATATCAATCAATCAAGATTTCAGTCAACATAAAATATCCGAGGCATTTTATATGAAAATATGCGTAGAGTTTGTTGCAGGATTTTAACAGTTTTGTTACTTTTATTGCCTTTGTCTCTTTACTTTATCTGCAAATTCCAATGCTCGTCAAATGGACCCAGCCTGTCATTTTTTTCTATCGCTTGTGACCGCAGTGTTCGAAAGCTCCTGCGCGTCCTGATAAGTTAGCCTCACAATGACAAGAAGATCCAGCTGTCACATTGCGCACGAAGCCCTTCGAATAATCTTCATTTTCCCCTACACAAACGAATACAGTCTGATAAACTTTCAGGAGGATAAGTCCATTGAATCAAGTGAGAATAAACGATTCGCTTTCAATGGTATTCCTCTTTCGTTACGTGACAAGTGCGCCGTGAGAGATGATATAAAAAACTAACTCACTATTTAATAATATTAGTAAAAGAAACACAAACTGAAGTGCCAAAAAGGAAATAACAAGTTGCGAATTTAATTTCAGATTTTTCGGTAGTAAAACATCTAGTATGTTAATTTTCCTTGGATATCACACTCAAATTACATTTATTGTTTATTTGTAGAGGTATTGTGAGCCATTATTATTATTATTATTATTATTATTATTATTATTATTATTATATGTGTGTCGGACTGGAAGGACCATTCTAACAGTTACTTTCCGAGGCTCGGGCATATTTATCCCTGAGATACTAACGTGTGTCATTATGAGGATCAGCTTATCCCTTGGTAAAAAAAAGTTGTTACGCCTTTAATTGTGAGGTGATAGGATGACGAGTGAAGGGATAGTCACAAACACGACCATGCCTACGCAGAACTCGAACCTGCAGCTTCCTTGGCGCAGCCGACGGCTGCAGCAACCATCTGCGTCACGAGGGCGGGCTTTATTATTATTATCATTAATATTATTATTTGAAATACATGCAGACTTTATCATATCAACATTTTTCTTACAAAATAATCTAAATTTTGGATTTGCTGCATTTAATAGTTGACAAATAATCATTCATGTAGTCAAATATGTCCATTTTTTAAATTTGAATGAATAAGTATAATTACAGGTATAAACTACAAAAACATTAAAATCTACCTTTCATTTATATACCAAATTATATCGTTATATGGTATTAAAACCGTTCTACGCATCGGGATTTTCTTCGGGTGTTCTTTTCCCTCATTGCCATGCAACCTCTCCAGAGTAAAGAAAAGAAGAGGAAGCCTGCCTGTCCCGCACTCTTTGCACACACCTGTACAGCTAAAGGCGCGACGGGAGCTTGCTGCTGCCTCCGAGCACCACGCGGCGCAGCGGTGCAGCCGGCGCGCGCGGCTCGGCAGGAAGAGTAAATCGAAGGCGCGCAGTGCGGGGCGGCGTACTGCGCATTTGGTCGCCTGAGCGCGCTCGGGGACGGCGGGTGGGTGGGCGTGGCGTTTCTTTTCATTACGAGCCCTAACTGCGCCATGTTAACAAGGGAATTGGAGTGCCCGCCTTCGCTCGTCCGGGCCGCGCGAGAAGCAAGAATTCCTCTAATTGACATCGGGTGGGGGGGGGCTCTAATTGGGCGTAATGGAGCGGGAGGCGGCGGCGCCGCTAATTACCTGCAGGAACCAATCGCCGGATTTAATGGGAGATTAACCCCGTGGGCATTTAAGGGGCCTTGGCTCGCTGCGTCGCGGCGGTGGGCCGGTATTAAAACGAGCGCCGCACGCCTTCGGTCTGGCCCGCTCCGCCCGCGCCTGCCCTCGGGCCGACCTGTCGCCGGCCGTGCCCTCCGCGCCACCACACGTGCCGGAACCCACCCGCCACTCGCTCGGACAGGGGGCCTGCCCGTCACTTTTCAGCTAATACGGCCCTCTCTGCTCGCACACACTCCTTCGCTCTCTCCACTTCGCTTCTCGCCGTCACTACAACTGTTCTGCCACCACTGTCTGCTGCTCTGCCCACGTGCTCTGCCCCACCGGTGCTCTGCCCACCGTGCTCTGCCCTCACCGTGCTCTTGCCCCCACCGTCTCTGCGCTCCACGTGTGCTCTGCCCCATCCGTGCGTGTTGCTCTGCCACCCGGCTGCTGCTGGCCCATCTCGTGTCTGCCCCACCTGTGCTCTGCCCACCTGCTCTGCCCACCTGCTCTGCCTCCACCGTGCCTCTGCCCCATCCTGCTCTGCCCCACGTGCTCTGCCCCATCGCCGTGCTCTGCCCCACGTGCTCTGCCCCACCGTCTCTGCCCACTCTCTGCCCCACCTTCTCTGCCCCACCTCTCTGCCCCACCTTCTGCCCTCCTCCGGTGTCTGCGCCACCGTGCTCTGCCCCACCGTGCCTCTGCCCCATCCGTGCTCTGCCCCACCGTGCTCTTGCCTCACCGGCGTCTGCCACTTCTTGTCCCCACCTTCTCTGCCCCACCTTCTCTGCCCACCTTCTCTGCCACGGACTCTGTCCCTGCAACCGTGCTCTGCCCCACCGTGCTCTGCCCCACCGTGCTCTTGCCCCACCGTGCTCTGCCCCACTGCTCTGCCCCACCTTCTCTGCCCCCCTGCTCTGCCCACCTTCTCTCGCCCACCTTCTCTGCCCCACTTCTCTGCCCCACCGTGCTCTGGCCCCACCTGACCTGCCACCGTGCTCTGCCCCACCTGCCTCTGCCCCCACCGTGCTCTGCCCCACCGTGCTCTGCCCCACCGGGTGCTCTGCCCCACCTGCTCTGGCCCCACTTTCTCTGCCCCAACCTTCTCTGCCCCACCTTCTCTGCCCCCCCTTCTCTGCCCCCACCGGTCGGTCTGCCCCACAACGTGCTCTGTCCCCACCGTTCTTGCCCCCCGTGCTCTGACCGCCACCTGCTCTGACCTTCTCTGCCCCACCTTCTCTGCCCCACCTTCTCTGCCCACCTTCTCTGCCCCCACCTCTTCTGCCCCATCGTGCTTGCCCCACCGGTGCTCTGCCCACAAGCTCTGCAATGTGCTCTGCACCGCACAGGTCGCCTGTGCGCTCTGCCACACTGCTCTGCCACACTGCTCTGCCCCATTGCTTCTCTGTGCATTCTCCTCCGTTATACCTGCTGCACCCCATCACTTATATCCCGCTTGTCCGTTTCCTCTCCAAATTGGCCTACCATATCCTGACAAAATCTTCTGAGAGTGACTTCGCCCTTGTTACACAGTTTCCTGTCCACTGACTTCTTTCCAACCTTCGCAACGCCTCTCTTACCCTTCCCTGGCCAGTCTCCAGCGCCGGAGGACAAGCGTCGACGGCTCCCCATCGGTCCCGTTGGTCCATTTGCCCGGCCGGCTGGGTCCGCGCCTGATGAACGCCTCCGCGGGTCATTATGCCCCGACGCCTCCCTCCTTCCTCGAGCTCCCGTCTCTCTTTGCCTCCCCGATTGCGTCCTGTCGGCCAATCGGTCCTCATCGGTCCGAGTTCGATTTGCAGGGGGCGACCAAATGAAAAACGCAGATCTACTAAAATATAATGTGTAGGCTAACTGTATTTTATTTTCTCCAGAGTACAAGACTCGAAACGTGATAAATATCGTCAACATACCTTACATATTTATTAAAACAAAAAAGAACTGAATAACTTCCCTCTTCAAATGAACGCAAACAAATAAATGACTTTTTTTGTTTGCTTTTATCCGAAACTAGTAGATTATGTTCTAGAGGAATATATTCTAAACCATATACTAGATATAAAAACGTGCTACCTCCTTACATCTAGTGTCAGTGGTCCCCATCGACGCACTCACGAACAACAAATGGTATTCCTTGCATGGGATTCGATTACTCTTCTTTTTGACGGGTTGGATCAGTATGTGCGATCAAAATCCATCCAAGCGAATTTTAACTTTTCATTTATGCTGAGCGATTTGCTCCACATGCCTGAACGTTTTACCAACGTCTTCGTGAACATTATTATTCATAAAATATCTTGATCATGTTGACAAGTGCTCCATATATGAGTTATTGTTTCCCCCTGATCATTGTTAGTTGAGAACAGCTTGGGAAGTTGACATACTTTGCGGTGAAATGCTATTCAGTAATGTAGTTTATTTTAAGATAATTAACTTTCAATTTCCGCAATACGATGAACACTCAGCTTCTTTTCTTATTACAACGAACAAACAGAACGCAAGCACATTTTAACTTCTGTAATGCAAGTCAGAAAACCTGTGTAGTAGATAATGAACGAGTAGAATAAAGCTCTTGAAGTGAGCCTAGATACATTTTCATAACGTTGTATAGTGTGATTTGGTTTTCCTTTTGGTCTTTCTATGGAAGTTGTTCATGTTCTACTTCGTTGCCAACATTGTAACGATGTGCCCACAATTAGTTTTAACTTTTAATAACATTTAGTGCTAACTGATAATGTGAATTTATTTCTTAATCTTCCTTTTGAGTAAGAGAAAGAATAAAATAATATTAAACATGAATTTTCCTTTTTTTTATTTTGACACGTTTTATATGTAAGGTGGTCTTCTTAATCCAAAAATTCTTTACTTTTGTACTATTACAGGTCTATTATCAATAAAGACAGTAATTGCGTTATCTGTAAATATAATTTTCTATATTTGAGGACATTTTATGACTGCAAAACACAGCCCCAAAAAACCCATTTGTGATTCAATTTCCACGTAAGCAGAGGGGACTGAATTATCTGATTGTTCAAGCACATAAAGGCGGCTCCACACATTCAGGTATTCTCCGAGCTACAAGTTACTACTCCCCTAATCCCAGACAGCTGATGTGGTCACCGAATGTTCGCTTCCTTTGATGTGTTCAAAAGACCGACTGGCTGTGGGTAGGGCGAGTACCAAATGTTCGGCGCTGTGCGAATAGCAAGTACCTCATCCCCACCACCTTAGACTCGACGAGCGTTTGCGCGCTTCTGGCCGACTAACGAAAGTGCGGAGCAGTCTTAAGTAAGAAAACCCTAATCTTTGACGGAAAATGAGCTAGTTATTTGGTTTGATATTTAAATCGCTCAAAAGATGCTTCCAATGTTTTTGCTTTACGGCTGAAGGAAAACAATCTGCCGGGTCCAGGATCGTATGCTAAGTTTAGTCTTTGAGAGAAATATCTAGAAAAGGTTTTAACCAGGAAGACTCCTCGGTGCACTGCACTCACATTCTAAACCTCATAAATAAGTCAGAAGCAGAGTATAATTTAGATGAATGGAATTTTATTTATTTTCTTTAAGTAAGAAAAGTTCAAAATGTGTGTTCTTACCTAATAGATGCATTCTAATATCAGAGACAGTCGCACATTCCGTCCATTTTAGGGAGATGTATGCCAATCTTGAACCGCTTCTCCATAAAAAAGTAAGTCTAAAGAACGTAAATGGATGATCTGGTGAAGCGGTGATTTACAAGTTTCGTGTATCTAGTTAGTACAGCACCGGGGTTACACCAAGAACCCATGTCACGTTTGTCAAAGGCATGGCCACGGTAGAAAGAATCATTGTACTATACTAGTGACGCTTCGAAGAAACACACTGATACCGGTTTCTAAGCACACTACAAGAAATAGCTTAATAGATCAAAACAAAACTATTATACTTCCCTTGAATACTAAATTAGGATTAATGAAGCAATTTGTTAAGGCATAGAATATAAATTGAAGTGGTTTAAGTACATAACAAATAAGTTGCCCTCGATCTCTGAGGGAAAAGTCAAAAAGGTACTTTTGTAGGTCCGAAGGTAAGATAATAAACAAAAGATAAAAGAGTGCCAGTATTGTTTTGGCAACTAATTGAAAAATCTAAATTACTACTTGTTTAAAATGTCTTAGACAAATATTCTATAATCTGTAATATACGATATCTGTGGGCAACATAGTCATTTTTTTACAAGGAAATGTTAATGTAGCATATAAATGTATTTTTTACAAGTAATTAATTGTTTCTAGAGTCACACCAAAGGAGATAGAACAGGTATAAAATACCTTTTGATGAATTTCTGTCATAGAGGCGCTGTATCTCAATGTTAGGGACTTCTGAGTTTGAAGTTTGCAAACTACGATAATTATCTCAGATTATTGTCCTTACTTCCGACCTTTCATCTTTGTTTCAAGCCTTCGTTGGTCTCTGACCTCTCCCTTTCTGTTCTCGACCACAGCGCTGGAAAGCTGGGTCCAGAATATCGTTTTGAATCCTCCCCACTGCTTTGCGTCAGACTCGCTCCAAACGAGCAAAATCAAATCTCGCAAAAACCTTTTAATAAAGAATGGTTTGTTACCCTGGGAGTTGAATCGTGTAATTTATTTTTAAAGCACAATCAATTTAAACTGAAGAAGTGAAACGCTGTTACCGAGGACTTATAGAGCAGACATTAAATTATTCCTTTATTTCGTGGTTTACAGAGAT
>BOPP01000136.1:1110236-1117736 GCA_017312745.1 Gryllus bimaculatus | reverse complement strand
AGAGCATAATTATAACAAAGACTACGAAATTAGGTCAATACGAGATTACTATGTATCTTTATTTTTGTAACTAGTTTAATTCACCGATTTATTTATTTCTCTTTCTTTTCTCTTTCTTTCATTCATTTATTTTTGGAAGCAAAGAATGATATTAAATACGGTGCGAACAAGTAACGATTAGAGTAAAATTGCAAGAACTGTAGGGGGGAAAACGGCTCTAGTTGTACAAACAACGCAAAATGACAACTTGGAGAAAAACAAAGGAAGTACCAAAAGAAGTATCAAATATTTAATATATAATACTGACAAGTCGTTTCTTATTCATTTTACTCATCCACTCTTCCACCTTTACCCAAGTTTGCTTTTCCAGACCCCATCCCTTAAATACACGTCTTCTCTGATGTACTGCCTCCTTTTGACTTCTTTTCCAGCTTTTCTTTCTTCTTTTGATCTCATTATTATTCTATTACGCGGAGAATATTTGAACAGAACCAGGGCTCTATTTCTTTACCTCTGTATACCGAGACGAATGTTCAATGAATTTCACGTTGCGGACAACTTTGTTAGCGAACCTATACATGCATGCCTTTACCTACCCCACTTTGAAGTTTTGGCTGTGAGACTGCGGTTACTGTGCCAATGACTGTCCCTGGTAAACCCTACAGTAATGGGGTAACCTGCGTCTGTTCTTGTGTCCTTGCGATTAGAGTAACATTGTATGCGATCAATACCATTGTAAAAGTAGTTCGATCTAAGTAGAATGACTTCGAACTTTTGTTCAGATGAACGTGAGATACAATCGGGAGCTTCGTTACGATTAAGTTACGGTATTGAAGCTCGCAATTGGATAAACTTGACCCAACTGATTGTAAGTCAGAAGTGACTCTAATTCAATTGGAGATTAGGTTCCTTTCCTTTAACAAATCGAGGCAAGAAACATTATCGTCATTCTACGCCCCTCGAACTGCTGGGGGGGGACTTACCAGTTTTCAGGGATCTTTATGAAAAAAAATAGTGTTGTTTGGCTGTATGATAGTGGCTGTGTGATACAGGTGATACCGCAGGTGATAGTTAGTTTAGCCGACACGGTGAATCCAATGACACAAGTTTGTCATATTTCTATAGAATATGCTGGATGAAATTAACAAAAAAGCTTTCAAAGTATCCAAACTGTTGAAACACTGTAAATTATATCACTGACTTTCCAGCATTACGCGAGTCGTTACATCTATATTCACCAGTCTCCATAATTAAACCGAAGTTTGTCACGAAATATTATTTTAAAGTTTTCCTCATAATTTGTTCATTTAACACTCTGTTTCCAAGAATGACCAAGACAGGCAACTCTCTTATATTGTATATTTGTTTCTATTATCAACTTGCAAGACATTTTATTGTAACTTTAAAATACTGACAGGAAACGCCACTGAGCTAATAATAAGTAATATGCAAAATCATTTTATCAGGTTCCAACAGTTAAAATTTTATTATTTTTAGTAAGTTAATACGTCTATGAAAGAAAAGGGCTCAGTGGCTTGATTCCCGTTGAATACGCGATGATAACACTTCTAAAAGTGTCATTGTTTTTGTTACCTATTCAGAGGATGTCTGCAAGTAATCCTCCTTTATTTTAACTTTTGAAAAAATACTTGTCTCAAACAACGAACAAAAATAACATTATTACAATCTCTGCAGCGACTCCGACCGAAAGACCCTAAGTTTCGAGTCAGGGCGGTGGCGGTTTGTCGACGGCTTGACAACACAACACACACTGTCAACTCTAGCAGCCGGCTGCTCTGATGGGCAGTTTTTCGTAATTTCTCCGATCAATACCAGACGAACTTTAACAAGCAGGCCGCGTGCGACCTTACCTTCTCCTTCCTTGTCCTTTTCTCTCCCCCCAGTCCACACAATGGCATGCACTACACTACCGCAATGTCGGAGGACGAGCCGGGAGCTCAGAGCTTGTCCAGCTAGGGGCAGTGTATTGGGGAAACACCGGGAGGAGGAAATCACCTGTAGGTCGACGTGTAGGTCAGCTCCGGATCTCATCCATTGGCAGAGGCTAACCACCGCCACCAGAAAAATAGCATGGATCATTCAATCCATAAACCCAACGTCGCCTTCGTGCTTATTCCGACTGTCATCTGCCAGAGCCTCAGCCATCCCCTCCACGACCCTCCTCTGCCACCATCTGCTCTCCTCCCCTCCCCCGGGCCGTGTCAATAGCGGCGGCCGTCAATTGGAAACGCCGGGGCGCAATGCAGCATTCCGTCAGCGGACGGGCCTCTTCGCGCGCGCAATTGCGCCGAACAGAGCGCGCGACCGTCGCCGCCCGCGTCGGCCGAGTCCTCTCAAGAGGCGGCGGAAAGCGATCCGTCAGCGGGCGGGTGACGCCGGGGGGCGGGGCGCGGCGTGTTTACGCCTGCGGGGCGAGTGTTTACGTCGCGCTGTGGCGGGGCGGCGGGGGGGGGGCGGGGGGCGCGGGCGGGCGTATCGCGCGCCGACAAGCCTACCGACAGTCCGTACATTACGAGAGCCATAAACGCTCCATTGTGCGGCGCGGCGGACATGACGTTAACGCGCGCCGGAACAGCGGGTGCGCTGTAATCCGCCCCAAGATAGAGCGCGAGGCGGCGGCGCCGCTGGCGGCGGCGATAGTGGCTGGGAAGGGGAATGTGGCGGAGGCCCCTTGCGATGCTTAGAAACAGTAGAGGTGACTGCAATGGATTGAATGTCGTGGAGGAGGTAATGGCGATTGCGCTGGTGGGGGAGGTTTGGGTTGGAATGGTGTTTATGGAAGCGAACACAAGTTAGGGATTAATGGTGATTGTAGACGTGGTGGAGGTGATTTTGATTAGAGGCGGGATGGAGGTTAGGGTAGAGTAGTGATTATGAAGGGATGGAGGTTAGGGAAATAATGGAGATGGCGGACGTGGCTGCGGTGTTTATGTCGCGTTATGGTGGTGTTAGTGATTTTGGGGTGTTTGGGTGGTGACGGGTATTGTGCGCGGTAGTTAGCATAGTGGTAGCGGAAACAGGGGTACTGGCGAAGGTGGTTGGTGACGGGGTTGTAGGGATGACGGGGATTCTGAAAGCGGAGGGAATTGTCATGCTGACGGGGGGCCGAGATGGTGATTGTGGTGGGGGTGGTGGTGAGGATTATGGCAGTGGTGAGGAGGATGGTGGGGGCGGGGATGGTGCTGATGGTGAGGTGATAATAGTGGTGGTGATGGTTGTGGTGCGGGGACGGTGGTGGCAAATATTCTGTTAGTAGAAGAGATTGTGATGATGGCAGGGATTTGTCTGACGGAGATATCTATGATGGCTAGGATAGAGATGGGGGGATGGGGTGGTGCGGCGGTGGATTGCGTAACGGAGATGGAGGTGATTGCTGGTACGGTCATGGTGGTGAGGGTTCTCGTGATGGCGGGGATGGTACAGATGGTGGGATGTTAATAGTGGTGGTGATGGTTGTGGGGCGGGGGTGGTGCTGGCGAGTATACTGTAACTGGCAGAGATTGTGATGGTGGCTGGGATTCGAGTGACAAAGATTTCTATGATGGCAGGGATGGTGGTTGGAGGATGATGGTGGTGGCAGGGATAGTAGTGCTGGTGTCGTGATTAGTTTGGTGATGATTTTGATGGTTTAGGTGGTGGTGATTGTCGTGTCGATGCATGTACTTCTGTTTTACATCTTCGCATCTTTCGTGTGGTGGTGGTAGTAGTAACGATTGTGTTAGGTGTTGCGGGCCCGTAGAAATAGTGCAGTGTGCAGAGACTTTGGACCCAAGCAGCGCTACTCGCGACAGTGTCGGAGACAGCATCCGCTCTCTCAGCCCTCGTGAACCAAAAGCGATTGTGCCTCTTGACGCATACGTATCACTTTGTATATTTGATAACACAATCTTAGATACAACCTTTGATATATCGCTAACGGTTTGACATGACGGTATATCTTCATGGGGCCACACGATCGTACAATTGTGTCTACAGATGTGTGCAATAGATACTAAATATGGCTTACTGATGTAACCTAATTAAAGAGAGCAATTCTCCGAGAGCTGTCTGACAAAACTACGCAAAAATACAACCTATGTGTTACCATTTAATTTAGTTTCATAATAATCTTTCATTTTTATATTCTTTATTTCCCCACTAAAGCAATGTCTGTCATCTTCAGTATATATCATAGAACATGTTAAAATGTGTGAAACAGATCGGAGTGATCGCCTCGCGTGGAATTTCCATTTCCTCCTCCGCAGCCTTTCTCCGGCCTGCCCCACCTTTCCTCACCGGCTCCTCGCCTTTCCTTTGCCACCCTCATTATTTATAAATGCGGCAACTAACCACCCGCCATCACAGCTTCAAATTAACGTGAGGGATTCAACAAGAGCTTGTATAATTAATTGTGTCCGTTAGTTAACTCTGAAGTTAGTTTTCCGCGCTCTCTTGGGTCTCGCGGCTGCTATGAACTCATGGGCCGCGAGCGGACGCGCCCCGCCGGGCGAAGCGGGAGGCCGGGAGAGGGGCGGGACGAGGCGCGGGGAGAGCAGTTCTGGACAGGAAGCTGGGCGGGAGTGTAGGCGGCGTTGGAGACGAGGTTGTTGGTGGAGCAGTTGGCGGAAGTGGGCGTGGAAGTACGTGGGCGTGGAAGTAACTGGGCGTGGAAGTACGTGGGCGTGGAAGTACGTGGGCGTGGAAGTACGTGGGCGTGGAAGTACGTGGGCGTGGAAGTAAGTGGACGTGGAAATAAGTGGGCATGGACGTAAGAGGGTATGGACTTAAGAGAGTGTGGAAGTGGACAGTGTAATAAGTGGGCGTTAAAGCAAGTGGGTGTGGAAGTAAATGGGCGTGAAAGTAAGTGAGCATGGAAGTAAGTGGGCGTGAAAATACCTGGTCGTGAAATTAAGGGAGCATAGGCGTAGAAGCAAGAGAATGTGGTTATTATTTAATTGATAATTTGATTGATAACATTTGTGAACTTTGCCGACGCTTTAGCTATTTTTGACTAGTGCTGATAATCTGCTCAAACCCACCATCATGTCCCTAGCTGGTACCGTTCTGCACAGAACTGCGATGTGTGTCAAGACTGAAGAGATGTAATGCATGCCAAGAATGCAACGAAGTACAATACAATGTAATACAACGGAAGTTGTTGCAGTATGCTTAATTGTATTGATCAAAGTTCTAAAAAGTTGAAAGTTATTAAAGTAATTATATTGATTAAAGAATTTAATTGTAGAAAATCGTAGGGATAGTATTGCACTTAATGAGTTATTAATATTCTAAAATATTTAACCTGTTATTTGTGTATGATTAATAATAACCAAAGTAATATAATACCAATAAAGTCATTTAATGTAAAAATTAACATTACTATAGAACTACTGCTTTAGAACTATAAAAAACATTATTCCGTTTTTTATATAAATTTGTTAGTTTTACATCAAAACAATATTAATTAATATGCCATTATATTCTATTATAAAATATTAAGTTTAGTGCTTTTTGAAACTAATTTCTCAGGTATAGAGAAATATTTTTGAAAATGTCTGTTCTGAGACTGAAATTTGCAGTAAGCACAGTAACAGTTTTCCATTTTTCAATAACTGAGAAGTATTTACAAATATAAAAATCAATTTTAAATAAATGTAATAATATTGCCAAAAAGCTGAAAAATTCACCTGATGTGATAAAAAGTAGTTGAGCATCATGCATAAGCCAGTAGATTACGCGATTTGTCTATTAATACAAAAATGGAAAATTACACAATTTTTAAATAAGCAAATGAACAATTTGTTTGTAATATTGTGTTATCATAAAATCGTAGATGTTTATTTCCAGCAAATCAAGAATCTAAAAAAAATTAATGGAAAAACAGTTTTTACCAAACCATCCACGCTACCCAGGAGGTAAGTGTTGATCAGGATGGAGTTGTAATCTTAACATTCTCTCCCATTATACATTATCATTAGATTTGTATTTGATTTAATTTAAACACATTCTTGACAGATTACCAATAGTGTTACATATTTCAAATATATGAAAATCCAAGATGAAATTCTCGTTTGGCAGTCACGAAGTAACTAGGGTAAATTTCTCACTAGGAATTCGGTTTATATCCTCATTAAAACTGAATATTTAAATCTAACACACTGGGAAATATTTTTGGAATAGATATTTTCAACATAGACATTCAAAAGAAAAATGCGTTTAATAAAACAATCATAATAAATACCACTTCGAAATTTGTTTAAAATGTGCAGGAAAAATCAATCAATATTTATTGAAACACAGGAAATTCAGATTTAAAAGAGTATTAGAAAACAATATTCAATTGAAGATTCCCTGGTCTTTCTTACATATAATGAAACTTGTTACAACTGAACAAGAATTAATACAGCAGAGAAAATGGATGTTCTGTTTGCTACCCCTTCCTTATAATACCAGGAATTCACTTTTCTAACAGAAAACATTTTCCAAGAATTGTCTGGTCAGTTGGGAAACAGATAAATAGATAATCCAGATTTAGAATTCGTGAATAATTTACGCTAAGCTCTACTACAGACACAGTATTGGTATTAATCCTACAGTTGCCCAGAGTATTCACTGAGGTTCCGAGAAAACAAATGTGTAGCGCCAGGTATTGTGTTACTCAATGGATGAAATCTGCTTATGGAAGCTCTCTTCGTTCTTATGACAATGGGTAGATTAATAGATACTCCAGAACGATGAACGACCCAAATATGGCCTACAGAGCATCCTAATCACTCGTGCTAATACTACAGGTCTTCGTAAAATAAACAAGTCACAGCTTCATGAGTTATCACTGAATAGGACAACCAATGAACATTTCCTTACTGGCTATTATTACGTTTCGTAATACGAATATTCAGATAGAAATGCTTCAAGCACCTTGAAACCTGGGACTCAAATTCGAAGTAACTTGTATTAGAATTGTATTATATAACTGTACATTAGAGGCGAATTCAGTGCATTCAAATTAAAATGAGAAGTGCGTAAGTTTTAATATTCACCCTTTTTCCATTGCATTTGTATTCCTCATCGCATTCTCTCGCAAGACTTTTCCCACTCCTATTACGACCGTGCACCCGATTCTATTCCAACTGACATTCACATTTACTTTTTTACAACCATTCCAATTCCCACTTGTTCACATTTCCTATCATAAAAACCGCCCATTATAGTTCCTAGTAACATATTCACTTACTATTTTAGCCTCCATTCTCATTCTCGTTTTCATTCTCTCTCTCGCTCTTTGGTTCAACTCCCTCGAACTGATCAGCAGTTCGTCAGTAGCCTTTCAGTCTGAATGATATTCAACACCTCCTAGTCCACAAGTGACTCCCGACTTTCTCGCGGAAAATAATTTCTCCTCCGGCGAGAGCGATTTCCTTCGCCCAAGTGTCGCAACGCCGCGCGCAGCTAATTGGTCGCGAGTGCTCAAAGCTTTCACCGGAAGCCCTGAAAGCGTGC
>BOPP01000136.1:1088702-1103604 GCA_017312745.1 Gryllus bimaculatus | reverse complement strand
CTACGCGCCCCTTCTCTGCGCGCCAGACTGAAGCAGCCGCGCGCCACCTCGGGAGGGGGGGAGGGGGGAACGCTTCAGCCGCTCACCTCCGTCCAAGCTGCAACCCCTCATTGTTCGAAAATTGCAAAAATAACTAAGGCCTATAATTTTGTCTAATTATGTACTAATTTCCTACTCGAAATTAAAATTTTGTACTCGACTATAAACAATAAAGAAAACCAACATCCAAAAGTGGGGGTGCTAGCTTGACGTTAACTTAGCACCCCCCACTTCTCTAAATTCAAAAATCAACTAGCTAACATTATCTACTAATTATGTACTAATTTTCTACCACTTTAAAAATTTTGTATCAACTATAACAATTAGAAAACCGGGTGCCAATCAGACACTTTTCCACACATTTTCTGATTTTTAAAACATATTTGGGAAAAGGTTTATAAGTTGAAATTAATTAATGCAGTTAACATCATAGTGAACTTTTACATGTAATGTAATTCAACATTTTATCTAGTCCCGCATACTGTGATATTACAGTCTAAAAACACGAAAATTGCGAGTGGTCTAAACAAAAGTGTCCCCACTGCATCCCCTTTCGACAGAATTCCATGTTAACTAGTCTATATTCTTCTAATATGTTATGTACTTAATACTACATAAATACAATAATTTCGTTTCTCACTATAAGCACAACCTTGAGAAACGGTGCCAATAAAGCATTTTCTCGTGAATTCACGAAGTTTTTAAAACACATTTTAGTCAAATTGCAAAGTTGAAATTTCAACGCAGATTAACATATAGTGAACTTTTTACATGTAATTATTTCAACATTGTTATCTAGTCCGCAAATGAGATATTACAGTCTAAAACACGAAAAATGCGAGTTGGCTTTAACAAAACGCTGTCCCTGCATCCCCTTTCGCAGAAATCCAATTAACTTATCTATATTCTTCTAATAGTATGTATAAGTCACTCAACAAACATAAATAATAATTCGTTCTCTCAACTATAAACAACTGGAAACCGGTGCAAATAAAGCACTTTTCTCGTATTTCACGAGTTTTTAAAACACATTTTAAGTCAAATTGCCAGGAGTTGAAATTCACAACGGCAGTTTAACATTCATAATGAACTTTTACATATAATAATTTCACAATATTTATCTAGTCCCGCAACTGAGATATTACAGTCTAAAAACACGAAAAATTGCAAGCCGGCCTAAACAAAAGTGTCCCCAGCTGCATTCCGCCCTTCGCATAAATTGCCAATTAACTAGTCTATATTCTTCTAACATATATGTACGAAGACGTGCAACAAAATAAATAATCGTACTCAACTATAAACAATTAAAAAACTGGTGCAATTGAATTCACTTTAAGCGTTAATTCTGATTTTTTTAAAACTCGTTCTTTCAGTCAAAATTTAATTTGATTAATTTAGACTCACTTTGGTACCTATGGTGTGTTTAGGTATATATAATTTAATAACTATTTTTTTATTCTAAGTAAACAAATTGCAATTTTTCATTTTATATGAGGAAATCTCACAAATAATTATGCTATGAACACCTTGTTATTTAACCATAAAATCTGCATGTCATATGTTTAGGATAGCAAAATAGAGGATGCGCTTTATTTGTTGTTCGCATTACTCTAATATCATAGAAAATTCTCCTTTCACTTCCAATAATTTGTCTCAAATATATTATGTAATAAAAACTTTCCAGTCGACAATATTCCTGTGATTTAAGGGACTGGAGGTAACCATATCCATGCTGTTTGTTTAAAAATCTACGTCAACTATATCGTCAATGTTTCAATCAGTATTAGTAAGCAGAGTATTAATAGCGGGCTCTCCTGGAACTCCATGTCGCTGCTATGTCAGCCGGTATCACCTTATGTAAAGAGGAAAGTTAATTAATATTCTGATTGCTATTCAGGAAAAGTGTGTCATTGTTTCCTTCAAAAACAATTTTCCTTTTCCCAGGTACACAAATTGGCTTAATAACAAGTAAAAACATACGTAGTATTTAGTAGGCTTCTTTCCGCAAATTCGTCACTGCACATATCGTCGGCTCACTTCCTATAAAGAAAAAAATGATACTGTTAAAACCTATTTTTATAAGTGTGTCTCGTTTCCCAAAGATATATTTCTTTGGACCAAGGGCACGAAATTGGATTACATAGCAACGCGTGATTTAATAGGCGGCTCTTTGCAATGCAGTGATGCAAGATCTGTCGAGCTACTTTCTTATAAAGAAGGCAAAAATTATTGATATTGTGATTACTAGTCGTTAAAAATGTTTTTGATTTGCTTCATAAAGGATTTCATGTTGTCCAGGAACAGAAATAGAATTTACAAGCGAAATGTGTATACGTATTGTTTGTACTGCAGGCGGACGCTACAATGATATTCCAGTGTCAAATTTATTGGCTGAAGCTGAATGAATTAATGAGCCCAAAATATTATATTGTCTGCAATATGTGCGCGAAAAAATACTAAAAATGTTTTAAAAAAATTACAGACTTAATGAAAGAACTCTTATGGAAAAAAATATTTATTTAAAGATTTAAACCTCTATCTTCAATTTTGTAGTCGTAGAAGACGCCGAAAAGAATTCAGTTTTGCAATTTCGAAATATCAGGAGTTAACCGTGAAAATTTTACCTTATGCCACCATTATAAAATGATTTCACTCTATGCTTACTAGAATTTTAAAGCGAAATGGATCTGTTTTTTGAGACAAATATAAATAGGCTTATGTAATTGTCAACCCCAAATTTTAAAGATATTTTTTAAAAATGATCAAAGAATCGAGCCAGGTGGAGAGAGGGTTTCTTCAATTAGAAAAAACCCACGTATAGTTTAGCCGTTAGTGATGTTCAAGAAGGACAGGACTGCTGGGGGACGGGACAGGACGGTCAGTTTGCCGTCAATTGGTATTTCGAAAATCAAAACCCATATTGGATTCTGGCTACACCACACATTAGAGAATTTTTTGCTCACTTTAGCAACGGATTTATCTACTTTCTTCGTTATGTATATCCCGCAATCGAATTTTTTTATCTGGTCGAAAGTCCACCTTTTATCGCGCCCTATTACATAGCTACTCCTATACTACGTATATTACTCCATATATACGTATTGTATACGGGAAAGTAAAAAAGGAAGCAACGTCTTCGGACAGTTTGTCGCTATGTCCGCTATAAGTTAAGCATACCCCCTATCACAAACATTGAAAAGCACTATTTCAGAATTTTGTCTAATTAAGCGACTAATTTATACCCAAATTAAAAAATTCTACTCGATCACACTTTATAGCATATTCCAACACATAAAAGTGGGTTACGCTATCTATGTTAAGTTAGTATACACCACAAGAAAATGCATGAAACAAAAATCTATATACACAAATCGAGTTCAATTAAGACACTATTTGATACCGAAATTTAAACATTTAAACGAGTGCAACATCACAAATATAATTCAACACTTTCAAAATTCAACCTATAATTTCAACATTTTCAATATCTCTCACAACGACGTTCTTATTTTATAAAACTCCTAGAGGCATATTTTACGTCCGAAGTGGGAAATAGCGGCCATTTTTCTGAAACCACTTATATGAAATTTTTGAACGAATTTTAAAGCACAAAGTTGAAAGTACTTGTGCATAGTTTTGAGATATGGGCGGTTATTTTGTACTAGGAAAGATGTAAAAGATTTTAACGACCGTGTGATTGTCATATTTTCGATTTCACATGCGTCAGATTTGTCCAGAAAGCAGAGTCCTAGCACGAAATATAATGGCAGGAATACACTGTGATAATAAATTTCCACATTCAGATGCTCCGTTTTTTCCGGAATTTCGTAAATTGTTCGACACGAAGGTGATTGAATGAAATATTTAATGTAAACTTTTTGATTAGAACATGTTCTCTTAGTACTTAGAGATTTCGTATTCATGTCAAATCAAAGAATATTGTATTATAATTCGTGTGCAAATCTCACCGCTGCATCTAAAGATTTAGAATCTACGGCGGCGGTCAAATTTGGCCTTTTTTCAACTTTTTACGCACTTAAAACTAGGGCGTTTTTGATAAACTCTCTATGAGGGGCAACAACTGACCGAATCGTGAGCGTGAGGGGCGACGTCGCGTCGACGGCGGTGTTGACAGGGACGGTTTGCCACCTTCTGTGATCTCGCCGCCTTTGTTACGAGGGGTGGGCCGCTGCGTTTGGCTGCGGTGGACAACGGGCCCTCTCCGCCGCGTTGTGGTGTGCGTTCAGCGACCTGAGAGTGGGAAGATTTTTGCCACCCTGCCGCGACGATCCGTGACCCTGGCACCTTTGGGACGGCGGCGGCCCGCCTGTGGTTGCGGCAGGACGGTGACAAGCGAGCGACTGGGCGGGCCGGCAGCTCGGTACGCAGGGGCGGGACGAAGGGGGCAAGGGACATGGGAAGGGCGAATGGTTTTACAACACAACGCCCCACAAGTCTTTTTGTGAACTGCATGGCGTGGCATTTGGAGGCAGGCTGCTTCGCATCGGAAAATCGTTCAACACAGAATGACAAGCCAGAACGAAAAAATGGTAAGAAACAACAACAATGGAACCATTTTTGATTGAAAATTTTGAAAATACAAAGGCCTAAGTTACTCCAGAAATCAAACGTACCACTTTTAAATTTAAGACTCCGAAAACACAGCTACATAGATTTGGAATATGAATTTTGAGAAAAATAGGTTGAAGGGTACACCGTTAGCGGTTGGTTCACAGACAAGACGGACGCTAATCGACGTTTTTGCTAGTGAGGACCCACAAACATGGATTTTGGCTTCACTATGTGTTAAGGATGATTTCCCCGCCCCCCTCACATATTATCCACTGATTTTTCAATTTTTTGTTACCAGGGTCCTGTAATAAGGGATTTCTGCGAAGTTTCGACGTTGTTGCGCATAGCATAACATACTTCTTCTACTGCATAAAGTGAGGTAACCGAGAAATTAACTAGTGGTTAGCAACGAATTGGCACACAGACTTTCCCGTATTTATTATTTATCTTCCTTGTGCTCTCGGTAGCTACTTGGACTCTAACCACAAATCTTGCCAGCTGCCATGGCTAATTTTTACAAAAAACAAAAACGAATAGAGCAAATATGGCGTTTATGTCGTCTGGTAGGTATATTTAGCATTCCCTACCGTAAATAAAGAAAAAATTTGGTAGGGCGGTTATATATAAATGAAAAACTAAGACATTTCAACGAACATGTGACTTGTGAACAACGAACATATATTCTTAAGCGTTTTTACGCTACCTAGTCCAAAGATTGAATCCAAAACCATTTTGCCAGTTTAAGAAAATTGGTTTACAGAAATAAACCGCTTGCCTATGTTTGGAGCATTTTTTTCACAACATATCATATTATTATAAAATAGGACAATGTATTAATTAAGCTTTATTGTTTGATAAACACATTTTCATTAAAACATTATCAAATTAGCATTTATTAAATAACCGTGAGATCTACAACATTATTTAAGCATTATATACTTTTATTGGAGATTTCACCATTCTCTTAATTATTGCATATATATCGGTGATTCAAAATAAACAACAATTGTTGGCGCCGTCGTTGAAAAATCAACAAAATTTATGCCAAAGAACTTAAAGGCAAAAGATTACAATAATATTGTGCAAATTACTTTTAGATTCCCAGCCAGAGGCCATTACATTGTCTTCCAGTTAGGCAATAAATTGGTAATTAAATCTCTGTCACTCTGCCCAAAGTCGAAGAGGTGCAGGCGTATGTACCCACGAAAATAACACGACGCCCCAAAGGGCTTTCTAGCTTTCCTTATACATTCATTACTCTCGACACGTTATTTACCAATCGTCCTTTTATAAAAAGGTTGCATTGCGTTGTACAGTGGAAAGCAAAATACAATCAGAAAAGGCAATGAAGCACAATGCAGTGTTCGAAAGCGAAGTATAATAAAGTACTCTGGATTTTTAAAAAAATTGCGAGTTTAAATTTTGAAGCAGAGACTCTGGCTAAGAATACTAAATAAAATGAAAATTATTATTGAATAAAATGCGTATACTCGATATTTCCTACAATCATTTACATAAGAAAACCAATTACAACGTTTCGTAATTATGTTCATTCCATGTTGAGATATACCACAAAAACATAAAACAACAACTATGAGATATAATATTATGTTATACAGAGTATTTGCATTATATTCAATAATACAAATAACATCGACAATCAGGGAGTGAATCTTTCCTTCTGAAATTGATTATTATTTTATTTATTTTATGAAAAGTTTATATAAACTATTAATGTACGAACATATATAATTGTAACGTTTGTAAATTATATTGTGAGCACAAAATCCTACTAGCATTAACTACAAATGTCTATGTATACGTATTTGCGAATGCGCCTGTCGTTTTAATGCGTCGATTCGTGGGGCGCGGGGCAGAGAATTTCTGACAAATAAATAATTCGGTGGGGGCGCGCGCGACCGCTGCAAGTCTGCGCCAACTTGGACGTAAGCCGGCTTTTCGACGCTCCGCGCGCAATCGCGATTACGGGGCGGACGGCAACTTTCTTGCGCCTGGGAACCCTCCGCCCCCCGCCCCCCTCATGCCTTGCACGCGGGCCATCTGCAGCTGCGGTGGGGACGCAATGAGCACCGACACAGGCTCCTTCCGTAGAGTCCTGCATAACGCGGAGACTTCAATACAATACAATCAGTACAAGAAGTTGAAATTGAAGTTGAAGGTGAAAATTAACAGGAACAATGTCTTGGCCGCATTTTCGTGTCCATTCTCAGATGTTATAAAAACGAGAAGTTAAAATGCCTAAAAATATTAATATGAAATCTAAAGGATGGAATAAACAAAGCAAGAAAGTGCATACCAAAACATCGCCTCACAATTGACGTGCCCTCCTGAAGAAAGATTACGTAAATGTACATGTACGTGGAGATTTTCTTACACACACGAATGTACATAAATATTTTCTTCCTCTTGACTTCATATCCATATTTTTTAGACACTCTTAGAACCCCTGAAGGTTTTCTCTTAAACGGCGGCCGACACATTGTGCCTGATAATTTTAACTTGTAGTTTAACTGATCTTACACACACTGTCAACTGAACTTAAGTCATTAATTGAACATCACATCAATGATTTCGCAGGCAAAACGTCATACCTTTAATGAACATGTTGTTGCAAATCTCTTTCAAAAGTGACACATGTGAATTTTGCCCTTAATTGATAGGTTACTTACCATGCACTGGTGTTTGGCAGGTCCGTTCTGGGGCAGTCAAAGAGATTTCGTTGACCTCCCCTAAACAAAATAGATGACAAAATAGTACATTGACGTAATGAAATTGTACGTTTCAGGCCATTTACCTCTACGCAAGTTCGACAGGAAAACAAGTAACGTTATTAGTGTTTTGATTTCAGACGTGATGAAATAGCAAATCTTTTAAAGTAATTTGGTAATGTTTCGCCTTTAACTGAGAGAAAATTTAATAGTAGTGATTTATATTTGTGACATACTCTGTGTTGGTACGTACGAAACTTCGATATTTTATTGAATTGAAATTAACAAATTAAACTTTTATCTTCAAAAATAAAGCGAAACATTTGAAAAAATTGCTTGAAACAACTTAAAAATATCTGCTTTTTCATCTAAAATTCTCGTATATGTGGTTTTTAAATTGAGCGCTTTGTGACTTACTATTTAATCATATTTTACACATTTAAAGAAAAATAGATATGAACTGAAATTTAATTACGGGAATTACAAATACTACTAAAAGGGCGAAAGAATTAGGTTTTCTGTCTAAATACTTTGGCATGCTCTCAGGGAATAATAAATAAAAATCTTATTCTTAAAAACATTGCATCAAATTGTAACTATTGTTGAAAATTGCTCCAAGAAACTTCCAGTGGCTATACAATTTTTTAGTGAAACAAATATTTCGTTTACATAATCGATCAAATGGTGCGCTTGTATACTGTGAAATTCGGGAGTAAATGGTGGTCGAGGCGCGTATTTTTCAATGTTCTGTATATGGTGGTCATCAATATATGTACATGGAGATAACTAAAGAGAAAATTTCTCTCCAAGATTATATCTGCAAATCATCAGAACTAGTATCTGCCTACGTAACAAAAGGCAAAATCTTCTCTGAGCACTCTACCAACAGTATTTAAGTTGGAGGAAAATGTCCATGACTTTATTTAATGCAATTTTGAAAATTTTAGACAATTAGATAGCAATTGAACGTGCACAATGTTTATAAGCGTACTTTGCACTATTTCAGAAAAGGTTTGAAGAAAACAATTGCCGCGTTGTTCCCAGACAGACAGAAGGACAGACGGACGTTTTTCCAAAAAACATTTTTTTAGTATCATGGACCAATAACTCTTAGATTGTGACTTCACGGCGTATTGAAGGAAGTTATTTGATACTACATTGGAGCAAGAATTATCAATTTTTTCGGTATCTGAAACTCACATTACGAGTTTTTCTGTCAAAAACGCTGCAGAGTTTTAATACTTCGTTTATAATATGCAAGTAGTATACGAAAAATGTCAAACGCGATAAGATATAAAAAAAACGTGGTCTGATCGCAGGTTCCAAAATTGTGACTTCGCTAACCCCTCTGCTCAACGCGGAAATTTTAACTTGTGAGTACAATGTCCTAGGGCGTCTTGAGTCGAGCATCTCGAGAGCTACATTGCACGTAAGTGTTTTGATATATCGGGGATGTGCACAATTCATTTTCATATGTTCTTATGGACTTCGGATGGTTTTTGTTCACATTCATGACAGACATACAATAGACGACCCTGCCCGCAGGAATTCCGAACGAACCTAACTTAACATTATTACTATAAAACACTTTTCAAATTTCCCGTAAGTATATTTAATATTATGTATGGAATTGTTTCATTTGTTCTATAACAATGTGTAATAAAATACTGATTACATTCACGCAAAGACAATTTAGTTTTTTGCCTACATACAATTCTGTTGTTAATGTTTTTTAATTATGCTCAAGTTCACGCATGTTTGCAATTTCTCGGACATTTTCTTGTACTGACCCTTTTAAAAGAAAGATTTACTTCATCGAACACCTCGACTTTTTTCTGTAATAGTTAAAACACAAAATAATCGTAACACAAATCATTGCTCATAAATTGTTTTATAACAATTACATAAACATAAAATACGAACACAAGTTTGTGGTTAGGTTTTATTATTTTTATACTTTAATAATATTAAATATTTAGAAACAGAAACATATATTGGTAGATGTTCTGAACCCTTATGGAAGAAAATAATTAACAACTTCATTTATATTTTTTGTAATCATCATTGGCGGTGCATAATCGGTTTTGGACTGCATTCGACCCATTAATCATCACCGACCATTTTTTCAATAACATCAAATCGCAGGGGGTAAATACCTACCCCGTTCGGAAACATTGCATTTAGACCTTCATTCAATTTTTTCACTTCCTCAAGAGCTTCGCCACCGCTGCAATACGTATCATATTGGCTGCTACTAACACACGAGCTCTGCACGCACGCTCAGTGCACGCGGTCACAGTAATCCAACTCCCAGTGCATCGCGCTGCGCCGCCCCGTCCCCGCCCCGTCGCCTGCCGCGCCAGCTTCGCCACACGCCCAGCCACCCCGCCCGCGCCGTCGTCGCCTCTCCCGGCCACCCGTCGCGACACTCGCCTCTGCCGACGCCGCGCCGCTCCGACTGCCTGCAAGAGGTGATTTGTGGTGTGCGCGCCTGTCGCGCTGGCGCCGCCAAGTGGCCGTGTCGCGGAACAAAGCGCGCCGCCGCGGTGATGGGTGGACGGCGGCATTGTGCGCTCGATGCCATCGCCTAATAAGCTGCACGGAGGCACCTCTCCGCCGAGACACGTAGATACGCGCTTGTGGCCCTTCGCCCGGCGCCCTCCTCCTCATCCCGCGGGATCTTCGCAGGCCGCCCTGGAGGGGGAGGGTCCCGTGGGACTCCTCAGCGCCCCGCCTCTCCCCGGGGAGCCCTCAAGCAGGCGCGCAGGCAGGTAGGCACCGCGCCACTAGGACAGGCGGCGCGGCGCGGCGCCAGCGACGGAGAAGACCTGCTGACGCAAGCCCCAACGCAAGCACACAGAACCTTCTCATGTCGCGCTACTATTTACGCAACCAATACTTTCTCAAATATATCACGACTCCCTTATATCACCTTAAATCGCTATCCATCCTTCCCTAAGAGGTATTACAAAGTAAATATTTATTCATTGAAATAAAATGAATTGAAGTATGGAATTATGCAACTACTTTATGATGTTGAGCATTATAGCAAGGTACAGGTTTTCAAAACGTAGCACGTAAGAAGAAAGTTTTCAGATTTGAACGAAAGCTGAAGATAGCAACAGTTAAAAAGAGTAGAAGGGAAATGCCGAAAGGGTAGAAATACGTTAAAAAATATTTTACGAAAACTCGAATGACGTTCAAGCACACAATCACCGCTGGCAAGTTGTTGCTTCATGATAAAATGATCGAAATTATTCTCTTATTTCAAGCGGTCATTCGAAATTGTTGCAGATAATTTTTCTATCAGATGAATATAATCCTTACCGACCTCGGAGTTAATCATCCGCTACCAACAAAAAAGTGACAACTGTAATTTCCCATAAAATTATTAAAAAACTTGGAATATTCGCGACAGCGCGGGACTTGTTGATAACAGGGCAATCTGAGGTTCTCATGTGACAAGTAAAATTTTCTAGAATGTATCATTAATATAATTTACTATGCATAAAAATGTGCGAAGTAAAGACAACAAAAAGAGATTCCTCCACATTTCCTGCGTAAAATCACTACTAAAGTAAAAGGTTAGTAGTTTTAGGCGACTAATAAACAAATAATTGGGATATTAAGCTTTTTCTCCACGGCAATATATTTTTAAAAAAATCTTAAGTGCATGCACGTTGTCTCTTACCTGACGCAAGTGTGTAATGGTAGGACACAAGCTAAGCCACATTTTGTATCAAAGTTTTTTGGGTTTAACTTATAGCATTCTGAACAAACTGAGAAATAAGAACCAGAGAAGACTTGAACGAAAACGTTCCTCACAATCACAGGTGACCAAGTATACACATGTGAAGTCAATCGGCACCTCACACGTGCGTTACCATTCACTTGTCAAATCCAGCAATACATTAGTAGCAGCTAAACCGACAGTTTTAAACGCGGCGTACGTAAAACGGAAAGGAAATCCCGAGCCAATGAGCGCGAGCGCGGTCAGAGGGTCGGCGGCCGTGGGCGATCGCTCCCGCGAGGCCGGCGCAGAAAAACAGCGGCCGCCCAAATCGCAGGCAAAATTAAAATCTCGTCAGCTTCGGAACGCTAATGCCCGCGCCGAGCTGCGCCACCCGCCCAACCCCGCTCCCACGCCTCGCCTCACCGCACGCTCCACCTGCGCGGCCCCGCCGCCGCACCCACCGCCGACGACTGCGAAATGTGGACGGAGGTCGAAAGGGGGCGGATCTTCAATACTAGCTGCAGAGCTCGCTCGAATTCAGCCACTGTGGAGGAGTTTTCTAGCGTCTGCTCTGACCGGTAGTTTTCCGTGGTTTGTCCGATCAGTAGTTGACGTTGCAGAATCACTAATCAATCTATCTATCAATGAATTGATCTGATCCGTCTGATTCTGCATTCGATTCGCGTCCGCGTTTCCCCTGAGTCGATCGGATTTGACTCGACTTCGACCCGGCCTGAGAAGACCCTGCTTCAATTCATCGTCACCTCCCCGCCTCAAGCGAATCTCAACCCCGCGCCAGCCCCGCCTTGCCATCCCTCCGCGGAGCGCGCCTCTGTCCCGTTCGGTCGCTTAGGGGCTCGCGCGCCGCTCGAGGCCGGTCCACGTAGTTAATAAACTGGCGCAGATAATCCTCTTTTCTGAACGCACCGCTCCGCGCGCCAATAATTAGTTTCAAGTTGCCGAAACGCGCCCCCGGCTTTGTTCGAGCGGCGGCGCGGTGCCCTCGCGGCGGAGCGGGGATAGACGGAGGAGGGGAGAGGATAGCGGGAGGGGCAGGAAGGGCAGGCGGCGGGGGGTTGTTGCGAGATGGAGTTGGCTGAGTGAAGTCGGGTAGGGAGGGGGGGTGAGGCTGGCAGGACGGGGTGGAATGAATAGAGCGTGAATGGAGGCGAGAGCGATGGAGTGGGCGAAGTGGGTGAGGTGGATCGGAGTGGGGTGGGATGAGTAGAATGAGTGTGGTGGTATGGAGTGGGGTAGAGTGGGCGAAGTGTAGTAGGCATAGAAGGGGAGGTCTGGGGAGGCACGCAGTGGTCGGGTGTGGCAGGGGAGGCAGGTGTGTGGAGTGGGAGGTGAGAGAGGGGGCGCGGGAGCTCGGGGAGAGGCGGGAAGCGGGGTCGGCGGAGTGAGCGTGGAGAGGGGGTGAGGCGAGGTGGAGAGAAGCGGGCGGAGTGAGATGGGTAAGCGTGGTGAGCGGTTTTAGCGGGGTAGGCGTAATGGGCAAGGTGGGAGGCAGAGCGGGACGGAGTGGGACGGGCGAGGTGGGGCAGGGTGTTGACGAGGAGGGGCAGGGCATGTCAAGCAAGAAGGGGTGAGGTGGGGCAGGGTAGGGAGGAGGAGAGGAAGACGGAGCGGAGCAGGGCGGGGCGGCGGGGCGTGGTTGAGGGGTGGCGAGCAAGGCACAGCCGCTCAACAGGAAGCGCGCAGCCGCCCTAAGGAATCGACGCAGCAGAGAGGCAGAGGCAGCGCAGAGGGTCGCGCGCCCCCAGCGCGGAATGCGGAGCAGCAGAACTTCGCTGCCTGCAGCTGACAATGGCGCACCCAAGACACGAACGTCGCCACAATGAAGACGTGCGACCTCGTGAGGAAAAAGTGTTCTTTTTAATACAGTTTTCACTCTTTCGACTGGTTACAGGCCTAATTCCACTGGGAAATTATGAATTAATGAGTAATATATTACATTATGCGTTGATTAATGATGGATGACATTCTGAAATTCGTGGTTGTCTTCCAACTCTGAGTCACAAATGTTAAAAATTCCATGCATTACATTCGACCTACATTTCTTTTCAATCACTCCCGTCTCTCAACATACCCAGAATTGAACAGAAATTTCGCCAGCTGGTAGAAGACCATGTAAAACCTACATATCCAAAGTTTAAAGAGCTATCGAATATTAGAAATAAGGTGTCTGACACTTTTGCATCGGGATCTTGCGTGAGGTGACACGTGGACGGACAGACGGACGTTATGCCGTCATTTGGTTTTTGTGAATCAAGGACACACGAAACATGGGTTTGGGCTACACAACGTGTTAAAGGATTTTTTTCTAAATTTAGCATCTCGATATTCTGCCGAATTTTTTTGCGCTGCATTGCATTTCTCTCTATACCGTAGCAAGAAAGTAAAATCTACGTACAACTATCAAAAATAATACTATATTCTTAGGAATATTTTCACTTCCACTACTTATGCAAGTTTTCGCACAATACAAACGAGTTCCTCATGAATTCCTCATGAATCTCTATTCCTCATGAATCCATGAGTAGTCTTACATCAAGCAAGAAGTGAAATCTAAAAAGTCACCGCCATTTAATATCTTTCCACCCCTACAGGCAGTATAGATTAGAGGGGAAATAATACTAATAGAGGATATTATGCAGAGTTTCGAATATAATGTTATTGGTTTGAGATAAATTGGTGATTCGAACTCTTCTAACAAGTGGTTATGAAACGGGGAAATCTGCGACGCAAACAAGTCTGCTATTTTTTGTATGAAGGAACTCTATTTCTTTTATGTATTTTATATTTGACAATTTTCTCTTATAAATGTGATCTAGCTCGTAATTCCATAAGGGAGAGGAACTACAATAAAACACACTATTGAAATGTTTAATCCACGGTGATACCCGTGGTTCGTAACCAATTTAGTTGTGTGTCAATTTAGGTGTACGTCTTTCAATACTTTTTGTAATAACCTTATTTTATTTTTTTAAATAAAACAAAACAAAAATACTATTTCTTGTAATAACCTTACTTATAAATTATACTTAGCTACCACTCATTTGATTCCATTGTTCTTAAGGGATGGATAACTGTTAAATCCATAATTGACTCCGGAAATTAAGAACAAATTACCACAAAATAGTTATTTATGATGCGATCAGGAAAACGGAGATTTTCTTTCGCGAGTAGGAAAGGTTGAAACACACGGCCGGCCAGCCGAGGGGCATCATCGTACGAGCGAACTAAAATTACTTTTACCACGAGTCATACACGATTTGTTTAGATAGCCTTACTGAATTTCATTTTATTTCATTTCAAGAATATAAATCACTCAATTACCTACTTTGGTACATTACGGTCACTAGTAGCTGAGTCGATCAGACTAAAGTATTTTCTTTTCTTTGTTGCACTCACAGATTTATCTGTACTGTTAAGCATAGTCGCACTCTTAGCACGTTATGCATTTCCTGAAAGAACAGGTTTTACTAGTGGCTGTCTAAAAAATATTTTACAACAGATAACATTTAGAATTGGATGTCTTAAGGTTGCTTGTAGTTCACTCGGATTCTGAATTATTACCTTAAGCAAGTTAACTACTGATTTTGAATTTAAAAATATGGAATATGAATAAATTTTAGGGTTTTGGTTCGATAGGTGGGCGGTAGTAAGCGCTTTGCAGACTGCCTCGCCCTGTCTCTCCCCGTGGCTCGAGCGTTCGGAGAAGGACTTGCACCAAGCACCTGGCAGCGGAATTGCTGGCGCGTGCAACGACCGGATTTCCAGACGACGCAACAACGCGACACCAATCTCCATCTTCCCACTCCGT
>BOPP01000136.1:1072861-1088664 GCA_017312745.1 Gryllus bimaculatus | reverse complement strand
GCCAAACTTCGATTACGAGGTGAAGTCGGAAGAATCCAAGCGGAAAATCATAAATAGCTTCATTTCGGAGTTGGCAACTTTGTGTCGATCTTCAAATGTGCTCCAATTTTCTGCGTAAGCCGTAAGTTTGAGCAGGTAAAGGAAATGCTGCGAGTTTTGTCAGTGTCAATGTCGAGACGGGATTGTGTAGGATTACCGCGCACATTACAAAGAAATTCCACTCCGCTGCGTTATAATTCCCGTGCTTTTGATTGCAAACTCCTCGGGAATACTACTTCAAACACTTACATGTCTTTCTCAATAATCGACAAGACACTATCTTATCACATGAACCTGAAGTATAGTTGTGAAATATATTGTTTATGAAGAAATAAAAAGAAATCATATCCGCGAACTTAATATATTCGTATTTATTTAGAGAGACGGCTTGCGACAGCTTTGCTGTCATCACTCGCGTTGAGGGTGACAAAGGTCGGAAAACTATGTTTTTATAAATAGCATAATATGCCATGAATGTGCATTTAAACAGACCAACGTACATGGTAGTTTGGACCATAATAGATTAATCGTATAGTCCGAATTAGTTTATAACGAATTTATTTTCATACGAATATTCTCACTAAGTGCACATCAAGACATCCACGGGAATATATGAAGCGCAAATATGAATATGAAATTCATTTTTTTGATCTGTACGTCATCGCTTTGCAAGGACTGCACAGCACATATAGTATATTCCCATTGATCATTAATTTTCTTTTACAAATAGAACAATAACGGACTGGAATAAGTTGCCTGCGATAGTCTTGGAACCCTTTTCTCTAAGTGTTTAAAGACTTAAAAATAAATTAACTAATGATATATGTAAACTTAAGTAATTAGTACTTTATGATTATAAAAACAGTTATTATAATATTATTTCTTTTATTTTCTCATTTCGTTGGTACATTTAAATGGATTATTGTACAGATTTACAAAATCAAAGTACAATACATCTATCATTTCCTATGAATTTACGTACTATCCTTGTTGTTGAGAAAATTACTGCTTTCTGCATAAGTTTGTAGATGTCTTCATTCAAACCTAGCTGCTTGAGATTCCGCATCAGACACTTAGGGATGACTCCTGTGCTTGAAACAGTTATCGGGACGATGTTGACTCTTTCCATATTCCACTGTTTCCTAACGGGTTCAACAAGATATGCATATTTACTCATTTTCTCAGTGTATTTACTTATAATATTACCTATATTTGGGATAGAAACATCAACAAGCATGACATATCTCTCACACTTGTTAATCACCACCAAATCTGGTCTGTTGTGAATCATTGTCGGGTCCGTTAAGATAGTTCTATCCCAATACAAACGCCACTTTTTGTTCTCCAGTACACTCACAGGTTGTTACTTAAAATGCGGTACCTTTTCTTCAGTCAGAAGACAACATTTCTGAGCCAACACTTGATGTAAAATTTTGGCCACTGTATCATGTCGTTGTTTCTATTCAGTGCCTACCAAATGTGTACAACCTGAGGTAACATGTTAAATTGATTCAACAGTTGGACAACCATAACGACATGAATCGTTCTGCACATTTCCATCTTTAGCAATACACTTCAGATAGTTATGTGTTCGGATAACTTGATCCTGAATAGCAAACATAAACCTTCAGTTTCTGGAAAGATTTGTCCTGATGTAAGCCAGTAAGTAGTTCGACGCTTTCATATCGACATGCGCTTGGCTCATCTCATATGGATGTCTTCCATGAAGAGCTTTCGCCATTAAAAGATCTCGCGTTTGGTCGTCATTGCATGAGAATTCCGAACCTCCTGTCGCGACAACTCTAACTGAGAATAGGCGTCAGCTTCACAAATTGCCTCAAACAAAGTTGATGTATTGCCGCAGAGTGGACATTCTCATGCTCTTCACTTGCCGGTAAAGTTGGTGACCAATATCTACGAGTCCTCTTCCACCCATATTTTTCGGAAGAGTAATACGTGCGACTGTAGATTTCAGATAGTGTACAGGTGCTTTTGTCATTAAAACTCTCATTTTTCATTGCAAGGTATCAATGTCAGTTTCACTCCACTTGATAATGCCAAATGAGTAGTGAAGAACTGGGGCAACATAGGTGTTAATAGCTTTTATGATATTTTTTCCATTAAACTTTGTTTTAAAAAGTTTTCGGGTCCTTCGTAT
Source organism: Gryllus bimaculatus (assembly GCA_017312745.1). NCBI lineage: Eukaryota > Metazoa > Arthropoda > Insecta > Orthoptera > Gryllidae > Gryllus > Gryllus bimaculatus. The sequence continues at coordinate 1,086,467 of BOPP01000136.1, read as the reverse complement.
GAATTTCTCTGTAAGCTCGACTTTCATTTTGTTTTGGTTAATGCGCCTTGCCTGTCTCATTCCCAAGTACTTTTACGTTTCTTCGGCAGACATCGTTTGTATCAACTACCTATTTTCAAGTTCATAGGCTCCCTCCTGGGAGTTTCCTCTTACAATATTCAATGTTCGACATTTTTCCAGGTCAAACTCCATCTTGATACTTTTTGAAAATGATTCCACAATACTCAGTAGTTGGTCAAGCTGAGATTTTGTCGAAGCATATATCGTCAAGTCATCCATAAACAAAAGGTGATTTATGCGATATATTATTTGTGTCCCTGATTTAATAGCAAATCCACATTTAGTGGAATTCATGAGATTAGTTAGTGAATTCATACAGAGGACAAACCACAGAGAACTTAGCGAGTCTCCCTGAAACATACCTGTTCGCACATTGATAGTATCAGTTTGGATGTTGTCAACAGGAGTAAAGATAATTTTTGTTCGCCAGTTCAATATCACATGTTCCAAGAAAGAAACTTTTGTATCAACCTCATAGATCTTAAGTATTTCCATCAGCCAGGTATGTGGTACAGAATTGAACGCTTTTTATAGTCAATATACCCCATGTGCAAGTTGCGATGTTTTGCATATGCTTGACCACACACTATTGAATCTATGATTAATTGTTCTTTGCAACCCAAGGAGCCTTTGCTACAGTCTTTCTGTTCAACTGCAATAATATCTTTGTCACTACAGTGCGCATAAATTTGTTGTGAAAGGCACGATATAATGATTTTATACATCGTCCGCAAGCAAGAAATAGGACAGTATTTTGTTGGATATTGTTTTTTTTTGTAAGTCTTTGGATATCAAATATGTAACCCCCTGGATAAGAAATTCTGGCATCTTATCTGGTTATTGTATGACCTCATTGATCAATTCAGCCAGCCTTTGGTGAATACACCATAATCTTTTATACCAAAAATGTTGGATTTTATCTGGACCTGGAGCTTTCCAATTCAGTAGGTTCTGGATTACTCCACCAATATCTTCACTTGTCAATTCTTGCCGATGCATCGTTGTAAGATGTTCACAACGTTTCTTCTTTTCTCCAATCCAGCTCGCTCTCACATCACATTCTTCTGGACCGGACAATTACTTACAACAAAAATCATTTCTCTCTTGTGGTTGATACGCCCTTTTATAATTGTCTTCTTCCTTTCTTCTCAGCTTTCGGTAAAAATTATTTTCAGATTCTTCAAACAAAATGTTTTCTTCTATTTCTGCTTGTTCTGTATCTAGACAATCGATTTGTCAAGACTGATAATCTCTGATAAAAGTGTCAATGCACTGTTGTACTGTCGTATTAGGTTCATCTCTTCGAGTGTGTATTTTATTTCTATCCATAATACGACCTACCAGCTTTACAAATTTTGGTGATCGGATACCATTGGTATAACTCATCATACGGGCGAAATCACCTCTCTGTATTTCGATGTTCCTGACGAGACGTCTCTCCCAAGGTGGCATCATTCGACCAGTTTGCTTTTTCCCACTCAGATTTCACCACTACAAGTGCAGCACAATATTATATGAGGTGGAGAGATTGTAAATTTTGCGCCATTTTAATTTCCTCTGGTTGCACCTTGCAATTCATGAAATCTATAATATGTGCAATTCGTCTTAATGTATTAACATTAGGTAACGCTGGACTCAATGTTGGGCCAGTCCCTTCAAATTGGAGCATAGCTTCACTAATTCTATCTTCAGCGATTCCACCAGTCTTTCGTCTTCAGTTCTAGTTGTATCAACTGCTGTAGGGACATTTTGTGGGTAACTTGGCTAATTTCCGATTCTCTGGGCTGTGTATCCACAACTTCATTCAGTTCTAACTCACGCCTAACTTCCATTTGTATAGCCTGGAGCCGTATCTTAGGGATCAGTTTGTTACGCAAAATTACTCTATACTGATCAGACACTCTTTGTTCAGTCACGGAATATTCAGAAAAACGTTGCTGAAATTTCCTATATAATTTCTGCCTGTATTCGATCACATCTGTGTCAATTTTTGTGATCCGGTAGTACATCCACATTATTTGTTCATTAACAGCCGTTGGCCATTTCCTACGTTGTGTTGGCAGCCTTGCTCGGGTTGTAGCACCTGCGCAACATCTTCAGCCGGCATCTTCGGCGTTGGTTCGCTCCTTTCAGGCTGTCGCATTTCGCGTACGCCGACCAGGGCCCGCCTGCACAACTCCTGGTCACCATGGGCTCGCCTACTGTCACCCCAGCGATGGCTCCAGAGGTGCCCCGACGCTCCTCGGGTAGCGGCATATTATCCGAGGCTTTCATTCTTGTACGTGTCTCGATATGAAATTAAATGGGTGCATTTTATTCCTACTGCCAGGGTGGTCCTCTTCTCATGTTATTGAGATCCTCATCTTCTGGAGTACTTCTTCGCCTGTCCCCTCACCATCGACCTGTCTGGCAAGGGAGACCCTACCAGTAGCTAAGCTACCACCGGCATAGCTCTCAGGATCATTAGGGTACTCAAGCTCCACCACCAACGTCAAGATCATGTACTCCCTAGATGGGTATTATTATTATTATTATTATTATTATTATTATTTTACTATTATTACTATTTTACTATTATTACTATTAATATTGGGATAATTACTATTAATGCAATGCTTTATTAAATAGATAATTATATTCAAAGTAAAGTGGTGACATGTGAAGTGTAGTACAACAGAAAAGCAGAAAGAAAAGTGAAATGAAGTGAAGAGGAGCGCAGTGTGATTAAAATGTCTTGTATTTATTAGTTTAAAATATTACTGCTAAACAGACACACAATATAGAGTTAATGCTATATATGCCTTTATTGTTGTCATTCGTGAATTATCATTATTATGAAAATAATTTAAAGTTAGATTGTATTATAATCTCCTAATTGTAATATATAAATTGCAGTGTTCAGCCAGCAGGTTCCATAAACCTACATACAGAAATAATAAATATCTATTACTAAATATATTACATTAATCGTTCCTATTCATTGCTTTTTTCTTCCTTTTATCCTTCTTCTCTTTCTTCCGTTCTTAGTATTTTAGCTCATTCTATATTTTTTGCTTTCTTGCATACACAGAGGTAAAAGTAATAATAATAATAACAATAATAATAATAATAATAATAATAATAATAATGCCGATGGCCACCGAGATCTCTAAGACAGAAGTGCCGTAGCGGTCTCGGATCAGAAGATCACGGGTTTGTGTCCCGCCTCGGGCATTGTTATATTGTGTGTGTGTCTGTATGTTTGTGTGTGTATTTCATCAATCAAGATCATCATAATTTCATCCCATCCTCCTCGGTAAACAACGCTGGGGTATAGAAATGGAACCATCATTAAAATGCTGATCACCGCTTATAGAAAAGTAACGTGGACCTAATCTGATAATCAAGTCTGAGCCTCAGTGGGATGCACAATTCGGGTGGACTCTTTACGGCCGATTCGCGAGACAAATAATAATAATAATAATAATAATAATAATAATAATAATAATAATACGAATACATTCTGCAAGAAATATGAGAGGAATATTTGTAAACATCATTCACAAAAGTACGTTGTTTGCTTATCTCCAGAAGAGGACACTGAGAACTGAGAAAGTTTTCAATAAAAACGAGTTCCTAATTTGTTAGTTTTTGAAGTGCAGGTACTTCATTAGTTTGGGAGATTTTACTTTAATGATATTTCTGAATTACCTGCAATTTAGTTTTCTTTTATCATGTATTGTTTACACTTTACGTCAATGACCCAGGGATTTTCGCAGATAGGGGTTTAAGACTGATTTGGAAACGACAATTTCCTTTGTAAGAAAAAAATATTTGTATAACAAAATGGTTAAATATTTGCATTAAATGTGATCACGACAGCGTTGTGACTGCATTTAATGACATATTCTGAAGCCAAAGGTCTAGTTGTAAAGGCAAAAATCACACGGAGTAGAGCACGCAAAAGTCAGCTCCTCAATATAATAAGAAATGTTGTCGGAACATCAAACAGCATTAAGATATTGTCATAATCACTAAAAACGTTAAAAAGAAGCTTAGAGGTCACCTGTCTATTGATAATTATTCTATTAGGTAATTTGGTCGATCCCAATCACACTTAGATTGGCCGGTTTGCGTGAAATCGTGAAATGCCGCTGTAAATATATAACAAATTTATAAGCGCTGACAGGATGACCAACTGCTATTGTGAGAGAGCCCCAGCTCCTCTACAGCAAATCACTTTCAACGGTTCGCTTCGCATTTCCATTATTCAACCAACGTTTCAAATAAACGCAACTCATTTCTAGAATCTGTGGCGTACCTACTTAAAATTTTATGGAATTCGATTGACGTTATGGTCTGAGATCCATGTTGCGGCCTGCAGTCAAGTGACGAAACCTGTGTATTTTTCACAATTGGAAAGCTGGAACGTACTGTCCTTTATATAAGTAAAGCCACGCGATTTTGGGAGAATTAAAGGAAAATAAAAAATGCGCCAGCTTAGATTTGATTCGACCTAAAGAGAGCCTTCAACGGCACACCAGGGGCCCGACGCCAAATTTAAAACACAAAAAGCGTTTTATGTAGTAACAATCATGTAGCAATGGTGGAATGAAACGTAGGCGCCACGCTCGAACTACGCGAAAATGTCCCCGAAATCCGCTTGATGCACCTCAAAGGCCATTTGGATCGGACGGAGATCTAAGCGCGACACCAGCGGTGATGCTGTCTGAACGAGTTTCGGTCTGGCTACACCACGCGTCAACCCCCCACCCCATCGCAAAGAATGTACAGATCAGCATACTTCAAAAATTGTCGACGTTTAATTTGCACAAACCACTCCAACAGTGACATAACTTTCTATTGAACTAACAGTGGCATTCTTTCTTTAAGAGTCGTTACGAACAGCAGGCAGTCGGTGGGGCAGCGCAGCGGGCGCTGCGCCTGCGTCGATCTGTAGCCCCGCGCCGCCAGGCCCCGCCGGGCCCCGCGAGGCGCCGCGGGTTAAATAATCGGCCCGCGCCGCCAACTTCGACTCGCACGGCCCGCGTCATTGATTCCGCACTCAACCACCCGGAGCAGCAGCAGCAACGGCAGCAGCGCGGCCCCGCACACTGGGCCCAAATGGCTCCAAGCGCGCACCGCACACGAAGCTAACGTCCCCTTGTATATCCTGGGGGTCGCAGGTACTTGAGTGGACATGAGTCTTCGATCCTTTTATTGAACCATCAATGTTGTAAACATCGACATGCCAAATTTGATGTTTTTGTAACTTCAATGTTTTATGTGTGATATTTTATTTGTGAATAAAAAATTCCCATAATGGCAACACTAGCGTATTAGTTAAAATATGAAATAAAATTTTATAGGATCACTGTTTTTGACGTGAACCAAACGAGTCCTGTTTATTCGAATTTCATCAAGTAGACTACCTCTCGCACCCGATGCACTGGTACATCCAACGCTTATCCTCACATTTCTCATTCGGAGAGGCAACTCATCAACGTAACACCTCTCCTCTTCTTCCCGGACCCTTCTTCGGCGATTTGCGCGCTAACCCTTTGAAAAGATTGGCCACTGGCCAATTAAATTTTGTTGCACTCGAATTAAAAGTTATAAGTTACTATACCAGCTTTAAAACATCGACTTTTAAAAACATTGCTGGTTTTTGGTCAATGTATGATTAGAACTGATGTTTAATCTTAAATATCGATGATTGATAACATCGATGTTTAGTTATCAATGTCGTAGCACAAACTGGGAGCAGCGTCCCAGACCGTGGAGTCCAAGGCTGTCAGTTCGCGTCTTGTTTAAGGCGAATGATTTTACCGTGTGGTCATCGTGTGGTAAAGTTTTCATAACGAAAATGCCTAGCATGCCTACCATAATGGATGATCTCTCATCATTAATTCTTTATTCAGCCATCCTCTAGAATTCACATTGTCGAGTCACGAACCTTGGACCTGCCAGTTCACGAAACTTCAATTGCAGTCTCGTTACGTCATCAGCGCACAGTATAAGGGGTAAACTTGCTACTTGACAATACGGGGATCATCGAAAGTAGTGCAATCAGCTGATTAGCTTTGTCTAAAAACCAATAGAGAGTGAATTTAATATTCCAGTCACTCTATGCGGTTCACTGGTAAAGGAAAATTGATTTTTATTGTCTCTTTCATTAATATTTAATAATTTAATTGTCATAATTTCATATCTTTTAATCATTCACTTTTCTTGTTAATGTAATCGTAGTTTTTAATTGTACCTAAAAATACTTGTTTCTCTTTGAGACAGTAATAGAACGATCCCTTGAACGTTTAAGGATTATTCCATCAAATGTTTATTGCCTCAATCCTCCTAAGAGATGTTCCTTGCATAGCATAGAATACCACTAATGCACAAGTGGCGTCCCCGACTGTGAAGTAGCAACTCTCTAGCTTATCGAAATGACCACCGCTATTCAATAAACACACCCATACATGTTTTCCAAATTCTACCAGCATTGTTAGCATATTAAATTAAGAAACTTGATTGGGTATTCATTATGGTGGCTTACTTGCCCACATGAATAAGATACAAAAGAAAATAAAGCATTTTCAACTATTGTCATTAGGTATTTCCCCTGATCTAAAGTAAAAAGAGTGATAGTTAAGTGAAAGAAGAAATAATTCTTAATGAACGCGCATACAAAAAAGGACAGCGCATAAAATACTTCATTAATAAAATTCATAGTGAATATAGTTACGAGTTAAAATTTGAAGGTTTGTGAAGTGGGAGAGATCTAAGACCAAAAATTGTCAGTAGTGGAATTTTTCATACAAGCTATGTAAGTGGCTGTGTGGGGTGTCTCTCAAGCCTAGGTGGTAACTACAGAAGCAGGTTTTTCTGAACGGTCGTTTCTGTGCTTTACTCTGATCAATTCCTACCAGGTAGCAGATTAGTCATAAAACGAGTTAGGTATTGCGCACTATCCTTCGTTCCTCATCTGTCCTCACATCCATGCTTGGAGCAAGAAGGCGAGCTTATTCTCTCGAGCCACAAAGTCTCCGATGGCGTTAAAGATTCGGGATGCAGTGTTATCCGTATTCAAGATCACTGAGTGAGGTGGTTCAGGGCGGAGCGTGCTGGCTTTGGAAGGCCCGGGTTGAATCTCCGTGCCGAATTCTCCTCACCGGGGTTTTCATGGTTTCTCTGGGATATCCAGGCGAATGCTGGAACGGTTCTATTGAAATGACACGATTGCGAAACCGCTAGACAAAACCCCTGTCGCTAACCGAATTCATTAACTACGCCACGAGAGTTAATTGAATTCCAGACATCGCGGGTTACTGGTTGGGTGACCGATTAGTAACCACGGTATTTAGCGGCGCCGAGGTCAATTGCCCTTTACGGGACATATAATGGCTAAATACAAATATAATAGAAACACTCAAGAACATGAACTCGAAGGTTGCGTGCGCAGGACCCGAGAAACGCATTGTTCATACCACACTGTAGATGAGGCATGATTGGCGCCTCATACCACAGAATCATCACTCAAGTCATGATCATCAAGCTTTAATTCTCTCTCACTCACTCAACATCACCCATCGTAAGGAAGGTAAGGACAAATCGCCTGTGTCAATATCTGTCCAGAAAGTGAAGGGCCCAGGCCTATTCTCTTACAAAGAGCAGCCTTCTCCTTTGCCTGTGGTGAAGGGCTCATCGCCATCACGGGCCTTACGAGCGCGCCCGGGGCGTGGGCCGGGCCCACAGTGCACCGCCGCCGGCGCCGAAGGGGTCTCCCGGCAGCCGCTGCGTCCAAGTTCGGCTTTAGATTAACGACGCGCTCGTCCTGCTGAATGGGGGCGTGGCCCGAGGAACAATGGACCGGCGGCGGCGGCGGCGGCGGCGGCGGCGGCGTTCACCGATGCGGCGACCCAACTTTCTTTCGCGGCGGCGGCGGCGGCGGCGGCCAGGAGAGCCAGCGCTACGGCTAATGAGCGGCGAGGTGGGGGGGGGAGTGGCGAGGTGAAAGAGGGGTGGAACCACCACCGCCACCTCACTGCTGGTGAGCAAAAGGTGATGGTGGGTGGTGGTGAAAAATGTGATAGAGTACGTGGCGCAGGTGGGGGCGCAGATAATGTGATTGATTAATCTTTCCAAGTGCGTCGACTGTTAAGATCATTAGTTCTATAAAAGTGTTTCTAACGTGGTACGTGGCGGTGATCTACTCTCCCTGGAATGGGGTGAACCAGCGCCAACCTACACGTAGGTATTTTTCCCGGACAGGTATCGCCCACTAGAGGGACACCGCTCCAGCCCGGACCAGCTTCCGTCATGTGTGGTGAATTCAAGTGTAAGTGTGTAAGTGTAAGGGGTGAGGATAGGTCAAGGAAAAGGAAGGATAGATCGCGCGCGGTCCGTTTGTGAGGGCATTGCTTCGGCATTCGCCTGGCGATGATCAGAGAAACCAAGGAAAACTGCCGATCAGAGCAGTCGGGCACTAGTATTATCAAGACAGCAGCTTAATTACACCTGCCACCTGCCTCCCGGTCACAGGCAGTGCTGTGGCATTAATTGATACCCTGAGAAGCTAAACTGGTTGTTCATTATCTTGATGAATTTTTTGGTAGCTTACACACGAAATTCGTGTTTTCGCTTATTGTGCACACGTATGACTGTGACTCATATCTGCAAAACTCGAAAACCCATTTTGTAATTTAGATGCCTTTTTTCGTACAACCAAATTCTCTGTATAGCTGTTTTAAATTACCTAAAAGTAGTCGATTTCGGTTTTTAACTTTTTTACTCTTTCTTTGACAGATTGTGTATTCTTCATAGCAACCGTTCTTGCTTATATCATCTTGATAAAAAAATCCATGAGTTATTTTTCGAGGAAGAGAACACGAGCACATTTCACGAGGAAGATGTCGCTGATATTTTATGTTGGGATAAGTCACGACAGCATTCTGATTTTGTGTTTCTTCTACTCTCTGAACTATTTGAAAATATATTACCAATTCGACCATTTTTGTTCATGTCAACGTTTTGGTAAACATGTTTAAAACGTATTTCTCATTACCTGTGTTCACATTTGAAATTTCTTCTTTGAATTGTGTCAATATTTCTTCTCCTACATTACTTCCTTTGCAGAACAGAAGTCTGATAAATCTATTCACCATCATCGGAGCTTTATGTCATGATGTATCATTAAACAGCAACACAAGATAACTAAATCTCTAAGCTGGTGTCATGATCCCTTGAAAGACATTGAAGAATATTCCTAGGGAATGAACTTGACGATTGTACTCAACTCGACAAGGTCACGTGAGCTTCAACTTTAAGAGCGTATTCTTTTCATTTCTTACCTTACGCGTGTTTCAAGATTCCTTCGCGACTGTAGGCATAATTGTTATTTATTGGATCTTTCTGCATCATGTGAAATGTGAAAAATAAAAACATTACATCAACTGCTAAGGTCATTAGTTCGGCAAGTGTAGTGCATGTTTTTATTGCTGGTCGTTGGGCGGGTGATCTTTCATCGCTATCCTGGTGATAGTCTGAATGCCGAGCTAGGAGCAGTTCGATGCTAAGCGGGGAGTTGTTGATGCGGGAGCGGCAGCCGGGTATCTCCAGTTATTGCGCGACACCGCCCAGGCGAGACAAAGACTAGCATCAAACGGTTGATCCCAAGCCTGTTGGTAGTTGTAGTGCATGTTTCTTTATTGCTAGTGGTGGCGGGATCTTTCTTCGCTATTGGTGATATCTGATTTTTGCCGATCCATACCGTCGACTAGCGGGATTTTTCACCGGCACGGGTATCTCCCACTAGGCCACATCGCCCAGCCCGAGACAAACGAACTAGGCCATCCAAACCGGTATCTAAATCCTAAGCCTTTGGTAGTGGTAGTGCATGTTTTTATTGCTAGTGGTATGGCGGTGATCTTTCATCTCGCCTTACCTTGTGATATCTGATGCCGACCTACAGTCGACTAGCGGGATTTTCCCGGCACCGGTATCTCCACTAGCGCTGCACACCGCCCAGCCGAGACAAAGACTAGCAATTCCAAACCGCGTTATCCCAGACCTGTTTGGTAGTGGTATGCATGTTTTTATTGCTAGTGGTCGGTGCGATCTTTCATTCGCGTACCTGGATGTATCTGATGCCGGACCTACAGTCCGACTAGCGAATTTTCCCGGCAGCTGGTATCTCCGCACTCAGCGCGCCACAGCCGGCGCAGCCGAGACAGCAGACTAGCATCCAACATTCCGGTATTCTCTGTCCGCACTGTTGTTGAGTTGTAGTTGGCATGTAAGCTGGCAAGTGTGAGTAAGGAGTGAGTGATATAGGAACAAGGATAAAGAAAGGAACCACGATCAGCAGCCGGCGCGCCATTAACCCGTTTGGGTTTAGGGCACTTGGGCTCTCGGCTCACTGTATTGAATAGGCAGAAAAACATGGAAGCACTCATATGATCTAAGTTGTCGCCACCGACTTTCGCTAGAAATTCTCCCTCAAAGTGCGAAAATTCTGCCACCGCCAGGACTCGAACCCTAGAACCTCCTGCTCAGAGGCAGTGAAATCAGTCAATGCCCTGAACCCCCAACCGCTTAAAATAGGTTGATTTGTCTTTAAAATAGTGTACATTTCTTTTCAGTTTTGTTCACTCTATAAACATCACAATTATTTTAATTATTGAGTATATTGCGTCATCCTCCATGCTTAACACATAATTGTTGCTAAACTGATGAAGATATTAATTCCATAAATAGACTTTTAACCGTTCATTATTAGTGCATTAACGCTCTAAGACAATTTAAAAATCGAGACTTACTGCGAGAAATCCTGAAATATTGCATAGTGCATAGTTGTGTTCGAGCTCCTGGCAGTTGGAGAGATAAAAGATTCACTTTATTTTAAATCTATAGCTTAAACCTTTATCAAAACCAGAGTAATTGAAGCCAGTCAATCCTTGTTCAGGTGATCCGGTGTTTGCTTAAAGCGTTGGTGATAAAGCAACTCTTGATTAAGTGATAGGATAGGTAACCTGAAATAATTTTCCGCAAAAAATATTTGGTATCTTAAAAGTACATGAATACGATACAGTCTATTCAGAAAACATGCTTCAAGGGTGTTTCCGCAGTGCCAGCCCTCGCCAAGTATTCCAGTACCCTAGTGCTCCAGAAGATTACTTCTCTTGACTCTTTCAATATGATTCTCAGTAGCGGAGACTGAAAATTTTGGAACCCGGGCAATCCTGAAACGTATCCACCCTCCCAAAAATATTAAAAATGAGAAAGTTCTATCAAGAAACTATTTGAGTTATTATATTTCTTTCAACAAATATCAAAAATTACCTTTAATTTAGAAAAAATTTTGGAACTACATTTTAAATAATAGTTTTAAGTAAAGGTATTTCGAGACCAAATAATACTATTTCCATAGGAAACTTAAAATGCTGAAAATTGTGTTTTCTTTACTTAGTGTTTAATAAAATCACTTGTTAAACACATACATTTATTTCATGTACGAAATAATAAATATGTATTTCAGTAGATCCTATTAGTGTTATTTGATTAATATTATCAAAGTTCTACCTTATGAATAATTATTATAAGAAACTATTTAAGGGAAAAAATTAATTAAAAATTTTATGAAATATCAGACTATAGTAAAGCTTCTTATAAAAGGACGACAACGATTTTCTTGTGTTCTAATTTCTTTTTCAATTTTTCCCATCGGATACCTTGACCGGAAAGGTCCGAGCGGTCGCCCGGTCTGCCCGTGAATTGACACTGTGAAGATTTCTGCGGTAGCCACCAATTTCATTTCAGGGAATAACATTTTCATAATTCAGGGAATGATATTCTTAACATCCGAAATGGCAAGGTACCAAAGTGAGTCGTTTAATGTGGATGTGGAGGAGGTACATACGCTATGGCTGCCAGCGTGTTTCTCTCCCAGAATAGATTAAGAACAAAGATACATCCATATGAACGCTAAAAAATTATCGAACTATGATTAGGTGTTGGAAAAGACACCTACTTTTTGATACGACACATTAAAATATTCTGGAGCATTTGATAACGAAAGCTTATTTCCTCAATATCAAACGTTTTTTATTGTTTAGCTTTCCACAAAACTGACAATAATTTACATAATATTGACACAACTGCATAAGTACTTCTCGTCTTTTCACGTACTAGTAATTAATTATTCTCATTATAATTAGTTCTGATAATTCATTATCATCTGCAATTTTATTGAACACTCGTCTTAATTGTGTGAACTGTTACCAGCAAACATCAAAACGTTTTTAATTGTTTTCCTCTGGATGAAGGCTTAACAATACAAAAAAATTTCTCTATGTATATGACATTAAATCAAATATTTTACCTTTGATCTTCTGTGAACTCAATTCATTACAAATGCTTGCGGGCACTATCGTAACTCACAATGTAAATATGGATTGGAGGTTTAAAGAGCACCGCAAATTATCATTACTCTGTTTAACTGTAACATTTTCATAATGCAATAAGTAATTATTTTCCAAAGTACATCAGAACAAATATTTTGCAAATCAATTTGACGTGGTGCAGAATATGAACAATTCTTAGCTGAAATATAACAGAATATACATTATTAATAACAATAATAATAATAGTAATAATAATATTTCATATTTGTTATTCGGTTTTCAAATACTTATGTATTCTTTCTTCTCTGTGAATAGAAATTTTTATATCAATAGTGACTAATTATTTTACTTTCATTGTTGTATTGCACAATTTTTGTACCAGTTTAGTGTGGCGCCTTAGATGCGGAAACTTCTTTATGTACCGTTTGTTCGTTCTATGTAAGTTAATAATAAAAGAAAAGTTTAAACATACAGCGTCCTGTTCGAGTTTGATTATCGTGAATAGAATAAATCAAGTCATGATTCGTTTTTTAACGGGAAAGCAGTAATTTATTCACATCGTGCTTTCATTCATGGGTAGCTTGAAATCCCCCCTTCTCCAAATATGTTTTTTCTAGAATTATTTCTGAATCGACTAGAAACATTCCGTTAAGAACAATTCGTATTGGTTCGTCGTTTTAAGATAAATCAGATTACCCACGATAAGGACTCAGTGATCATTCTGCCCTGGCTTTTTAAATGATCTCCGTCCTAGCTGAAAGATGAGGCAGATGGGCTACACAGCTCACACACAATTGTAAGGAGCGACCCATCAAATAGCATCAAAAAGATAAGCAATTGTTTGTGTTGGAATAATTATGACATCACAGTTCAAGAACTGTGAGTACAGAGAATAGAAAAAATAAATCCAATAAATTGGAATAATATCTAAAATACAACAACATTATATATAGTTAAAGTTTATTTCTTCCATCTATTCGAGATGTACCAAGGAAACCTTTAAAACTCCAGACGTGCGAGGGCGTGCGAGGGCGTGTTCTCCGGAACGGATCCTGCCTTGGGCGGCCGTCTTGGGCGCGGCGCGCGCGCGAATTTCGGATGGACCTGAAATACGCGCAACGGGCGATAGGGCCCTCCCGATAAATCATGGCCCCTTCTGTCCGTTCAGA
>BOPP01000136.1:1024225-1072715 GCA_017312745.1 Gryllus bimaculatus | reverse complement strand
CGGGAACACACGAACACCAGTGCCACGCAGCAGCAAGAGTGCTGCTGAATGAAACCACACCAAATGGTTTTCCAAAAACAAGACACTACACAAAAACAAAATGACATATTCTCATATAACTGAAATACAAATGAATGTACGGGGATAATTCATAGGATTTAAAACAATGTATAATCCAAAAAGTATTACACATGCCAGAAGGGGTGATACATTCAAGTTCAATCTCTTTAAGTTGTTGTCCTCTTATCATAAATGATCAATTTCCTTCTTTCGTCACAAGAAACATTTCGCTCAAACCCGATTTTGCATTTCTTTTAGAAACGGACATCACAGTATAGACAACGCAATTCTTCAGTTCCTTTTTGTCATTAGCAATGGAGGAACGCGAACAATGTCTTTGAGATGCCCCCAAAGGAGAAAAATTAGGAACTTTAAGGTCTGGAGACCAAAGGGTCAATGCGAACAGGGCCAAGTCATTATCAACACATCGCAAGACCCTCATCAGGGAAACGACGCACTTCAGTTAGCCAATGCGGAGGAGCACCATTTTGGGGGAGTACGACATTTTCTGAATTGCTTTTAAGATATGGCAATAACCCCACATTTCATATTCCATAATGTAATACGCTTTCTGCTGCATACTCGTAATTTTGCAAACGATTTAGTAATCACAATGAATCCATCGAGATATGACGAAAACCTTCAGAATTTGCAGATCTATCGATGTATCACTCGTTATGTAAGATGTATTACTTTCTGAAACATATTTTTTGTATCTAACGGATTACTCGTATTAACCCTGTACTTGACATTCTTGGTGCATGTTTCTGACTTTGCCGGCTTTCTAAAAGTATCCCCATATTTTGCCCCAGTTTCTAGCTCATGCTTGGAGGGTAAGAGAGATATGTGGCAAACATGACATTCCTTTCATAGTAACTAGAAAACTCAGCCTCCCTAAGATTTTCTTCGGCACTCACCTAACGAAATAGAGACGATTTTAAAGGAGAGCTACAACTCTATTTTTGCCGCAATCGGTAATCGAATCCAGGATCCCACGACAGGAAGCAAGTGCGGTGCCCATGAACCACCTTATAGCACCAATGAAAAACATTTTAACAGAAACAGTCTTTATAATGGCTGCAACAACATACTATCGTTTACAGTACAAGAATTTTTATATGCCAAGAATATAAAAGAGTAGTGGTTCAATGATGCCACACTGGAATAGCAAATTCTCAAATCAAATGCAGGCTGCCTCATCCTTTTTAGCTTTCCTGACATATGACGTGAGACCTGATTGACGCTCTGTGAACAAGAATTGAGACGGTGGGCATAGTACGAGAATAAACGGAACAATTCTATCAAATTTAGATTTAGATTTATTTAGTCAAAAAACAAGACAAAACTGTATGTGACGTATGAGGGAGAAGATAATCTGCAATCGTTTTCTTGAGTTCCAGAAAGCCTTCCCATCATTTTAACTGTAAATAGTTGAACGATGAGTGGAAGTAAATAAGAATAAAATTTAAAAAAGTGCGAGATTAGCAACAATTGAAAAACTGGACATTTTCGTTCCCGAATTATAGAAAATTTATTTGTAGCAGTAAACAAACTGCAGATTTGATTTTTCTGCATTGCTAACAAACTAGAAAACTCATTTTTACCTGTACTCCTATCACCACTAGCAAAAGGAGAGTTCAACAAAATATAGTGAAGCATGCATATAGTGAAGCGTGCATATAGTGAAGCTACATTTACTAAAGTATTGTTTTTTGTCGTCAAAATCCAATCTGTCAAATTTCTGGGTAACTAAGCCATAGATATCACTGAAATGCCTTGAGATCCATTATTTTTCATTAAATTTCTGTCCACATTGCCAATTAGTTTGATATATTCCAAGAAATTAAATTTGTACGTAAACTTTAACAGAGAGCATAATTTTGTATGTGTTCCCATAATTTGCATAACATAAAATGAGATGTATGGCAGCTGGCAAGAGTATGTGCAAGTACGAGGGGCTAGCCGAAACCAAAGGAAATAGAAAAAAATACGGGAAAGTCGGGGCCATTCTGTAGCACCACTAGTCATTTTTCTGTTGAAGAAAAAATCTATGTTGCTTATGTTTTGAGAAGTACAGTTGAAAGACAAACAAATTAATTTATTACATTTATATTTTATGAAATAAAATTAATAAACATTCTGATTTATTAACTATTTCGGTATCTCTCTGGAACAGACTGATACACACAATCGTTACTTTAAAGCTCATAAAAAAATATTCATTAAAAATCCCACTACCACAAGATACCTTTACATTGAAATATGTCAGAGTCCGTCCCCATGAAAATTGAATGCTTTCACGACGTGTGACACGCAAAATGCAAGCACCTGTTCATCAGAAACGTCGCTCACACAACAAGCAACTTTCATGGAGTGATGACAAGGAAGCATTCCATTTTCTCAAACGCCAGACGCCTCTTGACGCCCACTTTGAGCACCTCAAGAGCCTTCGCTTCCCACACGTAACCCTTCAGGTCTGTTGACTTATGAAACCAATTCCTCGAGCATAATAAATAATTGCGCTCCCGACCGCTTCTCAAACGTCGGGAGATAAATTATATTAAAATGCAGTGGTTCAACACGCCGCTCGGGCGATGTACATTTCCCCCGCGCCGCCCTTCAAAGGCTCGTGGAGGTGGCTGCGCCTTCGCGGGGGGGGGGGGGCGGGGCAGGGAATTTTTATTTCGCCCGCCGCGCCCCGCCGCGCCCGGCCGCGGCTCCATCAATCATTCGCCTGGAGCGGCCATTGAACGCCGGAAAAACCACCATTACAATAACCGCGCGCCGCAAAAAGCGAGGCGCCCCCGCCCCCGCCCCCGGTGCCGAGCGCGGCGCCGCGAGAGGGCGGGGGAGGACGCGCAGCGCGCGCTCGCGACGCCCTCGGACACCTCGAGCATCGCCGCCCGGGCGGGCGCTGGGAGCAGCAGCGCGGGGCGAAGGGGGCGGAGTGAAGTTGGACGAAGCGAAGCGACGCGAAGTGGAAGAAAGCGAAGCCGGACGAAACGACGAGATGCATTAATGATTCCGGGACAACTGCCAAGGTCATTAGTTCGTTAAGTGTTGTGCCAGGGTTTGGCAATTATCTTTCCGCTCCGGATGGTGAGATCTGGCACCGACCTGTACGTCGGTTAGCGGAGTTTTCGCTGCCGTTCCAAACGGGACAAGCTCTAAGCTCCCGACTGATCTACCAGCATGAGTGGTGATGGAAGGCATGTTGATGTGTGCGAGTAAGAGGTGAGAAAAGGAAAAGGAAGGAAAGATCGCGCGCTGTCGGTGGCCCGTTTACTGCTCCAGTATCCGCCCCGAGTTGACCGGAGAAACCACAAAAAACTCCCTACCAGAGCAACCAGCCGTTACATTTTTCTCCTGGCGGTAGCTGAATTCGAAGAAGCCATCTAGCGTGGCCCCGTCGGGGCTCGATCGCTAGGACTTCCCGGTCAGAGGCACCGCAGTGGCGTCAGCCGCCCAGCGGATAGGGCGCGCCCAGACGGGCGGGCGAGGAACCTGCGCCGCGCACATCTCGAGCCTCGCCGCCCGGACGGGCACGGTTTACCGGAGCAGGGCGGGGCGGGGCGAAGAGCAACAGAACGCAATAGGAAGGGAGAGTATAGGTACGTCACAAAGGGGCAGGGGAGGGGCACAGCAAAAGAGGCTGTAGTGAATTGAAGACGAAGGTAGTGAAGTGGACGCTACGAGCGAGCAAAGAGAAGCGGGAAGAACCAAAGCGAAGTAAAACAAACGGTGACAAAACGAAGAGGAGTAGAGCACCCGACGTGACGTGAACCTAGTCGAAGCGAAGTGAAGTGACGCGAGACGAAACGAAGTGCAATGGGACGGAAGGAGTAAACTAAATGAAGCGACATGGAGAAAAACGAAGGGAAGTGGGGTGGAGCAACGCGGACGGAGCAATATGGTCGAAACAAAGATAAATGAAGCGATTCGGAGCAAAGCGGAGTGATGTGGGACGGAGCCAAGCAAGTTGAATAGGAACGAAGCAAAGCGAAGTGAAGCGGAAAAGAACGAAGCGGATTGGAGTGAGGCGAGACGAATTTGAGCGGAGAGAATCTGGACACCGAAGCGGGACAGAGTGAATTGGGACAAAGCGAAGCACCACAGATGGTGAACATAATAGACCGGAGAGGGTTGCAAACAGAGTGCGTAGGGGAGAATCAGAGCGGCTTGGACAAGTGGAGTGAGGTAGAAGGAAACGAAAAGAACAGAAGCTGAATGAAGCAAGAGGAGAAAGAGGTGTAGAGGGCAGAACAGGCCGAGCTGAGCGCCAGATTGAGAGCGCTGATGCCTTGCTCCTCTGCTCAAAGTGCCCTAAGTATACCTTATTACGTGAAACAGGGAAGGGACATTTTTAACGTATGTGAGAATATTTGGGTACAGAAAAAATCTGAAAAATATGCAGAGAATGAAGAATAAAGTCATGAATAAAGTCGTTCGTGTATTCCTGAAAAACGACAAACATTTCTGAGATAGGCTTTAATGACAAGTTCGTGTTACTCAGGTGTTAATTATGCATGTGAGGGGTCGCAAAGAAATGAAGTCATTTGCTATATTTTTCACAATTAATGAAGCTTTGTATGACAAAAATAAAATTTCTAATCTGACGAAATTTTACCCCGTGACAATCATCACGACACAGCATTTCAGTAAAGCTCTTGAGTGTGCGGACGTGTGGATGTGTGTTTTTCCATTCCCTCACTGGCGTCTATACAACTTCTGGTGCACCAATCGAGACGTATAAGGTGTCATTCGATGACTCTCGGTCTCCTAATAAAGAACTCTTAATTTGTTTTTGTATTCCGCTAGAATATTTAAAGATATTTCCAAAAAAGTGTTTTTTCATGTTTTGAAGCTGCAATCTTTGTGATAATCCCGGGAATTAAACAAACGCCATCTCTATGTAGATGGTGTTAATTAAATACCAGAACCCAAAGGTATTTTTGGTATTATATCATAATTTTCTTTCACGGCAACACTGATGATGACATCTTTAGGTCAACAATTGAATTGCCATGTAAATCGCACAGCACTTTTATTTCTATTTAGAGTCAAATTACTTAGTTATATTTTTAAAAATAAATTTGCGAATACCCACGAACAGTATTGCCTTGAACTTATTGAACTTGAAGAACATCAAGTAAATGTGGATAAAACGAAACTGTGAGTAATGCTAGAGAATGAATGACTTCGCCTTTTTACGTTCATATATATGTGTACAAATACCGTTTCAAATGAATGTGACCCAAAACTCATTCAAATAAACGAACACCTTATTCACATAAACATTAGTTAATGTTAGATTCGCATGCAACGCTAGATTTGCATATAAAACGATTAATAGAGCAATTTCAGAAGTAGACGTGAACACCAATTGAACTGAGTTTGTGAAGTTTTAATCTCTTCAAAAATTACGTATGAAAAATATCGAAGTTTTAAGAAAATCGAGGATAGAATCAAATGTAGTTTAGAAGATGATGCGATATAAGTGTCAGAACTAAATTGGAATGATCTGTATTTTCGCATTTAGAATTATTTTTAAAGCAAATGTGCTATGCACATTTTTGTGCATATGCACAATGTTTGTGCGTAGTACCATTAACAATGTGCAACAATATGCACATTTTTGTGCAATTTACCAACAAAGGTGTAAAAATGTTGCTATGGTACAATTTAACTATTAGCATCAAACCTGCTAGTATTTTTTACGGCATCATAATTTTGAAATCGCGAGAAAAAACAGTTCATATCTCATATGGAGGTAACACACAAGATCATTGTATGTTGGAAACGTTTGAACGGGAACATAACATTATCAGCTAATACGATTCATTAGTAAGTCCAATTTCAGATACTGAAAGAACATATTTAAACAAAGTTGGGTATGAAAAAATGCAGTATGAAAGAAATTTTCAACAAATGAAACTATTTTTAAAACGATTCACAGTGTCGGCAACCCCACATTTGCTACTTCATTTCTATTGTATTAAGGCAGTTAAAATCGCCAATGTGAAAACTGTACAAAACATGAGAATTTATAATATACACATTTTGTAACCTATTGCATTAATTTCATGTAAAAATGTATTTATCAGGTACGAAAAATCTAATGAGACAACATTCATAAATAGTTATAATTTATATTATTTTAAACATACGTTTAACTAAATTATGTTTGAAGTTTGAAAACGAGAGGAAGAAACTTTCACTAGGCAGATTCGATTAATAATTGCGAAAGTCAAGAGTTTTCAAGAAAGTATAACTTAAGAACACGCCAAGAACAATTTTAAAGCTGAAGATTACTTTTCAAATAATTTTCCTCTTCGACGTGGATGTGAAAAGAAATGAGTTTTTTTATATTAAAAGTGACACTCTATTAACTACATAACTGAATATCGTTAGCAAATATTCAATATAATTCAAAAGCATCGATGTGGCTGCGATTCTCTAGCGTTTGAGTGGTTTTCTCCGGTCATTGTAGATGGATACCATAACAACTATCAACGACACGCAACAAGCCACGAGGTTACCCCTTTGTCTTTTCAATTCTACTCTCACTCTTCTCCACTTATGAAAAACAATTCTTGAAGATGCGGTCCGATTTGCCGCATGTGTGGTAACGACAACGCACGTTATCAGGGGTCAATGCTGAACACTAGAGAGAGAATATCTCAATATTGTTCTTAGTGATAGTGTGCGCATATTCCGAACACCAGTGAAGGATGATTTGCGTATAGAATCAAAATGTCAGGTAATGTGTAAATTCCATTTTACGAGTTCCCCCTCTCCGTGTGTTCAAAGAAAATGGTGATAAATTCCCTCTCCCTTATCAGCCTAGGAGATAGTCACATTAATTCTGAACTACCCTCTATATAAGCTGTCAGTGCAGCTGCTGTGGGTTGTTGAAGCTAGATCTCTGTATTTACAGAGCACGCAAGACTACAGCCGCAGTGAAGATTGATTTATCCGTTGGTCTTCACCCTTCAGCATGTGACGCGTGAGTGGTGGGAATCAACTGGTCTCTGGAGCCCCTGTTTTCACGGTACTTCACTCCAGCCGGGAAATGCACAAAGTTCCCGACTGCTCTCCCGACACGTGTGGTAGTATAGTGCATGTAATTGTAAATGTGTGTAACAAAGGGGTGAGATTACGGCAAGGAAGAGGGGGGAAAGATCGCGCACGGTCCCTGGTCCGTTCAATAGAGTACTGATCCGGCATTCGCCTGACGTTGATGGAACAAACCACAAAAAACCGATCAGAGCAGCTGGCTTCTAGAATTCTTCTCCAGACATCGACTTGTGACAGTCTATGTCTATGAAGTCCTTATTATGTGATGACGATACTGCCGATAGAAGAGAAAAATTGCATCTGGTCTCTTGTGTTGGGTGATGGCTCTGGTTTCCACCTGGTTTCAGAACGAAGCTCAAAGAAGCAGGGGCGCTTCGCGTCGCGCGCTCGCATATCGTGTCACTGTGACGTTACGAGCGGAGACGTACAACACAGGGAAACGGAAACGAGTGAGCTAAACGCAGTTTTTTACAGACACGGGTATATCTACAACACACACAGTCCTCACTCTGAGGTATTTGTCAGAGCTAATTCCTCTTCAGCTCCATCTATACAGCCAGCGTGTAGCTATCTCGGCCTAACCGCTTTGCCCTACAGTGGTCGAGAACCACTCAGTCGCGCCCGAACTCATCGGAACACTTCGTGCACACAGCACATCCGCGCCTCCCTAAGCGGAAAGTCTTTGAAGTCACATTGCACAGAAACCAACGCGTTACCCTCGGGTGGCTTCGCGGCTCTCCCACAAAAATGACCGAACCACGTGCCATCCGACGTCATATGACCACGTGACCTCCCACCTCAAACGTCGCGGTGCTGCACGTGACGACGCCCTGGCGCCAGATTCCTTCCCTCTACTGAAACTCCTGCTGAACGGGTGTGGCGTGTATTCTTCATGTAGCAATTTGTAGCTCTCCTCATTCCCATACCTTGCAAATGATTCTCTGTTACAGTATGATCATCGCTATGACGCTACGTTATGTTATGAAACCACTAACTAGAGTTTATTCTACGAATTAGATTCCAGCAGGTAAGACAAACTCTGCGACGCCCAGCGCAAGTACGAAAGTTCGTATGCGCCTTGCTGTGAATACCCAACCTTTCAATCACTGGTTCGCGCAGGCCGCACGTCGTTATCTTTGAGCTCGCCGCTTCCGGTGTTGGTCCCAAAAACGGAGCTCAAAGAAGCGAAAAGGAGGAACAGCGGCTCCCGCAGGGGCACTCAGCTTGGCGCGCTCGCATATTACGTTACGTTATGTAATATTCCACTTGTCTCCGGCCAAATGCTGTGGCGCCGCCAGTCGGCGTGGAAGTGATTCGATGAAAGGACACAAAGGGCGTGACGCCCTCCGGAGACCGCGCCCTTCAAGGGACTCGCGGCTCGGCAAGAGCGCCCTCACCAACTACTCCACGACTGCGCGCACACGAGGAAATAAATTCGGAGAAATGTTTCGGCTCCGCGCACGCCACTCCACTCCACTTCTTTCCCGGCGCGGGCTTTATTCTCGACTGCAGAAGCTGCGCCCCTAAGGTCTTTAAGCTGCGATTCTATGAGGTTTTGTATCTGAAAAGCTTTCCGGAATGAGGTTTCGTAACTGAAATCTGTTATGCAATCCAACTCACTGTACAACGGTTGCAAATCCCATTTTACTGAGCAAATTCATTTGTTTTTACCAAACATCAAAGATAGTCCATCAGATTAGTTACCGACAGAGATACGTCAAAAAGAAAGTAGGAAGAGATTTGTTTTAAATGATTACAATTCACAAAACAATTTTAATTTATTGCATGACGTGAGTTATTTGAACACATCCTTTTCGTAAGAGTCGTGATTAGTTAAAGTAGGAAGTTCACAAGAAATATAAAATTATATTTCACAAATATGACTTCTACAAAACACATAATATTACATTTACGTAGAATAATTTTATTACAATAGTTTGCATACAGTATCTGTCACTCAACTGGGTGAGCAGCGAACGATATGAAATGGTTTGGCATGGAACGTAGCTAGCTTTAAGGTGACACCTCTGATGTCTAAGGTGTAAACACTCAAATAACAGACTTTCTTGTGAAACATTTATATAATTGTAAACTTCACACTACGCAAAGTAAAATTCAAATAACTCACTGGTAATTTACTTAAAATCAGGGTGACTTAACGGATGAGTACAAACACAATACAGATATATACATACAAGTATACATTTGGAAACATTATTCCCAAATTGCTTTAGAATCTTATGCTTCTCTCCTGCTGCTGAAATTAAGTTCCAATACCACTGGAGGCAATCAAATATCTTGAAGTAGTAATTGAACATTGATAGTTTTGCCAGAAAAACTGCCAATATGAGAGCAACATGCATATCTATTATTACGATCAGCCAACTTCTCTTGACGCCTTCTGTAATAGTCAAGCATTTTAGTAAATTTGAAATCTTGCACGCGCATCCCACTCGCCTCACCAATTCGAGCAGCCCTCCCGCGTCTCTGCGCGGCACCTGAGCGTTTACGTGCAACAGTCGAGTTGTAAACGCATTTCCTTCAACTGGCATCGGGCGATTATCGCGGTAAGCAAAGAATATTAGCGGCGCAGACAAGCCTCACCGCTGCAGGCCTTTCAATAAAAGTTATGTTAATAATGCTTTATCCTACAGAATATGAACTGTTTTTGTAACACAATTTATTACTATTATTATTAATGTAATGTTTTATTATAAATTGAAGATGGGCGCAACGTGGTCAACAGGGTTGAAAGCAAAGCAATTTATTGTCAGACTATATCAAATTCGTCTCATCGACACCGCACAGCTGTCATTGTAATGGATTTATTAAAAAGCACAACACATTCCCGGGCATAAAAATGAACCTGAAAGAGTTTCGAGAATTAACTCGTCATTGTGTGGGTAGGAATAGAAAGTGAGAGAAGCTGCTCTGTGCCTCCAGGAATTCCCCCCTGTGGAACCTCTGCTCCGGTCTGGAGTATCTCCGGGGCCGAGGCGAAGAGGCGGGGAGGGGAGGGGAGGGCGCGCGATGACAAATTGCGTAGCGGCCGCGTCATTGTGTCTGCAGTTCATCAGCGCGGAGGAGCAACCTGGCGAACAAAGCGGCAGCGCCGCCCGCGCCGCCCACGCCGCCCACGCCGGGCCACGCCCCCGGCCCCGGGGCGCTGCAAGGGCCGTGCGAGGGCGAGCGTCAAGCGATGGGCTGCGGCGATTGTTCCGCACCATGGGCGAGCGGAATGGAAAGAATACAGCCGCGTCTAACCGCAATGCCCCACGCTTTATGTTGAGAGTGATATCCGACAGACGGTGAGGCTGACACAGTCTGCACTAATGCAATCACCAGGGTTGTCTCAGAAGTCGCATCATCTGAGATAATTTCCCTACAAAGCAGCGGACTATGTTCCGTCGCCGACACTAAAAATGAGCAACAGACCGCCGCCGACGCCGGGGTAATATCCCCGACCCCCGAGACGCTGGGGGGGGGGGGGGCGTCAAGCGATGGGTTTCGGTGAGAACGGAAAGAAACCAGTCGCCTCTAACGTAAAAGCTACACGCAAAATGTACTCAAACGTCATCTGTTCGTGTCAATCAGTGGAGACCTATGTCTCGAATGTATGTACCTGATTCATTTTACTTTTATAAACTCGGAACACGTCGATCAGAATTTTCGTACACTCGCAGCCTTAGTAATTAGTCGAGAGAAATCAGTCCTAATTAATTACGAGCATATACAGTATTCTGATTTGGTCCATAGATTCTAATGTGTACTGAAAAATGAACTGAAAAATACCTGCCACATTTCGGGTAGCCTGCAATAGTCCGTCCATACGTAATTAATAGACACACACATTCCGTTCCTCGGTTTGGCGCAAATAAGTTCTACGTATCTCAATTTGGTGGTAGGGAACTCGTCCTTTTATGTTCTTCTTCGCTAATTAAAAACAAATAAGAAAATAATTAGTTGTTAGTAAATAAGCAAATCCTTTTACAACAGATCAAAGTCTCGGAAACGACACAGTGCTCTACGTAATTGTATGAGTATCATAACTATTCATTAAATGGAGATATATCACAAGCACATACTTTCTCGCATTATTAATAATTTTTGCAATATTCAAACGTTCAGTGTGTTCAATGAAAAAAGCATTTGCGCCAATTTTGTAATCGTACTTCACATAATACGATAAAACTAGCTACAATTATGATAAAACCTCGTTTCTAAAAAAGCTTCTATGTGAAATTACACTTATATACACATTTTGAAAACGTATTCACGTTTTTGAAAAAATGAATAAGGCATCTTTTAAAATTATACTTTTGAAGAACAGGCTTAATTCATAAGAAAAATCTGTATCTTATATGACAGGGACGGACGGGGACGGACGGGGACGGACGGGGACGGACGGGGACGGACGGGGACGGACGGGGATTGACAGACTGACACGTCTTGACATAAACCAATTTTTCTGTGTCAAGAATCTACAAAACATGAGTTTACTCTACAACGTTTAAGAGAAAGTAATTTACTAATAAAGAAACCAGAATTATTCACTTTTTTCTGCATCAGGGACATACAATACGAATTTTAGTGGCTAAAAAAAATGGGTATGAAAATTGCGAGAAAGTAAAAATGACTATAAATTCTCTCACTCAGTGATGTATACGATTTAAGGGACTGTTCATACATATGCGTATGGTTTATATGAGCATTTCCCCTGTCCAATTAGTTGGACAGTTTTTCTGAATGACACAGGTCTTTCTTGCCCTAATAGTTAGGATTCGTCCGGATAATGCCTGGGAGAAGGAGAGAACAGGAAGGTGGATGACCTGAAAATTATATAAACTGGAGACCACGAACCGATGTCCGCGGGTTGTGTCCAATCTGGGAGTAGATTTTACTCGACTCGTCTTGCTTGTGGACCAGCTTTACCCGAAGAGGGTGGTGGAAATATTCACGAGAAATTCTCAACAATAAAAGAATATTAAACACTCTTCATTGTCAAGTTCTGAGTTAAAAAATTCACACCTTACCATTCATATTCGGTTTGATTGCTGACTCTCTCACCACACAATGCATCACAACCCAGAGCTACGACCTTCTGATACACTTGCAATGCCTTTGAGCAATGCGTATCAGATCGAGGGGTATGATTATTAAACGCAGAGCAGGGAGACTCGTAAAGAGAAGTCATGCTCAACGCCTTCCCACGCCCATAGAGTCGGATGAGAGAGAACTCCTCTAAGACCTTCCCCTTGAGAGACAAGCGACCGCAAGGGCGCATTCTACGCTGACACCAGAAGCCCTCTCTCCTTCAATGTCTGTCTGCCACAGCGATAGAGAATTTTAAACACGCTTGCAGATGCATTAATTTCTTTAATAACATATCGCGACTCTCAGCGCATTGCATTAAATTCACATGAATTCCGGTTTATAAAAATATCTTTCCTTACAGTAAATGAAAAACCGGTCCGCTTACACGTTGGAGAGATTCCGTCTTATGCTTTATAAAATGCCATTTAACTTCACGGGAGAAATTTTCCGGTTAAGACAGGTTTCCGGCTTTCACAGGTTCCGGTTTGGACAGATTGTATTTTATTCTTATTTATTCTTGCTGGGGCTGTGACGCTCAGCAGCTGAGTACGTCTATTTCAGTGCTTGATTTTTATAGAGCAAGTTAACATGATCACTTGTATCGTGGTTATTTTACTTCAGAAGCTCACTATATTATGTTGAGATACATCCAGATATCCTAAAGAAAATTTTGAATAGAAAAATAAAGACTTTTTTAATTTTAATATCTATACACGTTGTTAACTCTTCATATTTGCTTTCTTTACGATTTTACATTAATTGCCAAAATTTCATAACATTTTTATCTCATTACAGTCTACACAAAGAAAAAATAGGGACGTTAAGTAATTAAAAAATAAAACAGATAAAACAGACATATGAGCATTATATGCATCCATTTTGTTGCATACTCAAAAAAATTGACAATAAGTCTTTAAATCTTCCTAGCATCAGACTGAAATTAATTGTTTTAAATACCTCTCCTGACAACTGAGATCTGTATCTCGCTAATGACACATACTCTAACATATTGCATTCCTCATTAACATCTAGACGTGATTAATTCATCTCTGTGCGTTCTGACCGTTTTCAGCCCGACATTGAATAAATGATTGACTACGAGTAGAAACGAAAGGAATAAGAATGTTACATGTTGTTCTTTTGTTTTGTTATCTCAGAGCTTTTTGCTACTTCACAGAGCAACCACGTGAGGTTTGTGTCGATTCAACTCTGTACCTGTCTATTTTGAAATTATTGCCGACAAACTTTCTGGTTGTTTTATCTCAGTCATAAATCTACTGAACAGCATTAAAATCAAAGAACTTGTATTGATTTACACTCTCGTTGCACGTTATAGATTAAATCGTCCTAATCTAGAACTACGAGATATGCAAGTACAAAGGAAAGTTTTATAACACCAATAAATCATAAGTTTTTATTTCTGTCCCATTTGATAACATATTACTCGAATGACTGTCTGACCATTTTATTGAAATAAACATTCCTGCATAACTCGACAAATAAATACGAAGAGTAATTCACAATGAATTTCCGGCAGAATACTTGACAATGAATTTTTAATCAACGCCTGTGCCTCGACTTTTTCTCGACTTTATCTCGTCGAGGAGATATTTGCATTTACTTATACTCTCGTCTCCGCATACTCAATTGGTCGAAGGTAATCAAGAACATGCTAACTGCCTGCATCATACAAGGCTTTCGAGTCCTTGTCTCCAAAGCAATCTCAAGGGATAGGAATGACAAATTGTTTCTGCTCAAGCAGGATAACAAATAATTTTAATCGATTTTTAAACCAATTACTTTAATAAACCTTTATTTTATTGATACAAAATGTATAAATAAGTATCTCAATTACCGAAACATTTATTAAACGTATTATATAAATGATAGTACTAATAACAAACAGACGAACAACCAAATATACGAAGGTTGGTACACAAATGACCAAGAAAATAATACTAACGGTGCTAATATAGAACAAAATTGTTCGCATTATTTGCAAGGGAACTGAAATATTATACTACTACACGAACCTAGAAAAGTGTTATCAACTATCAAAATATTTTCCGCGGCGAGAGACGAACTCAGGTCCATCAAGTCAACCCGCCTGCACATTACGGCTACCCCTGGGAGTCGAACAGACAACATACTCACTTGCGCCGACGCTTATGAATCGAATTGCCTCTTCCATTAATTCCAACATTGAATTTTAAACAATTTAGAGAGTTCAATGAAAATGGGATCTGCATCATACTTTTAAGCGATCTCTGTTTTAAACGAGGAAAAAAGAAAAATTTGGAGTGTTTCCTGAGATTTTTTTTGTTGTATACCAGCCGACAGCCGGCTACGAACGCATATTCGAACGAACACCAGACACAACACACTTGCGCGCTCCTCTGATCTGGGTCAGCAGAACGCGAGGCCCTCCGCGACAACACATCCATGGGAGACAACCGCGGCCAAGGTGGGACTCGAACTCACAACGCTTCTGCACACGCCACCTCGGACATCCGGTTCGGCGAAAATGTTTTTTTAATTGCATTAACTTCATGTACAAATTACTAAAAAAGACCGACTTTTCTAATTGTTCGTACTCTTTTTTTAAAGAGTTGATTTTAAAACAGATTTTGTTTGAAGTAAAAATACCTCTTTTAATTTGTTCGCAGTTTTGCGATGTTAACTTTTTGGAATATTCGAAACGTAGAGCCGCCGAAAACGAGACGTAGCGCATTTTTTCCATCTTTGATGCCCACGAGCAGACGCTTACGAATAAATTGGAACCGGTTTAGAGAAAATAGTTTTTTTTTTAAAAACAGCCTATGTTTCATTCAAAACTTACATACTTTGGAATATCGTACAAAAATCGTACTGGGTTTTATTTCAAGATGTCTTGAAACAACAGATTTCATTCAGGATAAAAATCTTTACCTTCAAATTTCTACTTGTAGCAACAAAAGAAAGCGCGGAAAAAATTAACTTTTGCAGTTTTTAAAAAAATAAGAAATTTTCGTACCCAGAAATACAAGTTTTGGAGAAAATCGTCTGAATGGTTGAGGCATTAGTCATGACCACAGGCTGTGAGGCAGACGCAATTAAAGAAACGACAGTCATCAGGCATTTTTTCGGTGTCATGGACCAACAAAACATGGATTTCGTCTACATGTGTTAGAGGAAGTAATTTACTAAATATAGGAACAAGATATATCCGCCTTTTCGACACTGGGGCTTTAGACGTAAGAGTTTTTGGTCACAAGTTTACCTTGTTTACATTGACGGACCTTCAAACCTCTCTTCAATACAGTTCCTTTTCCTGACCAATGTACAGCGCGAGTCGTTTTAGTTAACAAAATGACAATCGGCCTCCGTAGGTGATGAACAAATGCGACTTACATCATTTTATCGATAAACGCTTCGTTACTACAAGAAATTTATAGCTGAATTCTCTTCTTCTGTAATGTCCCGGGTTGTGCTTAAACTAGTCGTTGCGATGACAATTCTTTTAGGTATTACCGCAAAAATCTCCTTCTTTCGTATACAAATTTGTAAAGTTTGTATTTTTCTCGTAGGTGTTAAACGACGTTATAAAATCTTACGCTACTGCCATTTCTGACCAATTCTCTGTATTTTCAAAAATTGCAAAAATTTAGTATTTTAAAACTACAAAATTGAAGATAGAGATTTTTTGGCAGAATCAAAACCGATTGACTACAATTTTTTTTCAATTTATTTCCACGGATGAAACAAGGAAGGCCTAAAAGAATGGCTTTTAAAAGAATTGACCTCTCTGAATTTTCTGAAATTGCAAATATATAGATAATGGGAGAAAGTATAAGCTGTTGGAGCCCTATCTCTTGAGTTTCGTTAGTATATTTGTCCACGTAAGAAACGACGAATCTACGAAAATACGCTTCTAACACTATTTTAAGCATATTTTATCAAATAAACTCCTTGGACATTCCGCATGGCTGAGCCGTAACAACCTCTCAAACGTTAGTTTGAAAGAAATCTTTCTATGGAAAAACCTTCATTTCAGAAACCTATTAACACTCCAGAAACTTGTAAAGGGTTTGTTATTTACAAAATAAATTAATATATTTGT
This sequence comes from Gryllus bimaculatus, assembly GCA_017312745.1. Classification (NCBI taxonomy): domain Eukaryota; kingdom Metazoa; phylum Arthropoda; class Insecta; order Orthoptera; family Gryllidae; genus Gryllus; species Gryllus bimaculatus. The sequence goes on along the minus strand of BOPP01000136.1, from coordinate 1,056,385 downwards.
TCAGAAAGAAAAAAATTAACACAAAAATAGTAAAGCAATCGATTTGTGTTTAAGTGAATTGTTTCCACGAAGTGTTATCGAAATTTAACGAACCAGGGTCAGACAAAAGTAACACACCCACCGGTCTATGTCATTCACTATCTATGCTCCTGCCCACCAGTTGCCAAGTACCACTCACCGCCCCCACTAACCGCCATCACCGACCCACCCACTACCTAACGCTCACTGGCGCTACACGCTCTGCGTGTTGGTACAAGCACAAAAGGAAACTCATAAATTTCCTGTCTCTATCGCGAGAAAAGGGCGAGGGAACAAAAAACGAAGAGGGTGAAAATGCAATCTTCCAATCGACTGGCGCTCTTTTGAGAAGCCTGACAATTGCCGAAGAACATGGCAATGAATTTCCTGGCGCAGAAACCGCATTCAACCCCTCCTCCTTCTACTCGTCTTTTTCTACGTCAAAGACGAACCTGCCACTTAACGCTCGCGATCCTTTGTGGAAAGGGTGCAAAGTCTCGGCAGATCTCATTCTTCGGGTCGGCATGTAAATGTATTCTATGCATTTCTTGGCACTTCTTTTCTTGCGATCGTGGACACCGACAAGTTGCCGCAAACGACATTTCAATGAGGTTTTGCGGGTGTTTCTCCAATTCTAATTCTCTACAATAAACACTCCTTGAGCTACACGGGACTGTATTTGTTGATTTTGAAGAAATAATTTGTTTCAGGATCAGAATAATGTATTTTAGAAAAGGATACTGACTAAATGTTTATGTTTTGTAATAGTCCTCCCGATTCTTGATAGAAATTGAAATTGTGGGTTCAAAAACAAAGAAAATTGACTTACCTTTTTCGAGATGTTAAGCAAATATGCTGTTTTTTTGAAAATTGACGTTGCAATATATTGCTTTCAAAAACTTATTTTTATTTGTCTTATATTTATCTTAAAAAATGATTATATTCTTGCTAATTTTCGTGTTCTTGATTTTCACAATAAATACTAATTTCGATAGTGTCTGATAACAAAATATTTATTTACGATACGACTAGTAAAAATGGCATTTTATTTTACGAGTACGAAATGTTGCAACCCGAGGCCTATCGATCTCGTGTCGCAATCCTATGAGCAAAATTAAATCACTTTTCAGACGTATGTCATACACTTCCGACAGCCCAACTTTCTTTCATTTTATTTTAATTCAAGTAACCAAATCACTGATTTGTGTACTGTGTTACATTAAGGTCAGAAGTACCTGATGTTGTTAGATGAAAATATTTTGTTTTATTTGTTCCATTCACACTGCAAAGTGAATTTCATTCTAAAGTGTCGTGAAGACGATGATATTTGTAATTAAATTAATAATTTTGAAGATGTGCGTGAATCAGAAGAAATTACTGGAGCAAAGAGAGCAAATTTAGGATTAATACCCCAAATACCATTGAATTAATGTAAATTTACATTTAATAGATTCACAAACTGGTGCCTAGCGAAGATACAGAAAAAACAAACACTTGAAAATGTATTATTAGCTTACTTTGAAGAAATGTTGGTAATATGAAAATCGTCCACTGTGTTATCAAATTATTCGGTTATTAAAATATGCTTAAATGTTAAGATGAATGATAATATAATTAATATTATACGCTGATTAAAGGTTTAAAACAAAAGTCTGTGAATTATCAATGCAAAAATTTCTAAAATTTTGACAAGAACATCCAGGAAATGATCGAAAATGTACCAGATTAACAATTTTTTATGTCAAAAATGTAATTATGAGAGTATTCGGTGCATCCCGCCGACCTGAAATGTAACAACCGAATGTGAATGGTCTTGAAGATGTGGGTAACGTATAGATAGTAAATGTACCAGGAATCAAAAACAAAGTTCCATGAAAGTTTTGCGTTCTTGGCAAGTATTTGGAAAAAATCGAGAAACACAGAACTCTCCCACCAAGTACTGAGAGTCACGTAAGGTTATTTATCCATTATGCATCTACTAACCGGTTGATACAAACACTTTTGAGAAAATGCCCAGAGTTTCTTCAAATTGTCAGAAACGAATGGTGATTGTGGTCACTGTTTATGAAGAACATTTACTTCCATGTTAGCAGACTCTGGTGCGGATCTCACTGTTTTAAAAGACACGGTGGGTGTAAACTTTCCTCTGCCGCTGAGGGATATATTGAAAACTCGCTTTAAATTGAGACGAAAATAGCTCGTATTTTACTTCCAGTACTCATAGCAATTGGTAAATTTGTCAAATTCAGATCCTCTACAAACCATGTACTTACTTCTACTATAAACTACTATTATAAACTAGTGCAATAATTGTAGTTTCACTATTAATAGCCATAAAGATAATTATGGGTACTGTGAATAATTATGTGTAGAATAAAGTTAAGCCAAGATCACATTTCTTGCATCCGTTTTGTCTGAACATAAGAACAGCGTTTAACTGTTACCATTGGTACTAAAATTGAAGTTTTAACACGCACCAAATGCTCAGAAGGAACCACCTTTACTAAAGGCTAACTAAACATTAATTTATTTAGCCAAAATTAGCCATTTCTTATGTCTTTAGAATCAGGGTTAATAAACTCTACAATATGTCGATATTATATTGTTGATGACCCGTTGAACTGCTTTGTGAATCGGGGTGAAATATTTTGAGTGGAAATATTGTAATTAGATTTCTTTTACTTTTTTTTTCTAAAAATGACTGCATATTATCTTCAATTTACTTTACACCGGTGATTTTTTTAATGAAATCGGATTTTAAAGAAAGAAAAGGGAAGCACTTTAGTCTTAATCATTTCAAATAAACGTTACTTGGCAGTAAGGGAAGATGATAATTTGTTTCAATTTCCCTTTATCATTCCCAACGTCCCCTCTAGTAAAGCTACCACACCAGGTTTATAGCACGTACGCTGCACGAGTAGAACGTACGAAAGCAATGATTTGACACTAAACGAAAATCTGCTCTAAAAATTCCCGCGCGGCAGATGACAATGAAGTAATTGATGTGTAATTATTCCTTGCTACAAATGCATAAACCGCACGCGGAGCTGCAGTGGGAAGGGTTGCTTATCGAACGCTGCCGCGCATTAACTGCAGCGAATTAATTAAATTATACTCCAATCGCGACGGGCAAATCGAATGGCACGAAATTAATTAAACAAAAGATTCGCTGCATCGGCGACAGCGGGGCGCTAATATGCCGCTAGAGGGCGCGCGCTGCCTGCTTCCGTGTGAGCGAACGCCACCACCGTTCCCCGAATAATGGCCCACCATGTGCACGACCTTATGTCTTCTTGAAGAACCCCCCTCTCTAAGGTCGTCCTAAAAGACCTTTCTCTGCCCGTCTGCCCGCCAGACACCTCCCACCAGTCAATCAGTCCCGCCCGCAAGCCACCACCCGCAAGTTACTACCCGCAAGCCACCGACGGCTCATCACCGCCCCTCCACTCACCGCGAACCACCGCCCGCGAGCCATCACCAGCCAATCGCGGCACGCCAGTCACCCCTTCCCAATCACCATCACATCCAGTGAAATGTATCGTTAAAAATAGTATCTGGCTCCGTAACACAATTCTACCCTTCTCTCCCGACCTTCCTGCCCACGTTCACCTTATAAAATCTGTCTTGCGCATCTTCTAACTTATTGCCACGCCACGGCCTCGCACAACCCGCTTAACCTCGCTGCAGGGGCGTCGCCCTTGTCCTAACTCCTCTGTGCTCCCAGCCACCCACAACTGTCTCTCCCAAACATCACCTTCCCACACTTCCCCCTCCCTCTCATCACCTTTTAGTTTCCCACGTCATCCTCGCCCAGCCTCGCCCCTTCACTCCCTTCTCACCCCTCACCTCTCCGCCCCTCCCCTCTCGACACGTTCTGACCTTAGTGCCTACAGTGGCCACCCCCTCTCCTCTCCTCTCCTCTCCGCTCGTCGTCTCCTCTCAGCCCCGTTCTCTCTTCTCCTCCCAGGCCACCCTCTCCTCTCCTCTCCTCCCAGTTCCCCCCTCTCCTCGCCCCTGTCCTTGTGCCCAACCCAATCGCTTTCATCCTTCTCGTCACCGCCACTTCGCCTCTCCCAGCCCGCCCCGCCCCCCTCTCGTCTCATCCCCATTCATCTCTTTTCTCAGCCCGCTCTCTCCTCTCAGCTCCCCCCTCGTCTGGGTCCTGCCCGTCCCACCCTTCCTGGCCCCGCACGCCCGTCGGCGCGCGACAATACCTTTTGTGCTAATTGAGATGAGCGCGGGCGCGCTACGCGGGGCGCCGGCGCCGCTGGTCGGCGGGGCCCCGGGGGGCAGGGGGCAGGGGGCCGGCCCCCACCAGCTGCGCACAACCGAGGATTTAATCAGCAACGCGTTCTGAAGAACATACGTAGTTTTGTGAGTCGCGGGAGTCTCTCGGTGAGTCGGCTTCCTCGCGCTGCGAGTCGCGTCAGGGCATTCGTCAGTTGCGTGAACGGCGTCGTGGGCCGCAGATGTGATTTTCCGTCCAGTGAACGGATCCATGAGCCCATTTACTAACTCGCTGAATTGCCTATCTGATTCGACCCCTATCTCATACGTGTCGTTTCATAAAGACTAATGTGTAAAATACATTGGGCAGCTCAGACTTTATGCACATCTAATTTGTGTTATATTATCAGATACCCAAGTTCCATCGACTAGCTTCTAGGCCCATGCCTCCGAGTTTGTTCACTGGTACGTTGCGATTTTATCAATTTACGAATTTGCCGCAGACCCGTATCAATTAAGAATCTCTTTGATTTCAGACGTTAATATCTTGTGATAAGGACACAGGCAATTCATCAAATTTCACAGTAAACAACCATCGGTTACGGCTCACTTCAAGTTGCCCGATTAACAGATTTTCCGATTCAATCATTTGGAAGGCTGCTCTGCTTTATTAGGTTTATCTGGTGCACAGTGAAAATCAAATATACGAATTAAACTCTTTTAAAGTTAGGTACAGTTTCACAACATGGACTCATTCACACCGTCTACTGACCTTTCGTCTAATCCTGATTACTCTAAACAGTGAAGATGCTCTGTAAAGATAAGTCGACCGCAAATTGAAAAGTGGTGTACCTCGGGGGGCCCCGTTTGTGGAGTCAACTCAATCGATACACTAAAATATTAAAATAGATCTAAACACTGTTCGGACACTAAAGAGGATGTGACGTTCAAGGGCAAAATAATTCATTGCCAACGTTCCTTACAAAGGAAGGTACCGACAGTTACCATTTGTTATAGATTTTCTACAAGTTAAAAACATCAGTATCATGTCTAGTCTGACCAATTTTTTTAACCTTTCGTGGCCATGCGCAGTATTTTAAAGAAATGCTCACACAAGAAATGTGTAGGGAAAGAACAGTGCTTTGAGATGCTTGAAGACAAGTATTCATGTAGTAGGGACAATCCTTAAGTGGTTCAGAATTTAATAAACTAGTCGCTCGACCATCGAGTCACTTCTATTTGCTACATTCAGAAACAATAAGCAGAATAGAAAATTTAAAGGAAAAAAATAAACAAAACGCTGAATTTATTTATTTGCTATATTTTATAAACAATTTTTTTTGTATTAGCCAGTTTAGCTTTTAAAATCAAGATGACTATCTTTCCGATTACAAACATAGATGTTAAGAAGGAAATTGAAATTTTTACTAAATTTCGGTATCTCAGCGATCTAGAATGAGTAATTTTCTGATTTATATATGCTCAAATAACAGATATTACAGTTGATTTTTTTATCCAAAATTCCACTTTTTAGTGGTACGTTATTTACTAATAATATTCTACAAAAAGTAACAATACTTTGAGAAAAAAATAGAAGATATGTAAATAATATTTCAATTTGTAGTTCGTAGTATATTGATCCAATGCTTTTTATTCTAGAATGTTATAATAACCCAGAGCTGAGTAATTTAGGAAAGAATGAATGAATACAAGCGCAAAAAGTGGCGCACGGCGTAAAACAAAAATGGCTGCCATATGTAAACCAAATACAATGAAAAATCAAAGATGTTTTTGAACAACCAAAACGTAAGGAAATTCGTGTAGGAATTGTGATTCTTTTGAGATAGTCCGCTTCCGAGCGCTGTGCTGTACCACTTGAAATGGATTGATTTAGCAGTGTGACGCTTCTATACATGCTCCGGGCCAAAAATATAAACAATGCGCGTGCTCGACCTGATGTGTAACCTTGGGTAGAACCAAAAATGTGTTAGTAATTGCTGAACACAGTATTTCGGAAACGGAATGAAACACAGTAAAGTGTCATCCATATTTGAAGACAAGTTCAGAATTCTAAACACTTAGCATAAAAAAAGTTTGAATCTTACGGTATGGAATCGTAGTGATTGGCCGATCGTACCACTAAGCGTTACCCGAGCGATGAGGAGCACATTCTGAATAAAGCAGGTTGGCCTGAAGAAGGGCGCAGAACGACGAAGTCGGCCTTGGACGCGCTTTGGACGCGCACCTCCAAGAAGAGTCCAAAACTGGTTTTATTAAGAAAATGCTCTCACCAGCCTATTCTGTAATGTAGATCAATTCACTAAGCCATTCCATTCGGTGAGAGAAGTCCATATTTCCTCTCAGGTAGGTTGAAAGTAAGACCTGGACGAGAAAATTGCTTGATCAACCGGGTCTGTCAATTGATTGACGCACGCTTCAATCAACCTTCAATCATTCCTTTAATCTTTTGAAAAAAAACATTCCCAGGTGAGTTCCCGACCTACGTTGAGTTGTCCTCAAGCGGAAAAAATGTTGGTTCAAGGAGCGGTATACTCATCGTTCAACCACAAGAGTACGGGAACATCTTCGGAATGGACCCAGAGAGTTTTGATTTTTACTGAAGTTAGTTTGATCCAAAATTGAGTAGAGTTTCAAATATGCATGAAGCGAGAGATGCAATGCTTGTTAAAAATTTAGCTAGACAGTCCAGCATATTCGTCAACCTCTTAAACCACTCAAATTTTTTATCAATCTCAAAAACGATGGATCAAGTTTCAAATGGGTTCCTAGACGGTCAATCATGGTTCATTCAAGCTTTTGATCGCAATGATTGATCACCTAGGACCTCCTTACGAGTATAAGTTGATGATTTGATCTGATGGTCACATGCAATTCGAATCTGGTACAGAGAGAGGCTTAATTGCTCATGGAGATTTTCAAAGAAAAAAAACTGGTCTAAAAATTCAAATGAAAAATACATTTCTATACAGGATAAAATTGAAACTATTCACACCGTAGCACTAATTAGAAATAATAAACAATTATTTTTCTTCAAATTTCAAGAAAACAGCCGTCAATATTCTCTACATTAAATCTTAACCCAAACATTTTCCATTCAAATATTAATTTTAATACGAATTACAGGAATAAGAAAGTTATTTTCTGGATGAGATTGTAATTCTAAAAAAACTTTATGAAGTTATCACTACTGGTTCGATAGAAAAGACATTCCGATTCTAAAGTCTCTATCGAACTTCCTCGCAAACAGAAAGTAAATTACATCTAATAAAAATGATTGATTAATCTTCTGATAATACGGAGACGATGGGACAAACACGCTGCGCAGAAAATAACCGCGCCATTACCCTGACAAATGAGTAAGCTCGTCACAAGGACACACTTTTCATTGAAGCTATTTCCCGGCAAACAATGAGCACAAGGATCTCATCAAATATGCCGCAAGATTTTCATTGATTTTCGCTTTCGTCGCCGAACAGAACACATCCTGTTTACCACCTGCCTGCAGATACTGGCAGACAGGAAAGAAAAGGGAGCATGAGACAACAACTGCATAATCAATATGTAAACGATGTTTTGCATTGAAGACAGTGTGGAATTGACATTACTTTTTAATAATATGATCTTAAAGAAAACATAATTGTGACTCCCATCAAATTCTTATCACCCTTTTTTAATTTAGAATTATTAACAAGTTTTGATTTATGAGCAATTATTTCCTCACAAAAAATGTTTACAAAAACATCAAAAATAAATTATGAACGATCATCAAGAAGGATTGTTTATTTAATATTTTACAATTTTATTATTAACATTTTGTTATACACATTTTGTTTTTCCTTTGTGCTCCAAGTTTTAATTTTGGGTAAGGAATGTAATGTTTTGACAAGATTAAATATTGTAACAGAAGTACCGTAAGGAAGAATGAAATAAAATCTTAATGATAATTTTGAAATTAATTTTTTAAGAAGTTGATAGAAAGTTCTTTTTGAATTTGATAATTTTGAATGCAGTATTTTATGCACAGATTAAAAACGTATTTTGAATTAGCTTATATTTATGTAACATAGTTTTGCAGTACCTTCCAATACTGGGAGGCTAAGGTAGAGATGGTCAAATGATTTATTTGAACATGGTTAATGCAGTTTTTATTCTAGATATTTTTATTGACAGTACACTGTTTCAACAACTTTTTTGAATTTATGATTTTTCCAGGTAGGTATGCGATCTACACATGTTGTAAGCCTAAATATGTCACAGTCATGATAGAATGAAGCTCTGGAATCTGACTTTTTAAATTAATTAATTAATTTATTAATAACTTGTAATTTTAGGAGATAAAAAATTGCTTCACAATTGGATAGCCTAAAATTTATTTTATTTTTTATGGAAGAAGTAGATAAAATTTTTAAATTCTTTTGTAGGTTATCTCGTTTTATTCTCAGATCTTCACATTCAGTAAACATTGATATATCATCTAAAAAGAACGTTTTTTCCAAATTTCAGAGTTTAAGAACGCCATGAGTAAAACAATCAAACATGCAATTAATGAGGAACCTAGGGGAACGCCTGCGATTATGCAATAATACGATGAACGTTCCATATCAATTTATACTTCAAATTTACGGTTAATTAACTTAATTTACAAATTATGAAATATCATATCCGCATCTTCAAAAACATCTCTGGTTTGTACTAGATGAGTTATTAACATTTAATTTCGACAATTGACGTTTGGCAACATCGATGTCGCATTCCCTTTGAAAATGAATATTAAACTGACAGTTTCTGTTCATATCCGTGGCTACTCCAGAAATAAAGTGGACATTCATATTTGAAAAGTGAACAGAAATGAGTTTATTTACATAAACGATTCACATTAGAATATTGCAATAAGCTATAGGTTCAAACAAGTTTCTACCTGATTTATAGTTTTCCGCGGTTTCTCCGATCAACGCCTCACGAATGCCGGAGTATTATCGTAACAAACGGGCCAAGGACATCACACCATCTTTCTTTCCTCTTCCTTGCCATATCTTCGCCCCTTATTTACACACGCCGTCACTTACATGCACTAACTACCCCCACACTCGTCAGGAGCTTATAGATAGAGTTGTCCTGGTTGGCGAGGTGCGTGCCCCATTGGTGGGAGATACCTGGTTGGGGAAAACCCGCAAGCCTACATGTAGGTGGGTGCCGATCTCACCATCCATCGTGGGAGGAACAAGGCTACCTCGATAACGAACATGCGAGACTTACAATTTTAGTGGTAGATGCGTCCGGAAACACACTTCAATGAATGAATGAATCAATCAATCAATCGACAGACCCCCTCTCCGACCCACACGTTTACTCCAATAGCGTCCAATAGCAATCCAATAGCGTGATTAGTTTCAATATTATAATGTTCATATTGTTATTTTATTTTGTATTACGAGCAAGCAATAATGAATATTGTTGGCCAAACAGAAGCATACCTATCGCGCAATAATGAATTCTCTCTCTTGATCCTCGCAGCCTTTCTTCCTCTCACGCAGACTTGTAGTCTCAAGAGGGTCCGCAACTTCCTTCACTCAGCGCAAACGTCCAGTCCATTCAGGGCTGCGCGCGCGGGTTTCCCCCAGGTCTCGGCAGATGTTTTCGTTTCCGAAGCGCAAACCTCAACCCGCGGGAACCGCAGTTAGAACTTGTCCTGGTTGGTGCGGTACCTCGCTGGTGGAAGGTACCTGGCTGACGGAAGGTCGTCCCGCGATCTCATCATTCATCGTGGGAAGATCAACGCCACCTCTCGTGATAAAAAAAGCATGCACCACTCTCATGAGACTAATGACCTTAACACCTGACGTCCTGAATCTTCAATTAACCAATCAGTCAATCAAGCGACTCGCCCTCTCTCCGACACACACTTTCACTCTCTCCACCCAAAAGCCTGATGAGTTTTAATATTACATTTTTTTATATTTTCACAAGTAAATAGTGTTTACTTTTTGGCCAACGAGAAGTATACATATCGCTCACCACCATCTTAATCCTCGCATCCTCTCCCCCCCTCACGCAGAGCCCCCAAAGTGTCCGCAACGTGCTCCCCCAGTGCCAACACGCGGTCCATTCACCGTGTGCGCGCCCGGGTTTCGCCTCCAGCCGCCGGCAGGTGTTTTCGCCTCCGAAGCGCAAACCCCAACCTGCTCCTTCCTTCGCCTCTTCCCCCGCAGGCTCCTCGGAGCGCGGGGGCGGGGGGGGGGGGTAATCTGGTCCAGCGGGACGCGCGCGCTCGCTCATTTGCATGTCAAAGCGGAAGCTGCAGGAGTCTCTCTGACTGCCCGTGGCCGCGGTCCAGGTGAAGTCTCCCCAAGCCGCCGCGGCGGGCGTCTCGCCCAGCGTTTGCGGATTACCGCTGCGTACGTAATGGACGCTTGGTCAGTCAATTGAGAGAAAAATCGTTTATACAAGGATTTCTTCTGGTACGTTTATGCATTGGTTCTGCTGTGGCTTATGGGCTGCAACAGCCCTGAGGCTTTTGCGTGTATATCGCTTAGTCGAATAATCGTTTGTACTCGTAAAACAGAGAAACATATTGTTTACAAAAGAATTCCTTCTTGTGCGTTTAAGCCTTCGGCCTGTTGCAGCTTACGGGCTGCAACAGCCCACAGTTGACATTGCCTCTGCAGCATCGTTGGCTGGGACGTTTTTAGGCCACCTCACACGAGCGTTGCGTTGACGCGCGTTAAGTGACGCGCGTCGTAAAATAGCAGTTTCTTATGCGAAGCAGCAAACGAGCGCTTCGGTCTTTCCGCATAAATAGAGAGTTAATGTACGATGCACGTCTATGTCTCGTGTAACACGGGCGTAAGAGTTCGACTGTCGACGGTTGTCGGTTTTTGACATACCTTCTTCGAATTCAACCACTGTTTGGAGGAGCAATCTAGTAATCGATTGCCCTGTTTCGTTGTTTTCCGTCAATTCTCCGATTAATACCAAAAAATGCCGCCGCAATACTCTAACATACGAGCCCTAATCCGCATCAAAATCCCGTTCCTCTTCCTTTCCACCCTTCTCCCCTTTCTCACACAAAACACAACACGCACACTCTGATACGCACTACGTACGCACTTGTGGGGAGGCTTATAGCAGAGAGATCTGATGCCTCATTTGACATTCCGAATCTGATCTCATCTTTCTTTGATCTGATTTTGTAATAGCTCATCACTGACATTGTTATATAAAATAACACCAGTCTTTGGTTCTATTCAATATTCTAATCGTCTAAATCTTTTAGTAATAAGTACGTTACCTCATACAGAAAAGAGAGCCATAGTAAGATTTTGAAGGTATTAACTTGTTCTTGGGGAAGTTATCAAGACTACTTTTGGTGATACTGGCTTTTTTAATATAATCGTCTTTTTGTAAAAGTTTCTAGGAGATAATAAAATAGATTTTTCAGTTATGCCATAGAGTTCATGAAATACTCATTATAATACACTTTATGAATTAAAATTACTATTGGGAACCTAACATCGAATATTGATCTCATCAAACCTTTAGACTACTTATTCTCCTTCTTCCAACATCAGTATAGAAAATAAAATATAAGAATTAAGTAGTGTTTACAGGACTAAATTAAATTTACTTGCTGAAGTACAGCTGCTTACAGCGCCGCTTTTGACTAATGGTTGTTAATTATTGATCATCCCAAAGTAGAGGGAGATATAAAAGGGAAACAAATTTCAAAATGATATTGTGCAAGAAATGAACATTATTTACGAATGACAATTGTCACAAGAAGTGATCAAACAGGAATTATCATTAATTAGAAAATCATATTGAAGATTTCTTAAAGCACTTCATTCACACAACTCTCAATCAGCGGTAAGTACGGACATTTGAAGAATTAAATAACAAGACAAATGTTAATAGCGTTAAATAAACATTGCAAATAAACATTAGTCATAAAAAAATCTCGCCTGTAAATATCGATAATTTATTCATTATACAACCCTAATTTCCAAAAGTTCCAAAGATCTCCTGCAACTTCCTCGGTCACATTTGGGACTACGATAAATGGAAAGCAAAAAAAAGGAAAGAAAGTAGTACAAAGAAGAAACCGAATCGAAACAGAGCACGGCATAGATAATAGAAAAAAACATTCCATGAAAAACGAATTTTCTGTATTCATGCAACCGAGAGCTTGCACTGGCTTATTTACGCGCTCGAACGCGTGCCATTGTGCATTCCATAGCGCTGCAGTCATTGGAACCTGATACCTGCAAGGGACGTCACCCCCTCCCCACCTCTTCCCCACTGCGTCTCCGTTCCGCCTCACTACCGCTTCCAACACCCTCCCCGCCACCCTCTTCCTCTCCTCTACCCAGCTTCGTCTACACACCAAGCCCGCCTCTCCTCCTTGGCATCTCACCACCAGGCAACACTGTTCCCACCCTGCCATCCCTACACAACCAACCCCCGACTCTCCTCCCGCCACTCTGCCCTTCTCCGCGCCCCTGGCGATTCTGCCCACCGCCCGCTCCGTCACTTCGCAGCTCCTTTCCGCCGACAGCAGCCCCACGCATTCCTTTAGCCCAGCCGCTCGCCAGCCCCCGCCGCCCCGGCCCCCGCCGCCGCGCCGTCGCTGGCCCCGCGCATGCCGGATTGGCGCGCGCGAATGTTCCGCAGTCGGCCGGCAGATGGCCCCCAATAATCCATAAAATCGGCGCGTGCGCCGCGGCAAATTGCCGTGCATACGTAACGCGAAAGAGCCGGCGGCCGGCAAGAAAATAATGGCGCCGCGCTCGCGCTTGTGTTACCGCGCGCCCGCGTCGCCTGCCTCCCACGCCCCCGGCAAATCCTTGTCGTGGCCTCGCCCCCACCGACCCATGGCGCCCCCTGACCCCGGCACCCCTGACACTCCCGTCGACCTTCGTCAGCTTGTCGCACCCTATTGCCTGTCGCCCCCACGCCCGCCCCCACCGCCCACCGCGCCCCCCCGCCCCACGCCCCCCACGCGCCCCACGCCGGCCCCCACGCCCCCCACGCCGCCCCCACGCCGCTTCCACGCCGCTTCCACGCCGACCCCAACGTCGCCCCCCATGATATAACATTCCCTTCTCTGTCTCATATGCCCTCAAGTGTGAACCTACTTACGCTGACTCTCAATTGCTCACCAAGTCTTTGTGTGTCCAAGGTGGTGGTAATTGGGTCAAGGTGGGATGGAAGATCACCCTGTCTGATCATACTGTCTGGCGCGTAGGCTAGTATGGATACGTGACAAGTGCGGGGATTTTACATCACAGCTGCTCAGCGCCCTCATCTGGTACCGCGGGCCCGTGCGACCGACGCAAGTAGAGTCCGCGCGACGTGACGAGAGGGGAGGCGGTGGTAGACACCTGATGAAGGGAAACCCGCAAGCTGACGGCAGACCGGAGGCGGAAATCCCCATCCTGCGGGGAAAGATCACCCCCCCTCTCGCGATAAAACATGCACTACACTTACAGAACCAATAAAATTAGCAGTTGATGGGAGAGGAAATGATCCATTGGTTTACATGTTTGTTTGAAAATCAAGCATTGCGAACCGCTGCCGTTATCTATAAAAGTAATATAATACCCTTTTCAAATTAAATAAACGAGTCAGTTTTATGTTTTCAAATTATCAGAAGCCATTTTGCCCCCAAATCATTCAAAAGACAAACAGGTTACTACAATTACAATCAACAGGTTACCACAACTACAATCTACCAACGATAGTCCTCAGGAGATAAGATGAGGAATTCTCAGAAGCAGCGTTTATGTAGCCTTGGGATGTTGGTAGGGATGTTGAATGGTTGATTACTGATTCCGGGCGCGTCAACTTCTAAGGGCGTATTCCCGTAAGTGTAGTGCATTCGTTAATCTTGTGTGTTGGCGGTGGTCTTTTGGCTGGCCAGATTCCTCAATCAAATACCTCCCACCAACGCAACGCCTCAGCCGGGACAAGCTCTAAGTTAGCCACAGGTCTCCCAACGTGTGTGGTAGTGTAGTGCACGTAAGTAAGTGCAAGTATTTGAGGGAAAGAGGAACCGACAAGGAGGAGGAAGGAAAAATCGAGTGCGCGGTCCTTGGGCCATTTGTTAAAGTTTTGCTCCGGTATTCGCCTGGTATTGATGGGAGAAATCACGGAAAACTACCGACCAGAGCAGCGGCGTCTAGAATTCTCCTCCAGACAGCGGGTGAATTCGACCTGGCTATCTAGCTAAGTCGAAAGTTGGAAGTTGGTAGGGGAGCCAGGCGGAAACCCAACTGACGAGGGCCGCTGCAGAGGGCCACCGCGGCCAGTCCGCATCCCAGCCTTCGTTTCAGCAGCGCCGCTTTAAAGTAGGCTCCGGATCCGCCTGGATTTGACAGAGCCCACCACAGAAGCGAACTTCCAGGAGCCAACTTCTATCAACCACAGCCCGCTATATAGAAATATTGCGTACCGCTTGCAGCGCCATCTGCAGTCGAAAATTGCCTAGCTAGAATAAGTTTCCGATAGTCGCTAACCAGCAACTAGTTTTTGTGAATAGAAAAAATAAGTTAATATTTCACAACTGAAAGTTTAAATTCCGTTACAGATCCGTTATTTTATTCTCGCGTTTATTAATGTAAAATTTTCCCGCGACACTTACTTCAGGCTTCAATTACCAGCGGTTGAGGCCTCGACAATCGCTTCCGACTACTACACAATATTTCTACATGCAAGGACGTCGACCGGTGCAGATACTTGGCTGGTGACGAACTTTTGCTAATGCTGAGGGCTCGAACTTTGACAGCTGGACTAAGAAAACCTGATTGCGGACTCGCCAATAGTGACGCCAACGCCCCAGGCAGAATATCGGAGCCGGCGCCGATTCTATGAGTTAATGAAGAAGTCTTAATAAGTTGCGGACGTCATCCTGCTCTGCCACGATACGTGTGGGGGGGGGGCGATGCGTTGCGGGCAGCCGGTGGGCGGTGTGCGTCTTGGCGAGGCGGTACCACAGCTGGCCGCAGGCGGCGCCACAATCAATAAAGGCCGGCGGCGGCGGCGGCTGACAGCGCGGGCGGCCCAGCTGCTCATCCAACCGCGGCACTGCAATCTTGGGGTCCAGAGACGGCGCTGGTGGGGATGACGGTGGCGGGGGCGGAGGCAGCGGAGGTGACGGCGAAGGCCAGGGAGGCGGCGGAGCTCGGTGACTGCGGTGGAGGCGGTGGTGCTGGTGGCGGCGGAGGAGACCTCGGAGGTGACGGAGGCGGCGGTGGTGGTGTCAGCAGTCGCAGCGGCCGAACCGTCGAGACGGTGACATCGGAGGCAGCGAGGAGGGCGGAGGGACTGGGGGTGAAGGCAAAGTTGATCAGGGACGGAGGCAGCAGCGGGGGCAGCGTAGGTCAGGGGACGGTCGGACAGGGCCTTTTCGCAGGCAGCGCAGAGAACGATTCCCATCACCTACTAACATCGGCCTGGTTAAAAATGCCAGCATGTTCTCGCCTGAATGTGCAACATGTTATTTATTTAGCTCCGCAGTAATCGTTAACTATTATTCCGAGAGCGCCCTTCGGTCCCTACCGAGCGACGGTCGTGCTGCCCGTCCACGCCGATCAGTGCTGGGTCTCTCTTTAGATTCAGGCTGACTGCCTCCTACAGTAGAACGCACTCTGTGCCACTCAAACACGCATTATGAATTTTTCTATAATTAGCTTTGTCGCATCGCCTTTTTTTTAAACGGTAGCAAATTTGAATACTACTTTGTGCAAGAATTTTCTACCTTGTCATCCGTAGTCATATCTTGACTTTGTGAAGAAACCGAAGAATCTGCAACCAAATTTTGAATAGAGAATGACTGACAATACGTTCAATTAGGTCGTAAATGAAGCCTGCCCACGTCGCGCTCGCTGGGTCTCGCTGGGAAGGGAAGAGCATAGCGAAGGGGCAAGGGCAGCGACTTCTGGGCAAGTGCCACAAAGACGACTCAGTAAACCACGGCTCCCTGGTAATCCGTTCATGCTGCTACATAAAGTACTGTTCTTCGGTGGTTTAATTCTACAACCATACCGTAACCGTATGCAAGACCCAGTCCAACAAACTTTCGCAAATAAACATTTTTGTCTGTAAAATCTTTTTTTAGTAAATAAGTCGATATAAGAAGCAGACACAAATGACAACGTGTCCCGGGAACCGAATTTTATATTCTCGTTGAATAACAGGTGAATTTTTGTGGCATTAGGAAAATAAACTATTTTAAGAAGCGTCCGGAACCAATTCAAAATGGGGGTAAGAAAATGTAAAAGAAAAACTTAAATAGTCAAAACGATACTTACACGGAATAACAATTGAGTGTAGGCATGTACGTAGTTTTCAAAAGAAGTTGTAACTTCAACAAAGCAGGTGAACCAGAAGGCAATAAAAATTTGGGAAACGCGGCGAATTTCAAAGTATTATTTTCAGAATCTTGAAAAATTGCTAAATCAGAATAAATTTTACAAAAATATAAAATATTCCAAAAGACCTCGGTGACAGGAAAGCGATTGTTGTTTTGTTGAAAAATCAAACGAGAGACTATACTGACTGAGAAGAACACATAAGGATAATAGATTCCAAGCCGACATGTGCTGGTAAGTTTTCGTGGTTTGGAGGAGTGAATTTTAATCAGAGAGGTGTAATGGGAGCATGGGCTGACCGTCGTAATTAGAATGATGTAAATATTTTGCGATTAAGTGTTGAATTCATATTTTTTTGTTATTGTACTAAAGGGTTTCTTTCGTTACACGGGTACAGAAACTGGGACGTTTTGTATCGGAAAGTTACACCTTCAATGTTGCTCCCATAGAAAATCAAACCCAGGACCGACTCACAGAAAGCTAGCACACTACCCATGAGCCATCCAAAATGTAAGATCTTGTGGATAAATACAGTGTAAACTGTAGGGTAATTGTGTATTAATGTATGTAGTATTTTATCCAGAAAAAAGTAGACTGTGTACAATCTACCATGCAGCCGTTACCTGCATTGCACTCACGGAACTGCGAGCCGGTTTGCGGAGAACGAATCGTGGAAGGCGAGATGTAAATGTTGAGAGAAACAGACTTCCATTGGAAGGAGCCATAACAAAAGTATGGATTCAATGAATTCTAATTTTAAAATCAAACGAAACACGAAAGATCGATTCTAGAAGCGAAGTACACTTCATCCCCCAACACCAGGACCAGCTGTCGCCGTGAGGTTCAAATCTCAGTCTCCGCAGCGTTTCCCGCCTGCGCGCTGAGCGTGTCGTGGTGCAGGGTGCGCGGGGCCCTAAATTAGGCCCCTGGGGCGCGCCTTGTCGCGGGAGAGGGGCGGGGAGGGGGACCCTAAATCGCGCGCGGCGACGCCCTGCGTGTTGCCGCTGAGGCACGGCCTGCGGCGCCGCCGGGAGACGCGGGCGGCGCATTGTTTACGCATCAGGCGCTCGCTGCACCGCCGACCCTGCGTTTCCGCGCGACCTCTTTCGGAACGGGCGGGCATTGCCGAAAAAATATTTAATAAAGAGTAAAGCGGTAAGAAGCACTTAATGACGGCAGTGCGTTTGTGAATGTAATTCAGTAAAACCTGTGTTAAGCGGAAGTACCAATACTGCCGAAAAAAATTGACCTTTTTGAAGGTCTTGGAAAAGAAAAATGGGCACTTTTTTCAAAAATTACTCATATAAAATATCTCTTACGTCGTTTATAAACACATTACCGGCGATTTGTAGCTACACAGTGTTCTACTTGTGAGAAGAACTGCTTCAATGAAGTTACTAGGGTACTCAATAATTGTCTGTGAAAAAGCGATTAAAATTGTGCATTTTCATAAACGCTGAAATATTTTTTTCAAAATGGCTTCATATTTTTCAACAAAAATTTGCGTATATGACCAAGTTTAATGCGTATATAATATTCTAAAACTTATTTTAATACTCTCATTTGGAGGGCGACAAATTGAGAAAATGTGAAAAAAATTATTAGACGGCAACTAGAAAGGACGGTGGAGCAAAACGAAAAGGCTAGCCCAGACTAAAGAGAATAGAAAACTAATTTGTGCGACATTTCTCTCACAGTGATTTGCAACCTTCTGTAGTTGTACCCACTTCCAGAAGAAGAAAGATCACGCAGTCCGTAGATCACTTTTTTTAAGTAATTCTCTGGATCGCCTGAGAAACCTTGGAGAAACCATGGTAAGCAATCGATCATAGCTGACCGGTTGAATTCGCTAGACGGTGGATGAAATATTCCTAGCTATGTAGATTGTGTCGAAAATTTGCCATCATCGGATGTCGATGCTTAGGATCTCCCTAACATGAGCTACTTCAAAGAGTGGTATTACAACTTTTGCCCGTTCAATTAACGGGTTCCTTAATTAAAACTAGAGTAACATAGAATAGAGGTGAATATATAGAATATATAAGTATTCACCTATGAAAAGTAATGATTTTGAGCTTTCGTTTGAATCAACTTTAGACTCCTTTATGTGGTAAGTCGCTTTTCCAAAAACCATGTAGATTTCAGCCATGTTACATAAATGTAGATTTGCGCATTTACCTCTATTTATGAGCAATTTTCATGTTTTTAACGCCTATTTCAAAATATTAGAGAGACATTTTTTAAGATTCAGTTTGTGAAGGACTGTGCAATCTTCTACTGAATGGAAACATAAAATTAAATAATTTATTAATTAACCCTTCACTTATACTTGCAGTACTTAATCCAGTGTTTAATTGGGTGTTCTACCATCAATTCACGAGGACTCTCTCAACGTGCTCAACAGTTTGAATAGGATGGTAGGAACAAAACGAGCTAAACCTTTCAATCGACATTTCAGTACTAAATGTGTACCCGTCTATTCAATAGCACATTGTATATGTAAAGAGCCTGCAATAGCACTTTGATCAATAGAGAAAGCAATACCACTTCGCATCTGAAAATGATGCTCTTAAGCCAGGGCCGCTCTCTGCTGCTACCCCTTTCTACACATGCGGGAATAAAATGTTGGCCAGCCTGCAGGCACTCAACTACCGATTTGCGCTCCGCGTTTTTACAAATGCCCGATACACTGACGTAAATTTACTGAAAGTATTGCACAAAAGAGAAGCCTTGGATTTTATACAATGTGTAACGAGGATTTTCAAAACATAAATGGACCTCGAAGTAATATCCGATACTGTTTTATATTCACACTACACCATCATTCAGCGAAGGAGTTCCTCTATTCCAAAACTATTTTCGTGCTTGCACGTATCAAACTTGTGTTTATTTTTTTGAAATTTTTGGTCCACGGCATACATTTTTTTTCGCACAGTTTTAGTTGAAACAGATTTGAAATGAAAGTTCTGCTCACAAAACATATATTTTTCTTAAATGTGCTCCCGATTGTGTACTTTACTAACACTACGGTTACATCGTAATTTCAGATTTAAAATATTTTACGAATATCAGAGACTCTACCAATCAATATAGAAGTTCCCAGGAGAATCAAAACCAAATATTGATTTCTGAAATACATTTTCTGATAAACGAGGTGGGCTAAATACTAAATCTGATGTTAATGTGAATTTTTTTCTTATTAACCATCAAGTAAAATCCTTATAAGTTTATAACAATATATATTAATCTATTCAAATTCTTAAAATTCAAAAGTAGCTGTTCCCAATAACTAAGCATATGCCCCATTAACCGGGTCAGTTTTGCAGTCTACCGTGCAAAAATGACAATGTTGCCTCTTTGATTACCTATGAACAGTGGTGCACGCATAGGAGAGGGACTCATGGATGGATCGACACAGACACCGTCAATGACACACATAAAACATTCAGCTTATCTAATTTTCTGCCCTCCTGCCTTTGATTACTGTTTATTAAATAGAAGGTATTCCGATGGTATCAGTTCATCGTTTTCTCTTCAACAATGCTCAACCACTGTCAAAAGTCTTGTATAATTTCAATTTAACTGTAATTAACGTTTTAAATGTTAATCAGAGAGAAATATTTTATCTACGTTTAGGTGTTTGCCCTTCTTTTGAAATGCATGGAAGATGCCCACGCCACGGCCTTTTTTCAATAAAAAATATTTTAAATCTAATGTAATTGTTAATTTGATTAGTAGCTTTACAATATGTTTCTGTTAATTGTCTCCTCAATCAGTTATTATAGTTGATTTTCTACCCACTAGCAAACATTCAGTTCAAAATATCTTCCTTAGCTTCACCTCTACAAGCCAGTTCAAGTGACCTTGATAGGAGAGACGATTAAAAGGTCAATTTCTGTAAATCTGGTTATAATCGTACACTCGTGGTGCTACAACACACACTTTTTTGCATGATTCGTATCGGCTTTGCAATATTTTGTAACTATGAGATATGCAAAAGTGATTTCACCCTGTAAAAATCATTTTCCACGCCGAGATTTGGACTCGGGTACTTCGAGTCAACATGCCAATAGACGCTCCCCCACCAGCAGCTGCCTGGATAAACTCAAATTTTTATATTTTTTTTAAATAGATGTTTCTCGCATTATTTCTACTAATCCAATTTTCCAAAATTCCAAGAGTTTGATGAAAATAAGATCTTTGTCATTTTTAAGAGACGTTTGTTTCCTCTATCAGTGGAAAAATTAAAGAAAAAAATCTTTTTATAAATTGCATTAATTCAAAAAAGAAATTAAGCAAAAAACAATTCGATTTATCAAATAAATTATATTATTCTTCTAGAATTTCTATTTTCTTGAGAATAGATTTCGTTTAAGAACAAAATCTTTATTATCAATATTGAACTTTTCCATTGTTAGTTTTGCAATATTAGAGAGTGTGCTTAAAATTGGACAGCACCATTTTTTATCGTGCTTTGCTACTTACAAGGAAAAATTTAAAAAAAAAATAGGAGCAGTTTTTTTAGAAAATAATTGTCAAAAATTGCCCTTAATTCACGCATTTGTTCATGATCACTTGAAATTTTCAAAATATTGTTCGTAAAAATATTTCAGGATCTGTTTTTAAGGAACCTATTTGATTCCGCAAAAAATCCTACTGTAATATTTAAATTGTAGGAAGACGCCGAAAAAATAGTAAAAATTGCAAGTTTCGTAATTGTGAAGATTTGAACGAAAATTACATCTGCGCCATTTTATTATGCGTTTTTATGCTATCCGAGAACAAAGTTTTATCACAACATCTGGAGCCATTTCCGAGAAAATTATGAAAACTCTGTTGAATCTTCATGTACAGTTCTCACTAACATCAAAATATCCGCATCAGTAAACAACAACAAAACAAAACTCGCAATCCTTCAGTTTAATTATGTGGCTCTGAGAATATCAATTTTGGAGAAAATGTTCTGAAAGAGTTAGGCGCTGCCTTTGACCACGCATGGAGGACCAGACAGAAGAACGTTTCAGCGGAAATCGACTTTTCGGTGCAAAGACCCACAAAACGTGCAAACGTGCATCCCACTACAGGAGTTCTGTCGAAAAGCATCTATCCGTATCTGCCGACATTACATTTCCCTTCTGCAGGTGTCTCCCCAAGCGGGGATAGCCCCGACTCTAGTGGTGGTGCAGTGCTTATAAGTGTGTGTTTGTGCGTAAGAGGAAGAGGATAGGGCAAGAAAGAACGCACGCGGGAAGCCGATCGCTAGAATTCTCCTCGAACTATAATGGGAAAGTCTTTTTCTACAATGCGTCCTGCGGAACGGAAGAGTCACTAAGACAAAGTGCGGCGTTAAAATGTATCTCGTTCCGTCTTCACTTAGGCCTGAGGTTCTTTTGGAATTGACATGAACCTACAAGCTTTACTTCCCCATTGAAGAAAATCGAATGAACAATGCATCTATGACTTGGTTAGGCTTCGAACACTTTCTGGTTTTGTTATCCAAAACGCTAACCATTTCAGCGTCGCCACCACGTTACAACACCCAAAAACGAAAGCGTTCGTCCGTTTGCGATCGGTCTTTGATGGGCGTCACAGCAGGATCGTTCGGCGCGCCGTCACGAGGGGCTGCCGCGCAGATCACCGCGAGCGGGGCCTCCCAAGCCAGTGAAACACACGCGGCGAGAAACCCAGCCTCATTGGAACATAAATTCCAGCCGTCATTCAAAACAAAGCTTCGACGCCGGGCATCGAGGGACCTCACTTGCCTGCGAGAACGAGCGGCGGCGGCGGCGCGTGTGAAAATGTTAACACGAGCCTGCGCCCAGCGAACAAAGCGGGGCCTCCAACGGCGCGAAAACAAAAGCATATCGCCACGCGGGAGGAGACGCCGATCGCGAACTGGTGGTCACCATTGTCGGCCCGGCCCGGCACGCCCCCGCCCCTGCCCCACCCCCATGCCCGGCGCTGGAAATAAAGAGAAAGGAAATAAAGTAAAAGAATAAAAAAGCACGAGGAGCGGTCGGCGAGTGCAGGTGGAGAGGGAGGGGAGACTGTGCGAACAAAGGCAGCGAAATCTGCTAAATGACGCGCGGTTTTCCTGTGAGGAATTATAAGGGAGAACCCTCGCCTGCCATCGGGGGTGGCTACGCGGGGGGGGGGAGGGATTGGAGATGGAGATGGAACTGGTGGGAAAGATCGAGGTAGAGATGAAAGAAGCTGTGGAAGTGAAGGTGGAGATAGATATGGAAGTAGAGGGAGAAAGGAATATAGGCTCAGAAGTAAAGGTAGATGTGAAAGGAAAAGAGTAGAAAGTAGACGTGCGTGGAAAGTGTGGAGGTGGGAGGTGGGAAGATAAGAGGGTTGGTGGTCGAAATAACCACAGCGTCGGAAGGTATAAGCGGCGACGGGCAAGAAAACCGGTACGAAAGGGCACAGCTGTGATAGAAATATAGAGGTAGAACTAAGGACAGATATGAAGTTGAGGTAGAAATGGAGATATTATATTTGGAAATACAGCTGGAGGCAGTAGAAGTGGAAGTAGATAAATATGTTGTAGAGGGGAAGACGGAAATAGAAGTTGAAGAGGAGAAGGAAAAAATTAAGGTAGCCAGGAGATAGAAATAAAGATAGTAGAGGAGAATATAGAAATGACAGTGATATAGGTGCTGTTACAAATGGAGGCAGTGGAAGTCGGGATAGAAGTAGTGTAGATATAGAATGGGTAATGGATAGGTAGAGGTTGGATGTAGGGGCAGTAGTGCTAGAGTAAAAAAGTACGTCGTATTGGTCCTAGTACAAATGGAGGTAGGGAAGACAGAAGTGCGGTAGTTGTAAGGGGGGGGCGGGGGGAAGGAATTTCCGCACGCTCCGGCGCCAGGGTGCGCGGAATCCAATTTGAGCTGTGCAATCGCCGCCGGCCACCTCTTGCTGCGCCCTGCCTTCCTGCGCCGCCGGGTCCCGCAGGGCAGCGGCTGCCATTCAAGGGGATGCAGCACCCGACTCGCTCACCCCTGCTTCAGGCGACGCGGGCCGCTCGCCATGGATTTCGTGTGTTCAGGGGAATAAACTTGCCAAAGGCAATGGAGAGACAGTACGCGCCGCACTATTGGAGATTGGGAATGTAATGTTCACGGAGAGCATTCAAACAGATACAAAATAAATCTAAATCACTTTTCTACCAGTAGAACCACAGCTCCATTCAGTTCTTGGGACTGGCTGAGAAACCTCAGAGTTGTTTCTATTGTGTCTGTGTCTCTCACAGTGAGGCCCTAGAAATAGAGAGACCCGTTGTCAGATTTTCGACACTGGCTAAGTAGCTAGATGAATACAGTCGCTCTCTCGGCGAGATTTGTTGAGTCCGGTTGTTGGGATAGGTAGTTTTCCATGGTTTTGTCGCTAAATACCAGGTGATTTCCGAAGCGGAACCTTAACAACCAGTCCATGGATTTCGCACGATCTTTCTTTCCTCTCATCTTTTATCACTTGCACTGAAATGCACTACACAGCCGTATATATCGGGGTACCAGTCAGGAGAAAAAAGAGATTGACTCGGCCGGAGCTGTCGCAAGCTGAGGAAGATACCTGGCAGGGGAAATCCTCGCTAGCCCACGTATAGGTCGGCACAGGCGTTCACACAGCGGTGACGCATCCTCCGAAGCTAAACTCATTGAACTAATGACCATGGACGTTGCAGCGCCCGGAAACACGAAACAGTCAACCAATAAATCGCCACCCACCTCTCAGAACTACGAGAAACTTTGGACTTCGTGGGGAGATGGAGAAGCATAGGCTTGACGATCAAACTGAGAACAGAACGGGGACGGAACGATCGCCAGCTGTTTGTGCCCCGCTTCAAAAGACACTCATCCGGTATAATTTATGAGTAAATACGGAATCGACGGATTAGATTAGATGACCATAGAATTCCGATCTTGTTAGTTGCCTGTCTGGGCCCGGTGTCTGGCTGCCGACTTTCTTGAGAGGTTAGGTATCGATCCAAGAGCCTTCCGATATACGAACCTGCGGACCCGTAACTAAGTACGCTAAGGTTCTGTAACATTATTTACGCGTTCAGTACAAATAGTTATTTAAACATCAAGGGCGTTATTTGGTTTCTAAAGATCAGCAGTGACAAAAGACCTTTGCCCCGCGGGCATAATCTAACATGATGCATCATTCAACTTCCATTTCCCTCAAAACCACGATCCTCTGGATGTAGGCAAGTTATGCGTCGCATATCCAGCTCCGTATCGAATTCAATAACAAATCAGTAAAAAATAAATATATTTGTGTGACTTATTTCGTATACACACAGAAGTTGAGAAAACTAAACACCTTCTTGCCAGGTGTCGACGGTTTCGTTAGATACAAACGATCTCTGGAAAAATTCAAAAACAGTTAAACAGTTAAGGTTTTTACTGAAAATTTAAATATTTAATTAATTTACTTCGTCTATTCCCATACTGCGCCCAACCGACTGAATACTCATACTCAGTGCATCACTGCTTACGACACATTGATGCCTTGCGATAACAAGACTCGGAGAAGAGTTCGCACCTATTAAATATTTGCTATTCACATGTTTCATTATGGCACATTAGCTGTTTTAAATATTTTTAGTATTCAAATAGCTGTTGTGAGGCATAAATAAATTACTGTGTTATTGCAGTATTCGTGAACACAGGTTTTGCTCAAACATTTCATTTATTGCAGTGTTCCACCAGATATTGTATATCTTGTTCTTGAGAACTGTGGTTCTACTTTTTGGAAAATCATTTTGTGTGGTGTAATTCAATGCCGTTTTTCAGGTGCATGCCACAAGCGAAAACAAGGAAGCTTGAATTTTAACTGTAAAATTCAAACATTTAATTGTGCTACTTTGCCTGTTCTCATGCTGCGAGTATCGACTGAATTGTTCTTGAAAAGAGTTTGTGTTACTTTTCAGAAAGCCATTTTGGGTGTTTTTTTCTTCCTTCAACAGCATTTTTTTCTGCTGCCCGCCACTTGTAAATTATATTACCGTAATATTGGGCGATACGCTTTACTCTCCGTCATGTTGCCTATTGCTCGTGACCGCTTCGCCGTATTGACAGTACCGAGTACGCAGCCGCCGATGAACGAATTTCATTAGGGGAAGCGAGGGAGGCTCCGCGAGTCCCCGGGGACAGGTAATTTGCCGCGCGCTCCGCAGGCCCGCTTCTCCGGGCTGCCCCCTCGCCCTCCTGGCGCACGCCGCGCGGCCTCCCAGCGCTCAAAACCATCAGCCAGCGCTCTCCGCCGCGCCCGTCTCCTCGCGGTCAATTTGTCATAGAGATGTACTATTACTACTACTATAGTCTATATCTTCTATTATACTGTCACAGACATTTCTTTTATAGTTTATTTAATTTTTGCAAAAGAATGATACATTTTATATTCTTATATTTAAAAACGTGTAAAACGTGTTAATTTGAAATTGTAAACATTGACTGACCAAACACATTCAGTGTATATATGATATGAATGTGTTGAGAGAATGATCTGAGATACTAAAAGATTTAGTTGAATAAACAATTAAAATTCTGTAATTGTTTTCCATGTGTGATAAAATATTGGAACAGTTTTGATTTGGATGCACCAACATGAAAGCGCTTCGAGATATTACGAGGTGTTTCATTCAATTGTTGCCATTCCCAACTGTTTCGTGTCAAAAAGCCGAGTGATTCTAAGGGTGCCGTTTGAACTGTGCGGCTATATCGGGGCGTTCGCGGGGCCTTTTAGAAGGACGTGCTCCTCCCTTCGGCGATCGAGGCGGAGCAGGCCAGCCGCCTGGCGGCGGAGTCTCTCGGGCCACAGTGGGGGGGGGAGAGGCGGCGTCGGCAGGGACGGGAAAGGGTGAAGGTGGGTGGCGGACCGAGACTCGTGGGTGATGCAGCGGAGCGGAGCGGCCGGGCCGGGACAGGGCGGGGGAATGGGACGGAGCACGACGGGACGGGATGGCGGGGCGGGCGAGGCGGGGCGGAGGCGGGGCGGGGAGAAGGACGGGACAGGAACGGGACAGGACGGGACTGGGCGGGAGAGCCGGGTGGTGGGGCAGGAAGGAGCGGTGCAGAGCCTTTAGGTGGCGAGAGACGCTGGGGAGAGGGGTGGAGCGGGTCGGAGGCAGGAACGTGTGCGGGCCCCGGCACGGAGCGTGGGGCGGAGCTGGGAGAGCGGAGCGGGTGTCAGAGGGGCGGGACGAAGCCAGGGGCAGGGGCAGGGGCAGCCATCGCCAAGCGGCCTCTCCTGGGACACATCTCAAGCTGCGCTCAACAGAGACGGGGCTGACCTTTCTGCGAAATGGGAAGACAGTGGGGTTTTATTGCAAGTCCACGAAACTTGTATGATACTTCCTTTAAAAATCTGACACAAGCACCCTGGGGATATTTTATCATATTGAAGACAAAAACGTGAGATATTGTCTTATTTGCCGTACCTACATGAAAAAGTGGTGCTGTTTTCTGCACATTAATTTGCCCGTAGTTTTCTCCAGAGTGTACTGAAATAAAATACGGTCTCCAAAAACAGTATTTTGAAGGCTGCTTTCTTCAGTCAAATTCTAAATGCATAAAGTTTATTTTGCTGAACTGCAGATAAATAGAAAGGAGCAACGAATATTACAGCAGCAGAAATTGTTTATAAAAGTTTTAAAATGTTATTTTGGAGACCTTCATGTCGCAAGAAAGAGATACAAATAGATCTTCATAACGACCTGTGCTCAGGAGATATCTTTGAACAACGCAGAGCTCCAAGAGACCTGTCATTTGTGTGGGCGCGCGGGAACAAATACGGTTATTTTACCAAAGAAATAAGATTTACAAACCTTCTTCGTTGCCGCTTACAGTGATTTTGAATTTTTTTTGTACCACTAAATATAAGATGAAGAACGCATACGTACACATGTGGCTTGTTTATTAACCGTTATTGCTTTCTCAGTTCATGCTAACCAGTATCTGCATGCACGCACACTTCTCCTTGGGGCAAAGCGTAATACGCATAATGGTGGTTTCCCCGTTAGTCATTCAGCTGTAGTTCTATAATCATTATTTTATTTTCATTACTATATCCAGTACATGCAAGATAAATCTTATGCTTAAAATGCTCATCATCTAACTTCGGAATACCAGCCAGCTTGTCCCTCACTCGTCTGCGAGCTCCGCACTGGCCTCAGTGAACACAGCGCCTGGCGCATTCAAGTGGTCGAGGTTTCGGCGAACGCATAGGAATGGGTGGTATTTTCATATCAATTTGATTATGCAAGTTTTTATGCTTTTAGTGCATCTGTTCATTTATTTATCGCATGGACATGATACGCCTGTGCAGTGGTGCATATGAATATGCATTACCGTATGCGTAGCAAAACATTAAATAAGTAAAATTGACTCGGTACTGTAACAACAAAAAAGCAAATGAGACTAGCACCTACAAAAAGGAATGAGAGATATTAAAGATTGTTTAAAATTTCGTGTAGAGATTCCTTGTCATGTATTAAAATATAATTGTAATGGTTAGTAATAAAACAAACAATAATATCATTTTTGTGCTATTGATATTTTGCTCGGTGGCAGTGCTTATACAGAACAGATTCGTACAAAGACAAAGTTTAGAAAACATATGATACGGAATATACAAATATTGGCATCACACGCAATTCCCTAGACATTTCCAGAAGCAACGCACACTAAAGGGAAATGTCGCAAGTACTGCAGCAAGAAGATTGTTCCAGTCAGTTTTTGTCCGGACGGTAAAATAGTACCTACCTATGTCGGTTTTTTGATCCCTATCATCCTTAACAAGAACAAAACACATTTGAATAATTAGAGTTAATTGCCAATGTTTCATTATTGTTTATACATCTTTAATGGGTTCTCAAACCTTACATAGTATATTTTAAATTTAAAAAAAACGTTTAAGTAATACGTGTTTTGGTAAATCAGTTGGTATTACTCTTCTGAATACTTTAGCTGTTAGTATTATATTGTAGTATTAATCATATTGGTTTTTGAGTAACTCAAGTACCACGGGCTGAAGATAGATTTCTTTCATTGATCAACAAAATTTGTTGACTGAATAAAAGTGATGAATACTGAAGAAACTAGAAACGTCCTCGATGTACATTGTATTGCTTCGCACAGACTGAGTACAAATTGCAGTGTCTCGGACTGGGAGGTCCGAGGGTCCGACGTTGACAGGATTGTCGATACTTAGCGAGGTCTAATACATTCGTTGTCTGGGGGAGAATTCTAGCAGCCGGTTGCTCTGATCGGTGATTTTACGTGGTTTCTCCTATCAACTCCAGGTGAATACCGAAGTAGTACCCTAACAAACGGGCAACGGACAGCGCGCGATCTTTCCTCCCTCTTCCTTTTCCTATTATCTTACCGAGTTGTCTGACAACCGCCATGCGAGGTGAATGAAACGTGTTTCGGGCAGCGCTTATACTGCATGACAACCGTTCCCTCATGGGGACAATGTCCAAGAACGTCATAGGGACTTTGTTGGAGGCTCTTCGGAACAATGCTCCTCAAGGACGCGTAGCAACCAGTGATCAGCACCGCACGTGACGACCTGTGAGTATTCAGACTGATGTGGCACGTGCGATAATAGAGCAGCTGCCTAATCGAACGAGCATGTAATGCTTTTGTAATGTTGTGAACTCGTGTGTGGTAAAATGCTTTTGGAACATGAAAGCAGTAATCATTTCAAATACCGTAATAATTATGAGAAATTCGATTTTGTTGTGTCGTTAAATGCCCATGCACTTAATTTATACATTGCCCTTGCATGTCAATATTTCACATTTTCCACCAATGCTTGTATTCTGACAAAAACATAGTTGTCATGACACCAAACCTCGAAGCTACATTTATTCCTTAGGTTCCTTAGGAGTATTTTTTTCCCTAGTGCGTATTTTCATTAAATTTGACTTTTAGGCCACGAGCCGCTACTCCCCACGACTGTAGCGGCATTGAGGGAACCGCTTAAGAGGCGCACTGTGGCACAAAGACGAGTCGGCGGAGGCGGTGGGGGCGGCGGGGGCGGCTGGTTCTCCGTAAACTTCATCAAAACCTAAATTAGATTTTTCTCATTCCTTATTCCCTTATATGAATAATGGAAGAAGAAGATCGTGAAATATCAAGATTACGCAAATGATTCCGCTTAGAGAACTGAAGCCACCGGAGGAGCGGTGGGAGGGCTGTCTTCGTTTTGCTTCGCGTCGTTCTCGCTGGCAGTGTTTTGTGTGTGTGTGTAGTTTCAAAGTATTTTTAAAAGAGACGCTTTCGTAAATGTTCCCTTCATTGAATTTGTTTCTCACAGGAAGGTCTACGTGCTTTACCACCCATGTCGGGTTTCTATTCCAATTTTTCGTTTCCCTGTTTCCTACTTTCTTAACGGCCAAAATCACTTTGGCTTCATTCACCTGCTTCTTTGTTGAAGAATCAGCGGAATGTTTTCATTCGTTTCCAACTCAAGCGTACGAACCTTACTTTAAGAATAACGTTGCAAAATATTTGTAGCTGTGCAATTTAATGTCCAGAAATTCCATAACAGAAAAAGTAATTCATATAATTTTAATGTCGAAAAAATCAAAAGAAGAATCAGTTAAAAAATAAAATTAATTAATTAATACCTATACGCTTTCTCGATTCAAATCTGCACACGAAGTCAATTGGCTCGATGTTAAAAGCTTTGATGTCACACAAAGTAAATTTCTAATACATCACTCTTTCACTTTATAAATTTCGAATATCAGCAAACCATGAACATCACAAGCTTAAGAAATAATTTGTTTCGTGTATCGAACAATGTTAATATTTTCATATGCCTCTAATGACCTATCTTTATTATTTATTAAATTAAAATTTCATAAAACCGGAGCCCTGCAGCCCCAGGGCGACTCGTCGAGAAATTAATTACACGGCGGCTGCACCTCAATGGCCACCCTGCTCCTTCGCGCCCCCGGCGCGTCCTTGAGGCTCGAGGGCGATGCGCTCGCCCCTGCCGCCCGTAACGCCGCGGCCGCCCCCGCGCTTCCACCGCCTCCACCATCACGAACGCCCCCGCCCACGCCTCCCACCCACAACCAAAGGCCGTGCGTTGGTTCCCACAGGCCACGACCCCACGTCCACGGACTCTCGCCTCCTCCCCGTCCCCGCCCGCCCCCCCGCCCCCGCGCGCCCCCGCCCGCCCTCCGCCCGCCCGCCGCGTCCGCCCCCGCCCGCCCCCCCGCCCCGCGCCCGTCCCCGCCCGTCCCCGCCGTCCCGCCCCGTCCCCGCCCGTCCCCGCGCCGATTCCCCGTCCGTTCCGTCTCCCGCCGTCCAGCGCCCAGTCCCGCCCCCCGCCGTCCCGCCCGTCCCGCCCGTCCCGCCGTCCCCGCCGCCCCGCCCGTCCCGCCCGTCCCCGCCCGTCCCCGCCCGTCCCCGCCCGTCCCCGGCCCG
The DNA here is from genome assembly GCA_017312745.1 of Gryllus bimaculatus. Taxonomy (NCBI): domain Eukaryota; kingdom Metazoa; phylum Arthropoda; class Insecta; order Orthoptera; family Gryllidae; genus Gryllus; species Gryllus bimaculatus. Next base: position 1,025,301 of record BOPP01000136.1, on the reverse strand, counting down.
TCCCCGCCGCCGCCCGTCCCGCCCTCCCTCGCCGTCCCCGCCCGTCCCGCCCGTCCGCCCGTCCTCCGCCGTCCCTGGCCCGTCCCCCGCCCGTCCGCCCGCCCGCCGTCCCCCGCCCGTCCCGCCCCGTCCCCGCTCCCCGTCCCCGCCGTTCCGCCGCGTCCCGCCCGTCCCCGCCCGTCCACGTCCGTCCACGTCCGTCCACGTCCGTCCACGTCCGTCCACGTCCGTCCACGTCCGAAGCATACCGCTGCTTCAGCCATGCCCAACCATTGCCACTGTCGTCGACACACTGTCCCACCTCCCACGTCAACCACGGCACTCGCACATTGCCCGTCACAAAACTACCACACATCAACCCGTACTCCTGGCTTCAATGCTGCACGTCCTCTTCGGTCATGTCGCCATTTCTACCCCACCACAGCGTCATTAGCCGCCTACGAGGTGTCGGATTACACGCCGTTAACGCGGTGACATCGTTATCGTGCACGCGCCGCCTCGCTACCGAAACTCCCTGTTACTTTTGACGCTCCTGCACATCGCACGTGCTAACCGTCCAGTCCTCTCGCTTTCGTCCTCTCGTCTCTCATCACAGCAGCCTCTCGTCTCTCCAGCGATCAGCTTATCCGACGCCAACGACCCCTTCTGTCGATACTGCCCCCTCGGTCACCAACGCCCCCTCCATCACCAATCGTCAACATTGACCGCTCTCCGTCTCCAACGCCCCCGTCAGTCTTCAACGCTCTCAATCCGTCTCGAACGCTCCCGCTGTCAGCACTCTCCCCCTATGCCAGCCATCCCCTCCGTGGGAGCATCTTTTATCACCACCATTCTGTAGTCACCACTCCCTCCGCCGACGCCTCCCCCATCGCAACCTCTCATGTCACCGCCGCCACCACCTCGCCCTCAGGAAATCTGCTCTGGGATGAGGCCTCCTTCGCGACGTCGTTTGTCATCCGGCGAATTGGTATCTAATTTTAAAGGGCTTTCTCCTGGCCTTGCGGCGCGGTGTTCCATTATTTTTGGGGGAGGTGTTCCCGCGCCCCACGTCCGGAGGCGAAGCGATGCGCGGGGGC